>VWZP01003935.1:82381-105720 GCA_013396995.1 Dicaeum eximium | reverse complement strand
TTCCTGCCTCTGGTTCGTCCCCTCTTCCTAGGGTGCGGTCTGAGGGCTGCTCTCCAACCCCCAAAACCCTCGCAAGGCGGCTGCAGCTCATCTTGTGTCCCTGGGGACCTGCTCGATGTGGCAGGGCTGCTCAGGGAGCGGCACAATCGGCTGCTGAGCTGGATGCTGCTCCTTGGGCTCAGTTTGACTGGGGTGTCCCGAATCTTTGGGGCACGAGGGAATGGGGCAGCCACGAGCCCAACCCTGCGAAGGGGGGATCAGGAGGGCTCTGTTCTGACGTTCTTCTGTTCCCTGCCATCCAGTTGGGCAGGGATGTGCCTGCTCTGCCGGCTCTCCCCGCCCACCCTGAGCCCTTGGGTCAGCGTCTGATCTGGGGACGCTTCACTGTCCTTGCCACAGTGAGACTTTGGCTAATAAGTAACTGGCAGCCCTCTGCACCCCTCGCTGTGCCCGTCAGCCCTGGAGAAGCGCTGGGTATCTCCTGCAGGGCAGGCACCCTGGGCCGTGTTATCAGCACCCACAGCATCGCCACTGCCTGATGCAGGGGTTGTCTTGCCAGCACAGAGGGAGGGTGGGGGGCCGGGATCCCAGGCATGATGTGTCTGGATGTGACACGATCTCGGGTGCTGGGTGCTCTGTCTGGGTGGGGAAAGAGGTGCTGGCTGGAGGGGGACAAGGTGTGCAAACAGGAGACCAGTCTAACCAGTACCAGTGCATGAGTGCAAGAGCTGCATGGGTGGAGGAGGGTCTGAGAAGAGCTGGGCTGCCTGTCCTCTGCCTCCTGCCACTCTTCTGTTCCCCGCCAACTGCTCTTCTCTTGGGAAGGTTTCCAGTGGGATCTTCCCACTGCCTGTTTGGCTGCTTCCAGTGGTGATCCAGGAGGGGTTTCCCAAAGTGCCCACCTGGCTCTGCACAGGGCCCCTCAGCCCTGATAGTGGTTGTGCCCCAGGACAAGGGACCCCTCTGGGCAATCCTGCAGGTCCTGGTGCCACATGTGTCCCCAGCTCTGGATAGCCTCTGGCTATGCCCTAGCCACACTTTAGGCAAAGCAGAAGGGGTGGGGAGGGTGGCTCAGGGGTGCTGGCATCATCCTCTCAGCCATGGGTAGAGATAGGACTAGTCTGAAATGCCCCTGTCTCTGGTGTCCTCAAGCTTCTGTCCCCCTCCTTGGAGGAGACCTAGATTCCAGCATGGCACTGGAGGTTGGACAGATGCTCTGTGCTTGGTCCTGCCTATTGCCCCCTCTCCTTAAGCTGGCTTCTGACTCACAGGGTGAACAGAGCCACAGCCCTTGCCTTGCTCCATGAGAGTTCATCCCATCTCACAGGTGAGAGACATCCCACAGTGCAAGCCCCAGTCTGGGGACACAGGGGTATAGAATACAGCCCTTAGGCACCTTCAGTCCCAGGAGAGACCCCTGAGGAATTCCATGGGCGAGGAGTGGCCATGTGGTGGCCATACAGTGACCAGCTCCCTTCTCCAAGGCAGGAACCAGCCCTTGTTAGTACTGCAGCTGATGAGCGATGCCTTCCTGAATTGCAGCCCCTAACCTGATTAAGCCAGAGCCTCTTCCTCCCAGGGCCCAGATCTCATCCCTGGCCCTAATGAGGACAAATCTCCTATTTACCAAACGCTGTTGTGGAGGGGGAAGCTCATCCAAGGGCAGAGCAAGGGAGGCAGCAGTGGGGTGCCAGGAGGTGAACTCCACAGCCCTGCTCCAGCCCATGGGGTTTTGCCCCATGCTTTGTTCTGCAATGACCTTCTGGGCAGGAGCAGGTAAACAAAACGTGTTTAGTTGAAAAAAGGGAGGAAAAAGAATTAAGGCTCAGTGCTTCTGGGGCTGGGGTGGCGGGGGGGGGCATGCACTTCTTTCAGCAGCGATGAGCTTGTGCTGGAACATTTTGCGTGGGGTGAAACCTCAGGCTCCTGGGTTTCTCCCCCATCTGCCTTATGGAATCCGTGCCAGGGAGGGAATGCTTTGGCTGGGAGGAGGCTTTGCCCTTTCAGAGCAAACAAAGAACAGCTTGTGCAGCTGGGGATACTGTGGGGGGAGTCATCAACACAGAGCTGTGCTGATCCAGGCCTCCATGGCCCTCCAGCACCCTCTTAAACACACCACCCTGAATCTTCAGCCCTGTGGACACATTAGTTGTCCCTTGACATCTGCAGCAGCAGCTTGGGATGGCTGGGCATGCTGGCTCTCCTGACATGCTGGCTGCAAGGCTGGAGGGCTCCATGGCAAAACATTTCTTCGAGGCAAAGGTTTTCATTAGCTGTTCCCAGGGAGAGGAATTCTCGCCTGTGCAAACATCCAGCCCCTCTTTTTCCAAGAAAAATTGTGGCAGAGAAACATGCTCCAGCACGTTTGGTTTGTGACCTTGCTTTCATTGCTGTGTTTGGCAGTGTCTTCCAGCCATGGCTCATCCCCTCACTTTTCCTAGGGATGAGGGGAGTCAGAGGAAACCCTGTTGCCTTATATATATTTAGGATGATAGGATCCATTCTAGTAGATTAAGGACCGTATCTTTGGAGCTGGGGATTAAAGAGAAGCAATTGCAAAGAGAATCAGGGCTACGTTGGATGTGGGAAGGGATCCATCCCTGACAGCCCGTCCCAGCCGGTCCCACATGCTGCCACAAGTGTTTTTCAGCCTTGCACGTGTCACTTCACATGTCTGAATCCCATCAACACTCCAACTCTGGAGCCCAGAGGACGGGGAGTTTCCCAGTGTGGTGCTCAGGGATGCAGACAGGGAGGGTAGCACAGCCAGGGTGGGACATGTGGGACGGCTGCCAGCTCCATATGCTGCTGAATTCATGCCCTTTGGGAGGTGTAATTTCCTTTTGTGCTGCTGGCAACCAGGAAAGGAGGAAGTCACCAGAGTTCTCCCTCTGGTCCTGGCCAAAATTAGGGCTGTCATGGAGGATTCCCCAGGAAGTGTCAGCCCAGTGGGTTCAGGATGAGCTGGGAATCACCCTCCACTATTCTGCCTCTGGCTGCATTACCTGTTTCGCCACCCTGCTCTTTGTGAGGTTGTTTGCTGAGCCTGTTCCTTTGTGACCAGCTCAGCACGTTCCCAAACACATAAGGCCAGTGCCATGTAAAACCTCTCTCTGTTGACAGCTGCCATCAGACACCATGGTGTCAGGGCTGGGTGCCCACCTGCCTCTGCTCCCTTCCCCTCCCTGCCCAGGGTTGAATATCCCCAGTGTGAAGCTGAACAACTGTGGGGGCTGGCAGAGTCCCCCAGCCCCACCAGGTGCAGTGGCAGCTGCAGCCCTGACTGCAGAGACATCTGTATAACAGCCAGACTCTTGGCTATCCCTGTCCTTCCAGGGATAGGGCAGACACAGCTTCTCTGAGCAAGCTATGCCAGGGCCTCACCACCCTCACAGGGAAGAGTTTCTTCCTAATACGTCATCTAAATCTGCCCTCTCATTTTAAAGCCATTCTGCTTTGCCCACTCTACATCCTTGATAAGAGTATAAGTCACTCTACATCCTTGATAAGAGTATAATAAAATATACACATTTTTCCTTGTTCCTGTATATGAAGGATGTCGCAGTCTGTCCATGAACCGTGGTTTGATCCAGGGCTGTGGGTGTGGGGGAAAGCCAAAGTGTGGAAGTTGGTTAATGAAGTGCATTGAACTCAGCCCACAGAGATACCACAAAACCCAGCTGGGGTGGGGACACCTCTGTTCCTGGCAAGGCTGAGTCAACATTTCACGTTCTCTGTCATAAACCAATTACTTTTTCACAATGAAGATGAAGGTGAAGGTGCCCTTGGCTTGGGGTGTCCCCCTAGCCAGTGCTCTATTTGCTGAATGCTCTGCAGCCAATGCTCTATTTCTGCCCTCCATGGTTAGCAGATCTAGGAATTACAACAACAGCAGGGACAAAGTTCCCCAGCACACAGGGTGTGAGGTGGGTGCTGCCCTGCCTGTGCTGTACCTTCCTTAATTACGGGGTTGCAGCATCGCAGGTGTTGAGGCCACGTCCCTGCGGAGAGGTGGCGGAGCCAGAGTAGAAACAAACATGGGCTCTCCTGAAGCTGTTGAATTTTTGTGTCAGGGCTGTGAGTGGCTCAGAAGCACCTCTGTAAGAGCAAAGTTCTGATAGCAGAGGTCTCTCCTCCCTCTTGCACAAAAGCCATCTCTAGGCACATGCTCTGGCTGCTGCTTTCCACACACACATCCTCCTGCCATCCAGTCCAGTGCTGCCATCCTGGTCAGGCAGAGCTCAGCGTTGCCACACTGCAGTGCTCAACTGCAGTTGATCTAAGAACTTTCAGGTTGTTAGGGGTTTTATTTATTAACAGTTGAAGGACACAATTTCTTCCTAAAACCCCATCTGAGTCACATGAGCCCAAACAAACATCCAAGCTCTTGGTGTGGATGCGTAATGTGGGCTTCAAAAGGGATGGGAGACCAAAGGAAATTTGGCCCCAATGCCCATCAGCACTGAGGGGTGGCCAGTTGCCCCACTGCAGCTCCCAGTCCCCACTGTAAGAGCCATGTGTCCCCCTGTCCTTGCAGAGTGCTGGGCTCGC
Source organism: Dicaeum eximium (assembly GCA_013396995.1). Taxonomy (NCBI): domain Eukaryota; kingdom Metazoa; phylum Chordata; class Aves; order Passeriformes; family Dicaeidae; genus Dicaeum; species Dicaeum eximium. The sequence continues at coordinate 101,169 of VWZP01003935.1, read as the reverse complement.
TGTGGCTGTGGAAGGGCTCTGGACCAGCTCTGGCAGAGCAGGGAGATGAGTCACGCTCAGCCATGTGTCTCTGCACTGGAGCAGGGTGTGGCACTGCGGGGCCGTGGTTTGGGGGGCCCCCACCAGTCCGGAAGTCACACTGTGCCCCTTCCTTCCTGGCATGATGGCAGATAGCCTGGCAGCATCCGTGGGGGGCAAGGATGCTCCTCTGCGGAACACCAGGCTATACTGGGAGAAACCAAGTTGAGCCTCCATGTCATGCGCTTTAGGAGGGAAGGGGAACACTGAGGAGAGCAGCCTCACCCCTGAGCATTGTGCTTTGCTGTTTGGATGGCCACCAGGCCCCCCTTTCAGGGCAGAGATGCTGCTTTGTGCAACCCAGCCTCAGCTCTGCAGTTCCGGTGCAAAACGCCACCGGAGTGGGGCTTGCCTGGTGGTGAGTGTGTCGTGGGCATGTAAGGCTGAGCAGGAGGGAGGTGCTGGGGAGGTTGGAGTGTCTCATGGTGGTTCTGTTCACTGGCAGTTCTGTGCAAGCAGGAATTGGGGCTAAATTGTGCTTTCTAGGGACGCCACATCTGCAGTCCTCGCTCTGGGGAAGTGCTTATTTCCTGCCCACGTGCCAAGCAGGTCTGGGCTCCATCTCGGCACAGTGCAGGCTGGCAGGGAAAGTGGGCAGAGGTGTGCTGGCAGCTCTGCACATGGCACAGTGCAGCAAAACATAGGGAGTCACCTTGGTCGCTGCTCATCTCTGTGCTGAGCTGCATTTGCCTGCTGGCATCCTATCCATATCCAGCAGCTGGAGCTGCCGGCAGTGACTCAACACTGGCCCCAGTGCAGCCCGCCCCAGCCTCGCTGCCACCGCCACATGCAAACAGACCTTGTAGCAATGTAAACACCTTGTCTGCCTTTATCTCTGCTACTGGAGCCGGCCTAGCAAACCCTTTTGTTCCCAGGAATATGTGTGGCATCTGTGTCCAAGAATCCCCTGCTTTTTTTCTTAAGCAAATGTTGCTGCCCAGAAGCTTTGCGTACCCAATTTATGAAAAACATGGTGAGCTACTGCTGCTTCTGAAGAGAAAAAGGAGGCCTCAAACTCGTCCCCTGTTTTGCCTCTCTTGGCTCCTTTCTGTCTTGTCCCACCTTGCACAGGCACCTGGTTTGCATTGTGGATCAGGATGCAGCAGGTAAAGAGCAACCTCCTCATCCCTTCCCAGCCCCCCTTTGAGCTGAGAACTGCACGTGTGAGCAGAGGAAAGGGGAGTTACAGCCACATCTGCACAGTGGCAGCAAGTTTCCTTGCTCCTGAGGCTGGGATTGCATCCCTGCTCCACATCCTGGCTGTGTCCCCAGTTCCTAGCAAAACATGAGCTTACAGCCGTTTTCCCCCAGTGCTCCTGGTCCTGAAGACATGACTAATACAAGTGACTCAGATCCCTGTTTTTAACTTCCTTTTTAAGCTTCCCACCATGCCCAATCTCCCAGGGAAACACCGGGAATCTCTGCTTTGTCTTCATCCTTTGAGATGGTAGTTTATGGGCTTAGCATTTCTTGTTCATCCAGAGAAGGATGTATTGAAGTGAATGGAATGTTCCCAGGTTTCCATGGAGGGGCAACACTCAGAGCTGTTCTAGGTGGAAAAAAAACCCAAATGGACAACTTTCCTGTTAAGTTTTAGCCCAATTATTCAAAAACTGGCTTTTGCTGTGTCAGAGTAGGATAGTCAAGGCTGGGAAAAACTCCTTAAATTTCATCCAGTCCAAAGCTTAATTGTTAATTTGTCATTACTTTAAATATAATTTAACTATATTAATGATACAAAACTGACTTGTTAAAATGGTGAGTATTCAGAGTAGTGGCATGAAGACTTGGAATTTCCTTCTTCCCTCCTCTTCCCAAAGGCTTTGGCTTTAATCAGCAATAGACAACACTGCAAATTGTTAGCAAATTCTGGATTGGGAAAACAAGCTGAGAACTCCTTCAAGCACATGGTGGGATTTTTGGGGTTGTCCTGTGCAGGAGTTGAAATCGATGATCCTTGTGGGTCCCTTCCAACTCAGGATATTCCATGATCATAAAGCTTTTTTCTCGTGTCTCTCCTACTGAAATCTTGCCCTCGGAAGGCGGAATTGAGCAGTGTAGAAGGTGGTGTATTGACCTATTTGAGTTGTGCCTAAAAAATTCTCTTTCCAGCTCAATTCAAGCTTTTTTTAGCAGGTTTCTTTTTCTTGATAAAGGGTATTGTTGCTTTAATCAATATTTAGGATGATTCAATTCCAGGCCATCAAGTGTCTTTTAGATAACCCAATTCAGGATTTCATGGGAAGCTAGGAAAAGGCAGGCTGATATGTTTGGAATGGATGGGTTTGAGTTCTGCTGGGCCTGGGCTGTGAGTGGGGTTCACCAGTGTTTGATCTTGGTGCTGTGAGAAGTTGAGACGTTCAGGTTTTTAAAGAATCACATCATAGTTTAGGTTGGAAAAGCCCTCCAAGATCGAATTCCCCCAGCCCTGCCAAGGCCACCACTAAGCCGTGTCCCCAAATGCCATATCTACATGTCTATTAAATCTCTCCAGGAAGGGGGAAACTCCACCACTGCCCTGGGCAGCCTTTTCAAGTGTTTGGTGACTTTTTCCAGTAGAAAACGCAGTTTTTTTCAAGCAAGGAACTGGCCTCCCTCTGGAAACCCTGGGCTCAGCCCATCCCCTCAGGACCTGCACAGACACTGGCCAGGTTTTCCCTGTGCCATGAATTCCCAAGTTCTTCAGGACCTGCTCTGGTAACAGACCCGGGACTGGGCCAGGTTTGCTAAATCAAGTTTCAACTGGTAGCACTGTGCATGTCACCCCAGCCTGGAGGCTCATTCCAAGCAACCCAGGGGTTGGTGGAAGACATTCCCCATAGGGAAATCCTGCCCTCATTTTGCTGGGCTCCCTGTACTCCCAGCACTGGGGGTTCCAGTGGCTGATCCTCCTTGCACTTTGCATCCTCTTTGCATCTGTCTCCTGGGCCTTGCTGCACCCTGGAAAAGCTTTTCCCAGGCAGCTGGGAAAAGGAGTTCCATGGGTAACAGGGGATCCTATAGGCAGCAAATGGGGTCCCACAGGTGGCAGGAGGTCTCCCAAGCAGCCAGGCACTGGCAGACCTGCTGGGACACTTGTCCATGGAGGATAAGTCCTGCCCCTTGTGCAGATGCATGGATTTATGCCTGATACAAACCTCCCCCAAAAACACAACATGGGCTGTGGAAAACCAAGTCCTTCCCATTCCCCACATGGCAAAAGGGCAAAACCCCATTTTCCAGCTCTGAAACCCCTCTGGTAGAGCTATCCACCCTCCAAAACCACAGACTGTCCTGTTACTATGGGGGACTCAGCCCAAACAGCAGTGTCAGTTGGTGACTTGGGATTTCCATTCCGAGCTGCTGCTGGAGGCTGGGATGAGTCACCAGCTGGCGTGACAGCCTGGACTGGGAGTGAGCGACACTGGGGCTCCCCAGCCAGCACTGAGCTGCAACATTGTTAATTCTAAACAATTCATACTCTATCTCTTCTCAGAAACCTGCTTTGAGCTCTTAAGCAGTGCGTGGCTGTCGGTTGTGATGCTGCTGAAGCTGAAGTGCTTCTCCTGTGGCAAGGGGGAGGCTGAAGGGTGACAGGTCTTTGTTCTGGTACATCCAGGAGGAGAAAAGCTTCTTCAGATCTTCAGAGGGGATGTGTGTGGCTGATTCCTGGTGGGGTCAGTATGGTCAGGTTCCATCACACTCGAGTTTGTGTGCACCCATAGCTCTCAGGAGTGCTCCTGGTGATGGGAGCTGTGGAGGGACAGGAACCTCTTGGATTTGGGGGATCCTAGACAGGGACATCTGTTTGCCTCCCCATGAAAGGCTTTTTCCTGGTTCCTAATGAAGCAGCAGTTTTGGTTCATTTTAAGGGTGCAAGGAAAGGCCAGATCCCAATTCCAGGAGGGGAAGCCCAGCTCTGAGATGCCAGTGAGCTGTTTTTGCTCCACTGGGGCCACTTGGAGTTGGACAAGCCCCTCAGCCCGATGGTTGAGCATATCATGAGTATGTCAGGAGCGTGTGGCAGGGCCAGCGCTGACCCTGGCACCAGGAAGGGTCCTCAGCACCGCTGATGCCAGATGTGGAAGCTGTTTCCATGCATCTGTGAACACGGCTGGTGCTGGCATCCCCAGCTGCCTGTGGCAGGGCTCTCGTGCCCAACAGGATGCCAGCTCCGTGCAGCCGTTGTCCTCGCTATCCATCATGCTGGCTATTTCCAGTTCCCCTGCTAGGAGACCAGCCCAGTGTTTTTCCTGGTGATTTGGCAGAGGTGCTGCGGCACAGATGAGTCACAAGCTGGGAGAAGCTGCTTTGCCACATTCCCATTGCCCCGCTGCAGAGGTTTTCCAGGTCCGCCTCTCGTCGCGCTGTCCCTGCTGCTGGTCCTATGGGGCCCTCGTCCCTGGGATGGGGGAAAATCCTTAATGGAAAACAATCCCTGGGACTGGGGAACAATCCCTGCAATGGGGTGATGATCCCTGGGATATGTGTGGTGATCCTGGGACAGATCCCTGGCATTGAAGGCAGCGCCATGGAGAGCAGCCTGCCCAAGGTGGGGCAAAGCAGGTTTCTCCTGGATCCTCCCAGCAATCAGAGACTTCCATGGGCACACTTTGCCACTCCTGCCTCAGTTTCCCAAGCTGTAAACACGCCAAAGCCTTTTCTGGGATAGTGTTCTCAGCCTGTGTGGCCAGGAGCAGGCAGCTGTGGCCCCTGGCAGCCAGGTGGGACTGAGACCTGCAGTCCTGGGGGATTTGCAGATGCCCATAAAGATTTCTGGATGGGGCAGGAGCCAGCAAGTTCCCTGAGTTGGCACCTTTTCCAGGGTGGGGCAGCTGCAATTTGGAGGCAGGGAAGGAGGGGAACGCCTGCACTTCTACGAGCTCCATCCCACTCATTGGTCCTCTTCCAGTGTATGAAACCCAGTGCTGCCCATGCTTCAGGAGCACTTGTGGGGATTAATAGTGGAGAGGGAAACCAAAGAGTTTTTCCTAAAAATGCATTGAGTGGGCTCTGGCATCTTTCCAGCAGCCTGGTGGGCTCATGCCTGGAGCTGTTCCAACAAGCTCTGATGACTCTGTCCTGTCTTGACTTTTCCAGAGGGAGAGGCCAGACCTGCCAGGTTTCCTGGCTGGGATTTTGGAGCAGAGTTGGGGGGAGCAGTAGCAGATGCTGCTCTGCGGGGCTGTCCCTGAGCCCTCTCTGAATCCATCACGTCGACTTCACAGTCTCGTGTCTGTCTGTGCTGAGCTTTAGCCAAAGCAGATCCAACTTTCCATTAACATTTGAATTTTCTGGCAGCTCAGCTGCAATTTTCAATTTTTTTTTCCTTCTTCCTGCTTTTAAAAGCTAAAAATAAAATGTCTTGAGGCCCCTTTTCCCTCTATCTTTTCTCTTGAGACATTTGTTTCTTGAGGATTTGATGCCTCTATTGTTTTTTCTCCTCTTGGATTGTTTTTACCCATGGCTTTCGCAGCACAGGGGATCAAATCCTGTGGGATTTGGAGGCACCCAGCCCTCCAGAATGAGTCTCTGCTTCCCTCTTTACTGGGGAATTTGGGATCTTGTAGGTTCTAGCAACCAGGATGGAGAGGCTAGTGAAACCCTCTGGGGAGGAGGAGAAAGGTCTGTCCTCGTCCTCCTCTCCAGGGAAGTGGGAGTGACACAGCTGCCATGGAAGTTTTTATTTTTAGCCCAGCGCCAGCTGGAGCCTGTGAGGCTTCCTGGGAATAAAAGCAGGACCTGAGGGCAAGAGAAGGGAAAACTCAAACCTTGGCTGGGCTGGAGTGTGGATCAACAGGGAAGTGGTGGGCTGGGGGTCTCCAAGGCCAGAGAGGACTCACCTGTGTGCTGATACCTTATCCAGAGGCTGCTGCCACATTCGGTGTCAGGGTGTGTTTGAAGGAATATGGGGGGAGACGCTCAGGCTCCAGGGAGCTGAGTTCTGCTGACCACTGGACCCTGCAGAACAGAGACAGGAGAGGATTTGTCTCACTGCTCTCCCTCTGGCAGAACTATTCCCAACTCAGCCCCATGGCTGGTGAGCTCCAAGCTTCTGGCTCTCCTCCTCACAGTGGAATCTAGAGCTGAGCACAGGAGGCTTCTAAGGAAAAGGGATTTGTACTTGAGTCATCTGTGATGTACTATGGGACTTTCCAGGCATTGATGCCCAGAACCCTGGATACTTCTGGTCCCTGGAGAGGGTGAATCTGCTGCAGACACAAGTGTAACCATCAGCATTTTTCCCCCCATTTGTCACTGATCAATGGAACTGCTGTCCCTTGAAAGAGTCATAACAATCCAGGTCGTGCTGGAGCCCCATCCCAAAGAGCCAGTGTCCTCCAGCTGTACCCAAACCTCCACAGCCGACACAGCAAGCAAAGAGCAGCAGCAAAACGCCAGGGATGAGCTCTTCGTGGAGTCACATGGCAGTTCAGTCCATCAGGAAGGACAGGACTGGACCCTGCCGGCAGTGCTGGGGTGGCCACGCTGGCTGCAGGCATGAGCCAGGGCCAGATGGGAAAACTTGGCGCTGGCTGCAGAGAGCCTCGGAGCCTCGGATCCGCTCCCAGTTGGCATTCTTGTCCTGTGAGTCACTGGCACAAAAGGAGTGGGTTGAACAGGAAGGACCCAGCACGGAGCTCCAGCAGCAGCTCCGGCAAGCGAGGCTGTGGTTCCCTGAAAAAGGAGGATCGACAACATTTCTTGGTCAGTTATTCCAGTGTGGGCTAAATTCTAAATTCTCTGGACTGCTCAAATGCTATTTAGACATAAAAGAGGCTATTTTATGGAATGTATGGGCTATGAAATCATACTCTATGCATATCATTGAGATCCTCTTACCTGGGAACCCCAAACATTAAAATATGAAGATCCGACCACAGAAACATTCTAGAATTCATTACAGATCCAACATGTTATACTGAGCCCTTTACACCACAATAAAGAGGGTTCTGGGCTGGGAAAGGAGCTTTCAGAAATTGAAAAGCAGTAGATCTTTACTCACTTCCAAGAAAAAGTCTGCAAGCTGCTCCTGGATTCCCAGAGGCTCTTGGGCTCTGCTTTTCCTGACAGCAGCACTTTAAGTGATTCTGAATTTTGTTACTGTATGTGCAGGAGTTGTTGTTTGTTTTTTGGGGTTTTTTGGGCTGGTTTTTTTAAATTGTCCTTAAGTGGAATTCTTGCTCTTTTAATATGGAATATCCTGGGATTTGAAGGGAGGTTTGCACTTATAAAAACAGTAGCCTGGGATTTTGAAACCTTTGCTTTAGTCTGCAAAATAACAGAATAACTTCTCCATGCTGGCTCGGATCAGGAAACAAAAAGAAACGCAGGACAATGTGCTGCTGGCCAATCCAGGAGCTTCTGACATCCCGCATGTGCGAGTCTGGGAACGCTGTCCCTGCCGGTCCTGGGTCCCATTCCTGCTGGTCTGGATCCTGCTCTGGGCTGGGCCGGGCTGAGTGCCGGCGGTGCCGCCACCGCTCCGGGCTGTTCCTGCCCCGGGACATCGGGGCCGGTCCTCGCATTCCACCCCCGCCAGTCCCACCCCAATTTGAGTGAGGTGCAGTGACAGTCCCACCCCGGGGCTAGCGGCTGCTGGGGGGCCCTTGGGTCTTTTCTTTTTTTAGGACCTACCAAAATAGCTGTAGGCTGTGTTTTGGTGGTGCAGTGAGATCAGATTCCCTGGTCACACAGTGGGTCTGTAAGGAGTTGCTTTGAGCTGCTGTCTGAGGGCTGGAAAAGAGAGGGGAGGAGTGGGGGCCAGGATGGTGCAGGAGTGTGGATGGTGATGCCAGAGGTCGGACTGGGGGGCTGAGGCATCACAGCTCTGCATCCACGGAGCAACAGCCGAGCTCATGGCGAGCCACAGCCACAGCGGTGCAGTCCCCAGCCCTCACTGACTGCCTGGTGCTCCCTGTCCACTCCAGAAGAGGCATCGAACTCTTGGCACAGGCAGGGTGCCACACACTCCTCTGCCTGGCCACCTCATGTGGGCAACACTGGCTATGGGGCAGTTTCAGCTCCTCCCCAGCTGCTGCTCCACCCTCCAGCCCCATGTCACAGGGTGCCATGCCATGCTGAGCCACACTAATCTGACTGTACATGGCATGTACCATGGCCTCTGCCACACCTCATAGTGCAGATCCATGTAGTGCTGTACCACAACATGCTCCAGTGTCCCACCACACTGCCCTGCATCCCCTGCATCCCCTGCCACACCACACAGTGTCACTCCAGCCCCAGCCTCGTCAGCACTGCTCTCTGGCGATGCAGCCATGCCGTGGGTGTGCATATTGCACATGGGTGCTACACCCTGAGACTCCTGCTCTGCCAGTCATTCCCAGCCCTTCCTGCTTTCTAGTATCCCAGCTAGGGCTGGGTGTGCCAGTGGCTGTGATGTGCTAGTCCCCTTGGTGGGTGGTTTTTAGGGTGCAGCCCTTTTGGGAATGATCAGAGTGGGGCAGGAGTGACACTCTTTGTGCTTGGGGTACAGTGCACAAGCTTTTCTGAGAACAGTCCTGAGGAGAAGAACTTGGACATTTTGGTGGATGAGAAGCTTGACAAGATCTTAGAGTCTCTTTCAGTACTTAGAGGGACTACAAAATTTTGAGAGGGACTTTGGACAAGGGTCTGGAGTGATGGGACAAAGGGGAATGTCTTCCCCCTGCCAGAGGGCACGGTTTGATGGGATATTGGGAAGAAATTCTTCCCTGTAAGGGCAGTAAAGCCCTGGCACAGGTTGCCCAGAGAAGCTGTGGCTGCCTCTGGATTCCTGGAGGTGTTCAAGGCCAGGTTGGATGGGGCTTGGAGCAACCTGGGACAGTGGAAGATGTCCCTGCCCATCGCAGCAGGTGGAACTAGATGTGCTTTAAGGTCCCTTTGAACCAAAACAATTCCATCATTTCCTGATGCCTATGATTTTTCCTGCTGTGCCACTCACCTGAGCCACCCTTTGCCCTGCAGGAATGCCAAGAAGGAAGGGGACCTGCTGACTGCCCAGGCACGCCTTAAGGATGTGGAGGCTTTGCTTAATTCCAAGGAGGCTGCACTCTCCACAGCCCTGGGTGAGAAGAGGAATCTGGAAACTGAAGTGCGGGACCTGAGGGGACAGGTGGCCAAGGTGAGCAGTGGCAGCTCTGTCTCCAAGTGACCCAGGGATCCCTTTTTACCCCACTACCTGGGGCTGCCAGGCCCTTGCTATTCCAGGGGCTGTGGGGCACATGCAGTTTGGTGGTGGGTCCCCTGCCATGCTGGGTGCAGTGCTCAGAGCCCACTGTGATGATCCTTCTCAATTCCCTACCAGCTGGAAAGTGCCTTGAGTGAAGCCAAGAAGCAGCTGCAGGATGAGATGCTGCGCCGCGTGGATGCTGAGAACCGGCTGCAGACCCTGAAGGAAGAGCTGGAATTCCAGAAGAACATTTACAGCGAGGTGAGCTGGGAGGCACCGTGATGGGGCTGGGATCACTCGCAGTAACCCCCACTACACGTGTTGTGCCCCCTCCCTGAGGTGACACAGTGTCCCCTGACCTGTCCCCAGGAGCTGCGGGAGACCAAGCGGCGCCACGAGACCCGGCTGGTGGAGATCGACAACGGGCGACAGCGGGAGTTTGAGAGCAAGCTCTCCGAGGCCCTGCAGGAGCTGCGGAGCCAGCACGAGGCCCAGATCAGGCTTTACAAGGAGGAACTGGAGAAAACATACGGGGCAAAGGTGAGCAGCTTCCCCACGCCGCTCTCCTCTCCCTTCAGCCCCAAAGAGTGTGGGTGGGTTGTGGGTGCTGAGATGCTGATCCCCCTGTCCTGTTCCCCAGCTGGAGAATGCCAAGCAGTCAGCTGAGAGGAACAGCAACATGGTGGGTGCTGCCCATGAGGAGCTGCAGCAGACCCGTATCCGCATTGACAACCTCTCCTCAGAAGTCAGCCAGCTCCAGAAGCAGGTGAGTTGAGACCAAAGGGTTCCTTGGGATGTCTGCCCTAGGAATGGTCCCCTCCTGGGGATGGTCCCCTTCTGGACACGGTCCCAGGTGGAGTGGCCCACCCTCACTTTCCCTCCCCACAGCTGGCTGCCAAGGAAGCGAAGCTGCACGATCTGGAGGATATTCTGGCCAGGGAGCGCGAGACCAACCGGCGCCTGCTCTCCGACAAGGAGCGGGAGATGGCCGAGATGCGGGCACGCATGCAGCAGCAGCTGGATGAGTACCAGGAGCTGCTGGACATCAAGCTGGCTCTGGATATGGAGATCAACGCCTACCGCAAGCTGCTGGAGGGCGAGGAGGAGCGGTGAGCACAGGGTACCGTGCCCAGCTCTGAGCTCTGTGGGTCTCAGCCCTTGTGTCCTCACTGGCTTCTCCTCTTCTCCCCCTGCCAGGCTGAGGCTGTCCCCCAGCCCTTCATCCCACAAAACTACATCCCGAAGCCACCTGTCCACCCCAGGCTCCTCCAAGAAGCGGAAGCTGGAGGACAGCGAGAGCCGGACCAGCTTCTCCCACCATGCCCGGACCAGTGGCCGTGTTGGCGTGGAGGAGGTGGACTTGGAGGGCAAGTTTGTCCGTCTCAGGAACAAGTCCAACGAGGTGAGTTTGCCTTTGGGGAGATCTGTAGAGTCCCTGGGGTGAGGTTCAGCCCTGCTTCACCCTACGGGCAGGATGTGAATGGGACAAGTTGGAGAGGAACCAGGGTTCTGAGGGTTGCTACTCTCTCTCACAGGACCAGGCAATGGGGAACTGGCAGATCAAGAGGCAAAATGGGGACGATCCCCCCATTACCTACCGCTTCCCCCCGAAGTTCACCCTGAAGGCCGGCCAGGTGGTCACGGTGAGTCACTGCCTGGTGGAGGATGCAGGCAAGATCCCAAACCCTGCCAGGCCACTGCTTACATGGAGTGGTTGGTGTGTGGCTTTTTGTGGTGATAGACCCCTGTCCCCAGGCTATGGAGTCTGCAGATTGGAGAAGTCACTTTCCTCCTGCTTTTCTCCCTAGATCTGGGCCTCGGGAGCTGGAGCAACCCACAGCCCCCCCAGTAATTTGGTGTGGAAAGCCCAGAGCAGCTGGGGCTCCGGGGACAGCCTGCGCACTGCCCTCATCAACTCCAACGGGGAGGTGAGAGCTGATGGCAGCTCTGGCATGGGGCTGGGGGGGTGGCAGGCACTGAACCTCCCAACTCACCTCCTGTCCCCTGCAGGAGGTGGCCATGCGGAAACTGGTCCGCACCGTGATCATCAACGATGATGAGGATGAGGATGATGATGAAATGAGCATCCACCACCGCCATCACCATGTGAGTAGGGCGCTGGTTCCAACGAGTCCAAGGGGGTGCAGCTTCAGTCAGGGTGGGAGGGAGCTCAGCATCACACAGGATCAGGCATACAGGAGAAGGCAGTGGGGAGGGTGCTGTGGAAACAACTGCATGAGAGAAGCCAGCAGACCTCTGGCATCTGAAGGAGATTGCTGCTCACTAAAAAAGCTCTGAAGACCTTGCTAGAAGTTGTCTCCAACCCTAAGGAACCCTGACATGCTGTGAAAAGGGCCAGAGGAGTCAGAGAGAGGCTAAGCTGGTACCCAGCATTGTTTGGAGGATAGGATGGTGGGAAGTTGATGGACAACACTTCCTGTCAGCAGCTGCTCTGTCCTCTCTGCTTCATGAGGGTGCTGGAACAAATCCAGAGGTGACTTTGTCCTTCCTCTCAGCTCATCTTTCCCCATATGGAGCTGAAATATGCACCAGGAGCAGCAGCAGGCAGAGAGCAGGCAGTGGGCAGAGAGCAGACAGCATGCCAGGAACAGAGCTGCAGCCACTTCTCCCAAAGAAACATCCCTGGCTGCAGCCCAGCATCCCCCACCAGCCCATCCTGCAAGGTCTGTGTGTCCTGCACATGAGATGCCCGCAGGAATCACGTGCAGAGAGGTGCCATTGTGGCCAAGCCATGCCTCAGTGATGGTGGAAGATCTTCTGGATGCCACTTGCAGAGCTCTGCAGGAGCAAAATGGGGCATCCATCATCTACTTCCCTTTGAGTTCTCTGGATCTGAAGAGCTGTGCCGAGACTGATATCAGCATGTTGAGCTAGTGGGTTGTCCTCCTTTACTCTGCCGTTGTGAGACCCACCTGCAGTGCAGGGTCCAGTTCTCAGGCCCCCAGCACAAGAAGGACACACAATTGATGGAGCAAGTCCAGAAGTAGCCATGAAAATGCTCTGTGGGTTGAAGGCTCTCTGCTCTGGAGGCAGGCTGGATGAACTGGGAGCAGCCTGGAGAAAAGAAGACTTCAAGGAGACCTTAGAACTCCTTCCCAAAGGGAAGTGCCCAAAGGGGCTCCAAGACAACTGGAGAGGGACTTTGGACAAGGGCCTGGAGTGACAGGACAAGGGAGAATGGCTTCCAACTGACAGTTAGAGGGCAGAGTTAGATGGGATACTGGGAGGAAATTTTTCCCTGTGAGGGAGGTGAGTCACTGGCACAAGTTACCCAGGAAAGCTGCGGCTGCCCCATTCCTGGAAGTGCTCAAGGCCAGGTTGGACAGGGCTTAGAGCAACCTGGTTTAGTGGAAGATGTCCTGCCCATGACAGGAAGCTGGAATGAGATGAGCTTTCAGGTCCATTCCAACCCAAACCATTCCATGATTCTGTGATTCTCTTCTATATTGACTATCCCTGGACAAAGGAGCCAAGCTCCTGCAGCCACTGCTGCCCGTTTGTCTGGAGGCTGAATCCTTTCCAAGAGCAAATTTCCCATCGGAAAGCTGCCAGCGCACAAAGTGGTGAGGAAGAGGATGTTTTCAGGAGCACAGTTCAGGTGTCTCCCATGTGCCAAGAGCTCAGGGTGCAAGGTCAGGGCAGCAGGACAGGTCACCCACTGGCAGTGTGCTGACCCAGTCACTTGGGATAAGAAACACAATAATAAGGATTCTATTTTATTATTTTTAAACCATGTGATGGAGAGGACAGGTGAGTCAGACTCTTCAAGGCCTAATTGAAGAGCTCTCCTGGGTCACAGCGGTGCTGCCACCATCCTTAGGGCAGAGGCTGTGGGCAGAGGATGCTCTGGCAGGGTTTGAGGTAATTTTATCTGTCCCCCCCATCTGTAGGGCTGCAGTGGCTCTGGAGACCCTGGTGAATACAACCTGCGCTCCCGCACCGTCGTCTGTGGCACGTGCGGCCAGCCGGCCGACAAGTCGGGCACCCAGAACGCCGGCATCAACACCATGTCCTCAGGTGTAGTAGTGTGCCTTTTCTTGACAGGGTGACTAAATTACTATAGAATTTCTAGGGACTTTTTGTCTCCTAAAAAAGGCAAAAACTCTAGAAACGTCTCTTTGAATTTGGTACAGAGACACCTCATAGGACTCTTTGTCCTTTACCTCAAACTTGGGGCTGTTTAATTAGATAGAGCTAAAAAGTCCCGCTTAAGCCATTAGGTAGAAAAGGAACAGAACAAAAGATTTGATCACTTTTGTGGGGTGCTTAGTAAAAGCAAGGATCTCTTGCCCTAGCATGGCTTTTCTCTGTAAAGAGTTTGTTATTTTATTTCTTATTAAACCTTTTTCTGTTTCACACATTGCCACAAGAGCCATCCTGCTCATTTTGAAGCCATCCAAGTAACTAGCTATTGGAGTATAAAAAAATTGCTGAAAGCTCATAAGACCTAGCTCAAAACAACGCTCTTCACTCAGGCTCGTCCACCTCCAGCGTGACCGTCACGCGCAGCTACCGCAGCATGGGCGACTCTGGCATCGGCCTTGGGGACAGCCTGGTGTCCAGGAACTACCTCCTAGGGAGCTCCAGCCCCCGCAGGCAGGTCAGTGCCATTCCCAGACGCTGTGTCCAGTCCTTGCACTGGGCTGTCCTGGTGCTGCTGGGTGTCCACCCTGTCCTGGCGTTGTCCTTTCCCAACAGGGCAGTGCTGCAGGGGTCCTATCCCCTCCCACCTCTCCTTCTCCCCGCTCTTCTGTTCCTCTTTGGGGTTGCACAAGCCTCTTTATAAGGGATGGGAGGTTCTGAGAGGGATTGGAAAGGGATGTGCCCATTGCAGCTTCCCGCCCCATTCCCTCTTAAACTTGGCCCCTTTGGCATCCCAGAGCATTCCCCATCCTCCACATCACTCATTCCACTGCTACTAAGTGTTCATGCTGGTAATGTGAATATTTCAGCACTTGAATATATATTTTATGTCTATACATGAGGTTAATATATACTACATTCTATATTGATATTCTTAGTCAATATTATAATCCTCATATATCCCCTACCACTAATTCTCAAATTTTGGAACTATGAACATCCCAGCTTGGGAGGATTTATTTATCACACCCCGAGGGCCAGGATGGAGGAGAGTCTGGGGGTACTGTGGGCATCCAAAGGATCCCACATTTTGCAGCCAGAGCAAATGGATGGTGACACTGGGATCTTCTTAACTCTCTTCTTTTTCTTTCTCCCTCCCAGGCTCAGGCTGTGCAGAACTGCAGCATCATGTAATTCCATGGCGCATTCCTGTGGTTCCTGCCCGTCTCCAGCTAGGGCATTTTTTTTCCCCAAAGCAACAGAATTTTTTTCCCTTAAAAAACAAGATATCAAAAACCAAAGTTTTTTTTTTGTTTGTTTTCTATAGCAGGAATTTTATATATATATATTAAAAGTGCTAAAAGATGCTTTGATTTTTTTTTGTAAAGAAAAAAATCTATTTCTGTATTAAAAAAAAACAAACCAAAAAATAGCTATTCAGCTTCAAATATTTTTTAGAGCTTCAGCCAAAGACAGCAAAGAACTGTGTTTACAGAGCAGCCATGCAGGAGGAGTTTGTAGTTGAAATGCTCCTTAGATTGTACCTTTTTTGCCAAAGCTTTTTACATAGGACAGGGAGAAGCGCAGCCATACCCACTGGAGCTGCGTGCCACAGGGGCTGCTGTCCTCTCTCAAATGGAGCACAGTGCCTTTACAACCCTTTTTCTTGGGATCTGAAGCCAAACTTCCCTTCTTTTCTCTTTTTTATTTTGAATTGTGATTCCTGGCGGTGCTGGTGTGGGGGCTCCTGGCAGCTCACGGGCAATGCCCAAGTTTCTCTGTGGCCATTGCCCCCTCCCCAGGCCCCTGCTCACCTGCACTCCTGGCACTCTATGTACTGTATTCCCCAGATTCCCCATGGCAGGCACCTCTTGCCCTTTGGGTTCCCTTTTTCTTAACCAGCCGCGTTGTGCCTTAGCTGGGAACCCCATTGGACCCCACCTGGCATCGAGTGGAGATGGAGTAGGGGAAGTGAAAACACCAGAGCTGCGTTTTGGGACCAGATGGATTTGACAGCTGGGGTGATGGAGCTCGGTCCTGCAAGCTCAGCCCCCGTGGGGCCCCCAGGTCCCCTCTTCAAGAGCCGCTTCATCCAGCAGGGTTCACCCGACCTTTTTTGGCTGCAGTTATTTGGGCTCGTCTTTGGTGGCCAGAGCTCAGGAGCTGTTTCAGGGATTAAGCAAAAGATGCTCAGTCCAGGTCAGAGCTGGTTTGCCAGGAAAGCACCTAGGAAGGCTTTTTGTTCAAGTGAGGCGGATTTTGGGGTCTGATAGGTGCAGCTTCTCCCTTGGCAAGAGTCCATCCATCCATTGGCAGATATCTTGGCTTTTTGCCTTGATTGAGAAACGCCCACAGTCTCCCCTGACCTCAAGTGCAGCAGAACGGTGGGGCTGGAGAAGGTGCCAAGGACAAGCCTCCCACTCCAGTGGGTTTTGGGAAGGTCATGTATGTATCTGTGCTTGCAAAGCTTCTGTATTATTGCCTGTATTTTCTTCCAGAGTCAAAATACAGCTGAACCCTTCCCATGCTGTGTGCTGTCATCCTTGCTGTCCAGGGGGGTTTGGGGGTGCTGTGCTGCACACCAGCAGCAAAGGGACCCCCCCAGGGATCTCTTTCCACCCCACAGCCAGGGCTGGGGCTCAGCACCCCCTGTGGATGGGGGGAAGCGGGGTGGCCCCTCACATCCTGGCTCACCCAAGGGTGGGTTGGTAACAACTGGGCAAGCTGGGCAAGGAGCCCTCCAGAGAGGGACTGGACAGGGGATGGAATTTGAGATAACAACTCAGAGATTCCTCTTGGAGTTGTGGGGACCAAACATTCCCCGGGATGGGATGGGCTGGGGGGTGCAGAACTTGAGCGAGCCCCTGAGTGAAGGTTTGCTCCTATCGTAGGGAGGACCTGCACACTCTGCCAAGGGGACCCCCTGTGCCCCTGGGCCGTGCCAGGCACTGGAATGAGGCAGGAGGGGATGCTGGGGAGAAGGAGAGCCGTAAAGCCGACACATAATCGGCTTTACCAGGCACAGTGCTGCAGAGCCGCGATGTGAGGGGACGCAGGCGGGCGGCCAGGGCGCAGGCACAGCCAGGTAGGTGCCCGGGATGCCCGGTCTGGGGGGACTCCTTGTCCCAGAGCTTGGATGCTGGGTCCCCCCATGCTGTGTGGGGTCACATCACCTCGGGTTTGGGTACAGCAGGGCTGAGGCTTGGGAGGGCAGGGGGTGCCAGGAGGTCCAGGGCATTGCTGCCACCTCCCAGCTTCAAGTGAGCCTGTGGAGAAGCAGCAAGGTGCCACCTCCCCTCCCAGGAGAGGGGTACAGGGAGGTGTCAGAGGCAGGTGCTCACAGCATGAGAGGGGACACACTGACCCCTTCTCTGTGCCCTGTTTGATTCCCATTTCTGCCAGCTCAGGGACACCCATGCTGCAATTCTGGGGCAGCTACCCCAACAGTGGTGCAGCCTGTCCCCTTTCATGGGGATTCAGCCCTGCTCCAGGCCTGGCACTGCCAGCCCCCAAAAGTCATGAGGTTGTGTCCAAAATAGCAGGTTCTGGAATGATGGGGGGAAGCCAACCACACTGCTGGCATCTCGTGCTGCTGCCTGGATGTGTTCTCGGGAGGAGACAGGTCAGGAGACACGGGAACTGCCATGGGGAAATGCAACAGGGAACTAATGTCCTGGATCTTCCCCATGTTCCCCACAGGGCCCCAGTGTTCTGGCACTCCTGAGCTGGGTCATGCTGGGCAAAGGCTGAGCTGGAGACCCGTGGGGTCTCTGCACAGCCCCCAGAGACATTGCAGAGCCCTGTAAGGACAATACAGACATTATGGGTTCCTTACAGAGCCACATGGGACCCATACACTCTCCACAGGGACCCTGCACACCCCAGTGTGGACCCTGCATAACTCCATGGGGACCTTTACATCCCTGTGGGGCCATGTGCAGCCCAACCTTGCACAGCCCAGGGGGAGCTACGGCCCACAGGGACCTCACACACCCCTCTGGGGCCTTTGCAAAAGAGCCTGTGAAAGAGCTCCAGTCCCACTCCAGCCAAAGCATTGACTCATGGTCAGGTTTCTCCTGCTCCTCCTGTTGTCCCACGGATCTGAGCCCTGCTTTGGGTCCCCCAGAGTCTGGGAGGAGGGAGGTGGGATCCCAGAGTAGGAGCCATGGCCTGGCCTTGCTCCCTTGCACGCTGAATGTTGGGGTCTCTGCAGAGACCTGAGCTGGCAGGAGGACCAGGGTTTGGGCACATGTTGAGGACCAGCAGTTTTCTGGGGGGAAAGTCTAGCACAGGAAGCCTTGGAGCAATCACTGGGATGGGGTAAAGCTGGGACTGACTCCAGTGTCTGGCAAGCCTCCAGGATTTAGCAGCCAGGGCATGGCCAAGTGCTTGCTGGGGGCCCCACCAGCCCCACACCAGCCCCTCCAGGCCCCGGTGTGCCCAGGGAGATTAAGGTCAAGCCATCCCACTAATCCCAAGGGGGGGTTAAGATGTGAGTTTGTGCCCACTGTTCCCCCCCCAGAGCTGCACCCCAATGTGCTGCACGTTGTAGGACCCCCACAAGGCACCCTGGGGGTGTCTAGGCAGGGCTGAGGGGCTGCAGCTCAGCCTTGGGGTGAGAGGAGTCTTCACAGCAGGAGCCAGCAAAGTTTCCAGTGCTGGTAGGTGCTAGGCACAAGCTCCTTACAGATCCCTGTAGAAGGTTCCAACCTCCTGAACTGTGTGGGAACTGCAGGGGCATTTGGCTCTGCTCTCCATCCCTGGCAGAGCAAGTACCCCAGGCAATGGGCCTGCTGCAGGCTTGTGGCTTTTGGGGGTGCTGATACTGCACCCAGCTGCTGCAGAGGCTGGCACCTCTCCAGTGCCTCAGTGGCACTTGTGCAAGACTGAGGTCATGCAGGGAAGGTGGCTGCAGAGGGGGGAGGAAGTGGTGGCTGGGGATCCTGTTTTGGGGCTCATGGCACCACACTCTCACACAGCTGGGAAGGGGAAGGGGACAAGTTTCACAGGAGAAGCGGGGTCTGCAAGCACCACCTAGGCCAGACTTTCTGGCAAGGGAAATTCCAAGGGGGGAAATGCCATAAACCAAAATGTGTGGATGCTGGGTGGGGGGACACACAGGCAGCCTGGTGCTATGGCTGCATCCCAAGCCTCCTCCTGGGACCCCCCAAATCCACAGAGCATGGGAAGGCAGAGCCAGCAGCACTCATCTGGGATGGGTCAGGTGGGAGGGCTGGGACAGGAGTGGGGATGCAGGGATGGAGTGTGGGAATGAGGGTGCAAGGATGGGGTTTGGGGATGGGGTGCAGGGATAGGGTCTGGATCTGGAGATGCTGAGATGGGGGTGCAGGGACTTGTTGCCAAAAGCTGAGAGCAGAACTGGGGTGAAGGGCCCCAATGTAGTTATGGGGGCACCGGAACATGTCAGGAGAGGGGGTGGATGTAACACGTGCGG
>VWZP01003935.1:23439-74014 GCA_013396995.1 Dicaeum eximium | reverse complement strand
GAAATGGTGGATGCTGACACTGGTATTACCCCAGGAAAAACCCAGGTTCCATAAAAACCTCAACATGGGCGAGCTGTGCTCGATGGGCTCCATAAGCCAACTCCATGGGCACCCACCCCGCACTGCCACCACCTCCCACGGCTGCCTGAGCCCACCCTTGGGTCCCCAGAGCCCCCCACTTCTCCCCAGCTGTCCCCCACCCCCCGTCCCGTTTCTTTTATCTCCTTTTCAAAGTCAAACCAGCTGTACATTTTCCCGCTCTTTGCTTTTTTATTAAAAAACTGAATGCCTCACATCGCTGGGTTCCTGGAGCAGCGCTGGGATTCTTTGGGGCAACGCGCGCGGGGTGTGCAAGGCCCGGGCCGGGGAACACGCGTGGGATCCACGTTCGTGTGCAGCGTGTACCGGGCCGGGGGAGAGCGGGGACTGGGGGACAGCTCTGACAGCCGCCCCCACTCCCTTCCCGTGGCTGCTCCGTGCTGTTGTCCCCTCCCGGCCGGGCCCCGGGGCACTCGGGACCCGCTGAGGGCCGCAATTCGGCGCGGTCCCTTTAAGGTGCTCACCCCTCCCCTCCCGCCGCCCTCTTGACGCGCCCGGAAGCTCCGGTGCGGCCTCTGCCCGTTCCCAAGATGGCGGCGGCGCTCGGGTGCTGAGGCCGCCGGTCACTTCCGGCCGGGGAACGGCCATGGGGCGGCGAGGCCGGGCCGGCCGGGGGGTCGTCGGGGGTCCCTCCCGCCGGCGTGAGGTGAGGGGGTAGCGGGGCCGGGCCTGCGGCGGGTTTGGGAGAGGCCTGGCCGAGCAGCAGGGCCTAACGGTGCTGGCCCGGCCCGGTGCGGGCAGCGGGGGCCTGGCAGGTGTGGAGGCTGCGGCTGGACGGGAGGGCGGCAGGTGGGGGAGAGGGGTGCGCGTAAAGCGGGGTGGGGGACGGGGTTGGTGTGAGACCCACTCGGCCTTGAAAGGCCCCGGGAGAAAGGGCCGGAGCGTCCCGGGGCCGGCGGGGAAGGGCCCGGAGCCTCCCTCGGCGAGGCCCCCCGGGGCATGCGGGACAGGGCGTGAATGTCCGCGGGGAAAGGAGCTGGAGGGTCCGGGGGCCCTCCCCAGGGCAGAGGCCGAAGTTCTCCCGGGGTGCACGGGGAGGTGGTCGGAGCTCCCCGGGGCTGCGGGGCTGAAGCTGGCTCGGGGACAGAGGGGACACCCCCGCCACACGGAGCCGCCGTGCTGGGGACGCGGCTGGCCCGGCAGTGACCTTGAGCCGATCCCGGACCGAGCTCTCTGCTGTTCACTGCCTCAGAGCACGGCCGGGCTTTTGTGGGCCGGGGCTCAGAGTTGGCGGTTCGGGAGTGGAGGAGGCTCCTGCCCGCGGGGCTGGGGGTGCTGGGGGGACAAGTGCTGCCATCGCAGTGCCGCTGCCACACGGGTTACAGAGCCACAGAGAGCTGCGGGTGTCAGCGGGGCTGGGGCCATCGCCGGGGCTCCCGGGCGGGTTTGGATCCGCTCCCAGCGCGGGGTCCGGTTAGGAGAGAACGGTGCCTTAGCTTAGCTCGGTGAGCTGGATCTGATGCTAATAACACCAGGGGCAAGGTTCGATCTCCGCATGGGCCGTTCACCCTGGAGCTGGACTCTGGGCCCTTTCCAGCTCAGCCTATTCTGTGATTCTTTGCCGAAGCAGATGCCAGGCAGGCTCGGTGCTGGCTCCGGAGGGTTCCCAGGCGGGTGCTGAGGCATTAGCATGCTGGGCAGGACACAGCTCTGGCCTGGGCACACAAAGGCCCTGGCTGGGTTTGCCAGAGAATCATCTTTAGCACCAGCTGCAGCAAAGAGCAGTTTGGGGACCGGACTGACAGGGTGGCATTCAAAGGACATAAACTGTACTAAGATTTGTACTAAGTTGAGTTCTGTGCATAGGAGACAGAGGCTGTGCCCAGATGAGAGAGCAGCAGCAGGGACACCCTGCTTGGTGTCCCCTGCTTGGATTTCCAGGCAGAAGTTCAAGAAATGCTGGTTTGTGTATGGTGGGAAGGAACCACTGAGGGATGGTTTTGGCACGGAAGCTGCTCCAGAGTTTAAGGATGTGTGAGCTGTGGTGTGCTTGAACCTTGTTTTGGAGAGCAGGTCAATTCTTAGGAGATCTAGATATTCCTTTTATATCAGTCTCCCTAAAATTACTTGAAATATCATCAAAGAGTTGCTTAATGAGTGTGACAGGATCCCTGCCTTGAGCAAGGCCATAGTCTAAATTTCTGGAAGATTAAATGCTCTGAGCAAAACTCTTTATGGTGGCAAAGGAAAAATTGTGGCCATGTTGGTCATCCCTGGAGCTGCCAGGATCCCTTCCTTCTTCCACACAGGAGGGACTTTGAGTGCCTCAGAGCCATGGGGTTAAAGTGACTTTGTCTAATTCAGGTCCCAAATGAGAGGAGTTACTGGTGAGAGTCCAGAGAAAATACAGCTGTTTCCTCAAGAAGTTGTGGCTGAAATTCTAAACCCAAAGCACTAGAGCACATAAAACTAAATAAAGATCAAGGATACATTATTATTATTGTTGTTGTTGTTGTTATTATATTTTATTTTGTATTCCATATTGCAGTAATGAGAATGCAGGCAGCCCTTCCCTTTCCTTTGTGGGGAGCTCGATTCCATCCCTATGTGGCAGAGGAATTTGAAGTATGGACTAAACCCTCAGGCTTCACCAGGGAATCATATTGGCTAGACTCTATTTTATTTTTTTAAATTAAATATTAAGCTAGTGGGACTCTTTACAAGAAGGAAGTCATGTTTTCATAGGTGGTATGCACAGATAATTCCTGTGCAGGAAACTTTGTGTGTCAAATCATGTTGGTATTAGCAAACCCAGTAAGGCTGTAATTGTAACTAAAGCAAGGCAGGCTTTGTTTAGCCAGGCTGTGATGTTTGTCATGCCTTAACTGCCAAGGCAATTGGCTGGGAGGGTGAATGGAGTGGGACTGTAGCTCTCTACAGTGGTAAAAATGTTGGACCCAGGTGCCCTTGGGTGTTTTTAACTCCTCAGTCCATAGCCTGTAATGCTGTTTGCTCCTGTTCAGCAAATATTTTGTTGGCCAACAGGCAATGAAATGGTCACTTAGTGGGACACCCACCCGTGATGTGCCATAATTTCATAACTGTAATTTCTTCTCTGTGCCAGAGGTAAACAGCTTCCAGCTGTTTTTTTACTGTGTTTCTAACAGAATATCTCTGGCCTGTGTGAATTGTTCATGAATTCTGAAGTGTTGAGACATTTCCCTAAGAATCCCACACTGGTTTGGGTTGGAAGGACCCTAAAGCCCATCCCCTGCTATGGGCAGGGACACCTTCCACTATCCCAGGTTGCTCCAAGCCCTGTCCAACCTGGCCTTGGACACTGCCAGGGATGGAGCAGCCACAGCTTCTCTGGGCACCCTGTGCCAGGACCTGCCCACCCTCACATGGAACAATTCCTTCCCAAATCTCATCTAACTGTGCTCTTGGTCAGTGGGAAGCCATTCCACCTGTCCTGTCACTCCAGGCTCTTGTCCCAAGTCCCTCTCCCTTGGAGCTCCTTTAGGCACTGATGTTGTGGCTTGGTAATGTAAAGTGTCCCCAGATCGGTGTGTGCTGGTGACTGCCCATCCCTTTGAGTTCTCACTTGGTGAATCTGTTTTCAGATCTCAGGTTTTGGCTCCCCTGTTCCTGCTTCTTGCTCTAGCTCTGCTCTCCAGCAATTCAGCACACGCTTCCAGTACCCATTTCCCAGCGCCTGGAATGCCAGTTATGATCCAGCTGTAGTCAAGCCTTTCCCAGAAGTTCAGCCACCCAAACACCCCAGGGTTTTTTTAATTTGATGTGCAAAGTAAGTCCTTACCAGCAGTCAAATGGTCCATGTTGTGTTGGGTGATTCTCTGAGCTGCACTTCTCTTGTTTCCTGGCCCTGTGTGTAGGTTTCCTTAGCCCAAGCTTGGTTAATTGTGCAGCAAGTTAATTTACTAATTGCAGCAGCTGAAAGTACCAGGAGCCTGCTTGTGGAGAAGTAGTTGGTGCCCCTTAGGACATGGTGATGAGCTGCAGCAATTGGGGCTGGGGGAGGCTGAACCAGCCCCTCCCTCCTCATCCTCCTCATTCCTGGTGCTCTGAGCACAGCCAGCAGTGGAAGGGGGAGTTCTCAGACCAGGAGCAGTGATGGAGTGTTGGAAGAGAATGTGAACTTTGCTCATCTAGCTGACAAGCAGCTCAACAGAGAGATCCTGGGCTGTGATTTAACCCTTTCTTTTCAGGATCTTGGTCATCAATGTGGAGATTCTATATGGCTGTCTTGCCTTGTTTTCTCATTGTTGTTCTTCTTTTCACCTTTTCATCACTCTCCAGTTTTAGGAAGATAAGAATAGAAGTGTCCAAAGAAGTGTGTCTAATTCATGCAGGGCATCTAGGAACAAAAAAGACTTATCAGTTTCTTCTTTGTACAGATCCTGGAACTGAAAAGTGATGTCCTGACACCTGGGAGCATCACAGACCTGGAATGACTGGGGAGAAGCTGCTTTGGTTGGCCATCCCTCATCTTGCGTGTCCATTAAAAGGTGTGTGTGCTGCTGGAGTGGTGTTCACCTGCTGGCTCTCAGCCTGCTTCCCAAAGCATGGGAGCTTTGCTTTTCCAAAGAGCAGTCTGGGCTGCGGTGAGGGCTGCCATGTGTGCCAGCTGCTGCTGGAGCTCAGAAAACAGCCACAGTGACATCAGAAGGTGTCACCATCAGCCACGTGGTAGGGCCCTGCCTCTGGAGGTTACATCCCTCTGCTGGGCCAGCACAATGCTGTGCTGGCTCTCCTTGAGCTGTGTGCTCAAGAAGAGTCAGCAAAGTTTGAGGTGGTGTGGGTGGCTGTAGCAAATGGGGCTTTGTCCTCTACCTAAGGGGTCTCTCATTTCAGGTGCCAGCACTTGCAGTCTGGTTGGTCAAGGCGGGAAGGCTGGTCCTGGATCTGCTCTGTACCTTTGAGGGAGATCTGGACCTCTCCTGCCTCACCCCAAGGAGCTATGGAGGACAAACGCAACATCCCCATCATCGAGTGGGAGCACCTGGACAAAAGGAAGTTCTACGTGTTTGGGATTTGCATGACTATGATGATCCGGGTGAGCGTTTACCCCTTCACGCTGATCCGTACGCGGCTGCAGGTTCAGAAGGGAAAGAGCCTGTACAACGGGACTTTTGATGCCTTTGTGAAAATCCTGCGGACAGAAGGGACAGCTGGGCTCTACCGTGGCTTTTTGGTCAACACCTTCACCCTGATTTCAGGACAGTGCTACGTGACAACATATGAGCTCACTCGGAAGTACGTGTCACGGTACAACAACAACAACGCTGTGAAGTCTCTGGTGGCCGGTGGCTCGGCCTCGCTGGTGGCCCAGAGCATCACGGTACCCATCGATGTCATCTCCCAACACCTCATGATGCAGAGGAAGGGGGAAAGCATGGGCAGGTTCAAGGTGCAGAACCAAGAGGGCAAGCGTCTGCTGGTCTTTGGCCAAACCAAGGACATCATTGTACAGATTTTCAAGGCTGACGGTTTTAGAGGCTTCTACAGGGGTTATGTGGCCTCGTTGCTCACTTATATTCCCAACAGTGCAGTCTGGTGGCCATTCTACCACTTCTATGCTGGTAAGTGAAAGGAGGCTTGAAACATATCTTATCCTAGGAGACCCAGAAGCCCCTTGGATCGACTCTTGACACTGTGGATTCAGCATGATTTGCTTTTCTGGGGGTGGGAGCAGAATCTGTCCTGAACTAAGGAGCTGTATCTGGTTGTGTAGGAATTCTGCAGATGTTGGGGGGAAGTTTAACAGAGCAGCAGTGTTTCAATGCAGAACAAGGGGTCCAGGTGCTGTAGGACTTCAAACTGGACGGCTCTAGGCAAGTGGGGCTTTACACATCTGCTTTAACTTTCTCTTCCACTAATCCCAAATAGCGCCTTCTCCACGGGAGTGAGGAAGGCAGAGTTTTGGAGCCACCATGTAAGTATAGTTCATCTTTCAGTTCATGTGAAGGGACTTTTAGAGCTACAAATCTCATGGCAAAACCAAAAAGCAGGCAGAGACAAGGGCCAGATCTTTCCTGCATTTCTGTCAGGTGTTGCTTCAGTTTTGGCAACTTTAAAATTAGCACTGAGTCTTGTGATGGAAAACTGCACTTAGTAGAATGTTCTTTCTCCCTAGCTCAGTTCTTTTACTCCTTAAAGTATTTCCAAAGGCTAAAGGTATTGGCCAACTAAGGTTTATTTCCAACTCTGATGATCCTTTAGATTTCTGCACATGGTTTTTAGGTATCTGGTTACCTAATTTCTGACAGAAGGTGGTGGTAATGACCAGTTTGGGTTTTGCTGTACTGGGCCTAAAGTACATCTTGGAGGTCACCTGTTCTTCAAAATCCAGAATCCAGATGTCTCAAAGGTCCTGGGTGCTTTCCAGAGTTCTGGTAGCTAGAGGAAGCATTGGTTCTGCATCCGGTTGCATTTAAATGGCAGTGGCAGCTTGGCTTGTTGGAGTGTACTTTGTGGGAGTGCTGCCATCAGTCTCCATGTCAACAGCTCATAAGACCAAAACCCACTGCACTAACTGTAAGATTTTAATGCCAAAAGGGCTCAAAGGAAGACATGTGAGGACAAGGCAGTTGATAATGCAGAGACCAGAGCTCTCAGCTTCCAGGTGTTTGCTCTTTCCCCGTCTTCTCAGTGGAAATTGAGATGATGGGAAATATAAGCCCCAGCTGTCAGTGAATCTGCTTTGTCTGCATTTCCCAGTCCTCTGTCCCTGGAGCAGCAGTAGGGGTCACTGAACCCTCCTCGTGTCCAAAGGACACAGCTGGCCCTGATTCCAATAAATGTTAGAGGTATCAAACAGAACTTCCTTCCCTCTTGCCAGACAGGCTTCCTCATTGACAAAAAAAATGGGGCTTTTGAACAGTCTTTTGTCCAACTTTAACCAATAAAAGTGTAGGAGATTAAAGTCCTGTTGGCCAGGCAGCAGGAGCAGAGTGAGGAAATCTGGGATGAGCACCACATGGTGCTTTTCTCCTTAGGGATCTACAGTGGGATACCAGGGGATCTCCTGGACAGTGTGCCCAGTGACAGCTTTCTATACAAATCTCTGCAGACACTTTCCAGTGGAGCCTTGTCTTAGGGCTTCTTCCACCTTCTAAAGAGGAAGATGGTGGGTATTTTCATGCCCTGTTTTGGGGACATGGAAGCTTGTTCTGTCCAGTTTGCCCCACAGGCCTGGGAGCCAGTGTGGCAGCTGATAGGAGGCTGTGGGACAAAGCATGGGGGTTGTCCTGGAGCCACCAGTGTGATGAGTCCTGCTCCCTGTGCTGTGCCAGCTTTCTGGTTAGTGTTGGAAGCAGCACTTTGAGATTCTGTGGGAGGAGCTGGCAGGCTGTAAATCAGGGATTCTGCCAACTGCAAATCATTGGAGTTAGGGGCTGGAGTTAAGGAAATGATAATGGGTCACTGAAAGTCTGAAACTTTCCTCTCCTGTTCCCAGAACAGCTTTCAAGTTTGACTCCTAAAGACTGCCCCCACCTTCTTCTGCAAGCAATATCAGGGCCACTTGCAGCTGCAACAGCTTCCACACTTACCAACCCCATGGATGTGGTGAGGGCTCGGGTCCAGGTAAGAGCTCAGCGTGCTTGGCTGGGTGGGGTTCAGCCTGGGCTCTCTGATCTCTGTGGTTTCAGCTGAGCTGCTTGCCTGCTCTCCCTGGGCCTTTCATCCTGGGTAGTAGCTGCTTAATTAGCCCTCAGCATTAGCAAGAGGAGCCCAGGGAGCAAGGCTGGCAGTGCCGGCCTGGCCTGCTCAGACAGGCTTTCTCTTCAGAAAGGGAGAGGTGCTTCTTGTTGCTGGACTTGGTGCTTTTTTTGCTCCCTGAGACCAGATCAAGGCTGTTGGACTGGCTGATCTCTTATCTCCAGAGTGTTCAGTTGCAGCAGAGCCCCAGAGCAGCTCACTATGGAGTCTGGCAGCTCTGTCAATGTTTGTTCTGGCATTGCAGGTGGAAGGCAAGAGCTCCATCATTCTCACCTTCAAACAGCTCATTGCAGAGGAAGGTCCCTGGGGGCTGACTAAAGGCCTCTCTGCCCGCATCATTTCAGCCACTCCTTCCACCATCGTCATCGTGGTGGGCTATGAAACACTGAAGAAGCTGAGCCTGCGCCCAGAGCTGGTGGACTCAAGGCACTGGTAAAGGCAGCTGGTGGAGGAGAACCTTCCTGTGAGCCCTCTGAGTTTGGACTGTTGCAGGGGAGAGCCTGGGATGCGACACAGCTGCTGTGCCTTTGTCTCTGGCTGGTTTCACAGCACAAGGCAGATGCAAAAGCAACTGCTCTTCACTTCTTTTTAGATTTAAGTGTCATACAATGGTCTCCTGCTGGTTCTGCTTAAACTGTGACCTGTGGCAGTGCTGTTTGCCTGGAACAGTCCATTCCAGGTGTGTGAATGCATCCTGACAAGTTATTAATTCCTTTTTTTTTAATTAAAGACTTACTGGCTTAAGATAAAAGCCAATTTATTCTTCTTAAGTTATTTTTATCTTTTGCCAAACTTCCAAGGAGTCTCACAGCCTGCAGCAGGACCCTCTGGTGGGATGTCTTTAGTGGCAGTTGTGCTGTGGGAAGCTGGAAGCAGAAAATAGACAAGTGACTTTCTTCAATTACCTGCTTTTATTTCTAGAAGATGTAATACAAGAGTAACCTGGAACCACTTCAGACCTGATTTCCTGCGTTTTGAATAGATCTACATATTTGTTTTGTATATTCTTGGAAAATGTTCCCTGTCTCTCATCCTCCAAATAGCAAGCTGGCTGATAGCAAGTCAGGAGCTGAGCTGCTGTTTGGAATTAGTTGATGGTGGTTTTGACACCTAACCTGTGGTTTTAATCTGTTGTAATTTAATTTTTTTATTTTAGGGAAGCTTGTTCTGATTTCTGGGGAATTGAATGGTTGTCCTGTGGCCTCATTCAGTGTGTCAATCCTGCATGTTCAAAGTGGCTGTGGCCACTTCCCACCTTAGTTAGTTTAAGCCCAGAAATGCAGTTTGGAAGTGTTTGATTGTGGTGCTGCCGGCAATGGGATGAGAACTGAATGGGGTTTGAGCTACAATTAGATGGGATGCGGGGAAGGAAAAATCTTGTGCTGGCTTTTGATCCAGTTCAAACCTGACAGGCATGTTCATATTGAATAAGAAGTGATGGTTCACTTCATGAATTTAAATTCTGCTCATCCAGTTTGGAAAGGGCAAGGATAATGTTTTGCACAATTGCTGGATCAGAAGCCTGACCTATGGTCTGTGTATTTTACTAGGTGAAGACTTCAGGGGGATTAAACCGGATGCTGCTTTTTGGGGAGGGGAGGGAGGGATTATTTGACTGTACTCTGCTGCTCTTGGTGATTGAGATTTGCCTTTCATGCTGCCAGCCCACACGGGGGGGGTTTGAGAGGCACCTCCAGAGTGCACCACCTCCATTCCCCTTCTGCCATAACAAGGAATTTTGGTTGCGGTGTTGATCCTGCCAACCTGTGGCTGATGCTGGGCTCCACTTGGCTATTTCTTCCCGAGAGGACTCACCAAGTATGGCTCTGCCCTTCATCCCAGTGTTGTCCCTGCCCAGCAGGCACTGGACATGCCACCATGTCTGCTGGAGATGGAGAGTGCTGAAGCTGCTGCTGAGGTGGGAGAGGCTTCTCTGCTAAGGGCAGAGCTTGATTCTAAGGTGCAGTGCTGTGATGGGGCTGCAGGTGAGTCATCAAAGCCCTCTTCATCCCATTTTTGTTTCTTGCAGTGCTCAGAAAGGCAGTGGATGCTGGAGCCACTGGTGGCGTTGTTGGAGCAGCACCTTCTGTACCTGTTCTGGTCACCTGTTGTTTAAAAGTTGACAGCAGTCAGCTCTTGCTCTAATAACAGATTCTGCTCTGAGAAGCAGAACAACAGCACCCCAAGGCAGCAGTAACACTAATATTAACAGGAACAGTAACAATCGACCTCTGCTAGGTGCAGCAGGGCCAATCCCAGTGTGTGCATAGAGGGGCAGCAGCACCAGTGTGGGGAGACACTATCAGACTTAATGTTCCTTTCATGACCAGCAACCTTCTTGACAACTAATAAACTTAAGAGACCTTCAGTGTGGTGCCTGCGTTTAAAAGCACGACTCTCCGTGGCAGGGGAGGCTGCTGGTTTTTGTCATGTCACAGAAAGGATTTCACCCTTTGCCTTTGGACTAGGACTAGGAGAGGGACGTGAGCTGCCTAAGAATGCAGTGACGAGTGGCTGGTCAGTGGCTGAAGGAGCCGGGGCTGGAGCACGTGGAATGCCTGCATGCAGCTGTGACCCAGAACCGCCCTGAGGACGAGGGCTGGGTCCTGCTTGGCTCTTACTTGGGAAATGTCGCCTTTTTTATTCTCTAACCGACCTGAACTTCGCTTTTTCTTTTCTCGTTGAATTCTTCGGGCTTGATCGTTTGATTTCACTAAACGATCGAGAGCCCAGTCGCTGGGGGGGGCAGGAGGGGCATTTCCACTGCCTCTCCCGGGAGGGACTGGGGAGAGAAGGACGGTTTGTCACGCTGCTTCGCTTCAGGGCCGGACGCGGCCGCTTCTTATCGCGGTGGTTTTTGTGGCGGTTTGGATTCGAAGCGGGAGCGGCACAAGCCCCGCCCGGTGCCGCGTTTTTCCCGCGCTCTGTTCCCGCGCTCTTTTCCCGTGCGCTTTTCCCGCGCTCTGTTCCCGCGCTCGCGGCCGGGGGGGCGGGGCCCGGCGCCCCGGCCAATGGGAAGCGGCGCCGCGGGTGATGGCGGCGGCGGGCGGCGATGGCGGCGATGGCGGCGCGGGGCTGGCAGGGGACGGCGGCGCCGATGGCGGGGGCGGCCCGGCCGTGGCGGCGGCCCCGGGGCGCGCGGAGGTGTTCAGCACCGTGGTGGACACGTTCCTAGAGAAGCTGGTGGTCGCCGGGAGGTGAGGTGGGGACGCGCGGGGCGGGGAGGGACCCCTGAGCCCGCTCCCAGCCTGGCCCTGACTCGGCCCCATCGCTAACCCGGCTCCGACCCACCGTGACCCCGGTCCTGATCGTGCCCTCCTCCCCCCCCATCGCTCTTGCAGCTACCAGAGGTTTGTCTCCTGCTACCGCTGCTTCTACAAGCTGCAGCCCCAGCTGACCAGGAGCATTTACGATCAATTCATCTCCCAGCTCCGGGCGTCCATAAAGGTGAACGGGGGGCGAGCCGGGTGCCTGGGGGATGCGCAGGGGTTAAGAGTGTCCAAAAGGGGATTTAAAGTCCTGTGGAAAAGTGCTGAACAGGTTGGTATTAAGGGCAGCAAATATATTTCCTAAATGGCAAAAGCAGAAAGCTGAGGCTGCTCTCCAGAGTTCTGTCTTCCCCAGAAAAAGCTGTAGGATCATTCAGGTTAGAAAACACCACTAGAGTATCAAGTCCAAGCATTTCCCCAGCACTGCCAAGGCCACCACTAAACCACATCCCTAAGTGCCACATCCTCACATCTGTTAAATAACCCCAGGGATGGAGATTCTCCGGGTATAAGTTCTTCATCCAGGACAAAGCTGGAAGGACTTTGAATAAGGGATGGAGTGACAGGACAGGGGGAATGGCTTCCCACTGCCAGAGGGCAGGGTTAGATGGGATATTGGGAAGAAATTGTTCCCTGAGAGGGTGGTGAGGCCCTGGCACGGGTTGCCCAGAGAAGCTGTGGCTGCCCCATCCCGGAAGGAATTTAAGCCCAGGTTGGACGGGGCTTGGAGCAACGTGGTCTAGTGGGAGGTGGAACGAGATGTGCTTTAAGGTCCCTTTGAACCCAGACAATTCCCTGATTCCATGACAGCAGCACAGAGTGGTGCCTGTGTTTGTTCACCTTGTGTCCTCCTTTCACAGGAGGAGATCCAGGAGGTGAAAAATGAAGGGAATCTGGATGGACTCTTTAGTTCACTGGATAAGATCGTGGAGGAGGCAAAGGACCGGGAAGAGCCAGCGTGGTATGGATGGCCAGGGGTGGGGTCATGTTCCTACAAGGGCAACAGGCAGTTCCTGGGTGATGTTTGGGTGTCCTGTTGGCCTCATGCTGCAAGGGAGGGTCTGAAAGCTGCTGTATCTTCACAGCAATGTCACTGGGCCTAAAACATACAAAAATCAGTTTAATCTGTGCTTCTCTGGGTCCCAGATCCATTTCCATTCACTAAGGGCAGAGAGGTCAGTGCCACTGAGATGGGGGCACAAGCCAATTCTGACCAGTCCAAAGGGCTGGTGGGATGTTTTGGGCACAGCACCTGCCCAACAGCAGAGCCCCCCTGGGTGCTCTTTGTGTCCCTGGCTCAGGGCCTCAGCAGACACTGCCGGTTTGACCACCTGGGACACAGACTGGGGATTGTAACCCAGTCTTGTAAACACAAGATTTTGTGTTTCTGTGCTGAGGAGGTGAATGACATCCTGCCTGTTCAAGTATCCTCTCAGGCCTAGGCTTGGAGAGGGGCTCCCTGTTCTCCCCACTGGGGTCCCTGCTCTGGCTGTCCTCGGTTCCTGTGCCAGAGGAAGCTGTGGGAGCCACAGAGCTGATCCCCCCTGGCAGCAGCCCAACATGTGCCAGGCAGGATGGCTCCTGTGGCTGCCCCACGTGCTCTGTGCAGGCGGCCCAGCGGGATCCCGGAGCAGGACATGCGCAGTGCCTTGGTGCCCTACCTGCTCAAGCACCGCTCCCACCTGCGCAGAGCCCTCAGGGACAGCGAGGACGAGAACAAGAAGGTGGCTGAATCCGTGCTGATGGGCAGGGACAGGATTGCAGAGCTGCAGCAGCTGATCCAGGCTCGCCAGCAGGCCTGGCAGGTAAAAACAGACCAAACCCAACCAAACCAATCTCCTTCGTGCAGCATCTGCTGGGGCAGGGCTCATGGGGCCTGGAATCACTTTCAAACCCTCCACTTCTCCAAGACCTCCCCAGCAGCCAAGTCCTGCTGAAACTTTAGGTGTGGGCATTTTCTCTGGAGGTGTCAGGTGCTTTTCCCTGTGCAGTGGGTGGGATGTGGAATGGTCCCAGGGGAGATGAGGGGGTGATCTTGTGCACATCCAGGGGACAGCAGTGTGTGACACGCTCGGCCCACATCCTGCCCTGAGTGTGGCAGGGTGGGAGAAGCATCATGCTGAACTCTGTGGTCTGTGTTCCTTCCAGGCAATCAGTAAGGAGCAACAAGAACTCATCATGACATTTCAGGAGCCCCAGTGAGGCCACAGGATGTCCCACGGGCTCTGCTGAGGCAGTTCATCATCCCAAAGCACTGATGGGACAAGGTGTGTGCAGAACCCAAACTAAGAATCGCCCCATCAGGCCACTGGAGACTGCAGAGGGACTGAAACAGCTGCTGGACTGGCATGGTTTGATCAGATTTGGTGCAGAAACAAAAAAAAACCATTGGAATGTTTGGAAATTGATGACAATTCCCTATTCCCTGTTCAGCTAGACAGAGAAGAGTGTTACAAAGTGTCTGTGCTCTCATCTGCTCCACTCAGTGCTGTGATAGTCCTGATTCCAGTTTCCAAAGCCACATTTGGGGTTTTGTAGCTGTTTTAGCTGTGAGTTAGACAAAATTCAGTGCCTTAAGCCCCAAGCCAGGCTGTGCCCAGGCCTGAGAGGCCTCAAGCAGGAGCACACACATCTGAGAGTGGGTCACAGCCAACGCTCCTGCCTGTGCTTGCAGGTTCATTCAGTCTCCCTGTGTCCTGTGTTCAAACCACTGCTCATTGCAGATGTGGCAGCAGCTGCTGTACCAAGTTCCTCGTTACAATTCATTCTGTTCTCCAAGTTATTTTCTAGCCCTGGTCCCCTCCCAGCAGCCTGAGATATCTGGGGATCTGTGCAGAGGTTGGAACGTCCTTGCCTCCCCTTTGTGGGCTTGTGGCACAGGGTTTTAATGTTTTTCTGTGGAACCTTGTAGAACCAGACCAGTTTTCCCCACCCAGAGTTGTCTGTTACTGCCTCATCTGTTTGTGGGCTGGGGAAGCGAAGGCTCCAGGATCTCCCTGGCAGAGCCCCAGCAGTGACATGTGCCAGCATGGACAGGCATGAGGAGAGTCCCCCTTGCACCTGATGGGGACTGGGAGGTTCTGAGTACAACAGCCACTGAGGGCAGCAGGTTCCATGGTTTCTACCCCAAGGCAAGGCCATGCTCTGTGACAAACTGGGGAGCAGCAGTGGCACTGGTACCACACCCCAGCCTCTGCAGCAATTAGAGCCAGTAGCAGAGTGGCTGCAACAGTTTCCCGTGTGCCTCCCCTTGCTGTGTTGGAATCTCAATAAATTGGGGCTGTTGTTACCAGCTTGGCTCCTGCTGTGTACTTGGCCCATGTACTCTATACTTTATGGGTTTGTCTGACAAAGGCTCTGGTTCAGCAGTTCTGTCCGCCCCAAAGCCTCCAGTTCCGCTTTTCAAGACAGGGCTGGGATTTATAGGATCAAAAAGTGGTCAGGATCTGAAAGAGGAATGTTACTCGGGGGCTCTGACTGCCCTGGCCACGCAGCATCTGCACATGGCATGTGGCAGGGAGGAGCTGTGCAGGGACCAAGGGCACAGGCACCTGCTCACCCTCCTCCATGGACACAGTGCAACAATGCCACGAAAGAAGCATCCCCCAAAAGTGGGCCAGCAAGTTCCTGCTGGCCCTGCACATGGAGGAAAACCCCACAAGTTTTGGCAGGAAAGTCTCCCCATGTCACAGAAGATGATTCTGGGATCCAGCAGTAGGAACTGGGACAGGGCAATGGGTGACTGGGGAGCACAGTGAGGAGCCCCCCAGTGCCCCATCACCCATTCCAGTGGGGGCTTGGTGCTGCCAGACCAGCAGAGCTGGGCCCACGAACAAATCCCCCCTGGCCTGGGGCCACTTTTTCCTCCCTTTGTGGGCTCTGGCTGGGCACAGGGGGACTGAGTTCATCCCAAACCACAATTGCCACCTCTGCCGGCAGCTCCGGCCATGGCGGATGTGCTGGAAATAACCCTGGTGAGGCCATGCCCCCCTTGCCAAGGCCACAGGGCCGTATAAAGACACCCAGGGAGCCAGGGCTGCACCCAGCCCAGCGCAGGAAGGCACCATGAAGTCCCTCGTCTTGCTGACCCTCTTGGCCCTGCTCACCCTTGGCCTCTGCTGCAGAGGTACAGTGGAATCCAGGGTTGATGGGGACAGTGGGGGTGATCTGTGCCCTGGGAAGGGCTTTGGAGGGAGCAAAGGGACTGGGAAAATCTTTGCTGAGCCTTGGGGCGAGGAGCACGGGACTGCACCAGGGAGAGAGGGAGCAGGACGTCCTTCAGCAGTGGGGGAAGGTCTCAGTGAGGGATCTGAGCTCCAAAAGGGGTGGGGTGAGAGCAGAGCCCACATGGGATAGGGAGCAAGACATCCTTCAGCAGACTGAGGGGTCTCAGTGAGGACTCTGAGCTCCAAAAGGGGTGGGGTGAGAGCAGAGCCCACCTGGGGCCTTCCTGAGCCCACCCACCCCTCCGTGTCACCTGCAGCTGCTGAGGGTTCTGCCAGCACCAAGGACTCGCCCAGCTCTGAAGGTGAGTGAGCAGCTGCTCGGCCCCCCTACCCTGGGGAGAGGGGGACACGACCCCCCTGAGCCACCCCACTGTCCCTGCAGCCTTTGTCTCCAGACGCGCCAGCGCCGAGGTGGTGCAGAGACAGAAGCGGAATTACGGCTATGACAGGTAGTGCTTTGTCCTGCTGGGTGAGGGATCACAGCCCCCAGATGGGGGGAGGCTTGCTGGCTCAGCCTCTCCCCAGGAGCCCCCAGATCCCCAGGACCCCCCAGCACCCCCTGGGTGCCCCGTTTGTCCCCAGCAGTGTCTATGGAGCCCCACCGGACCCGCTGGAGGCCAAGCGTGAGGTGTGCGAGCTCAACCCTGACTGTGACGAGCTGGCTGACCAGATTGGACTGCAGGAGGCCTATCGGCGCTACTACGGCCTCGTGTAGCCTCAGGGGGCAGGGACTGAGCTCCCATAAACCTGCCTCAGCCCCTCCTCTGCCCTTTCACCCTTTCTGTTAGCCCTAGAAAGAAATAAATGCAAATGGTAGAGCCAGTTCCTTCCCGAGCTTGGGGCGTGGGTGGGTAGGAGTCTGCAGTGAATGTGCCCCATGTCACCCCACCCCACACAGCTGAGGACTCCTGATTTCTTTCCCTGTGCAGCCCCAGGCTCCAAAGGGGAGAGGTGCTACCACCCCCAGATCCTGCTCTCAGCAGTGAGGAGCCCAGAGCTGCACCATCATTATTCCAGGTTAATTTAAAGCTGTTTCTCCCAAGCGTGGGGTTATTGGACAACAGCAGAGCTGCTCCATGCACCCTGGGCCCCTGTGGTCTGCCCAGGAATTTCATCACAAATCACCTTAATTACTCATTAACCCTGACACACACATACACACTTACACTGCTGGGTCCCCACATAGGATGACATACTGTCCCTGCCACAAATTCATGGGATCACTACTGGTTTGCATTGGAAAAATTAAGGGGCAGACTGGGTGCAGAGGGAGTCAGGAGAGGGACACTGCAAGACACCCAATAGCAGGGCCCACCACAAAGAGGGTGCCAGGACTCTGGGTCCTCCCAGCCCAGCCCCTCTCACACAGTGTCATGGGTCCTGCCATTGCCCAGCCCCAGTGGGAATGCCTGGGGAGCAGCCAAATCCACTGGGGGTGTGGGGCAAGGCCACAGTGAAGGCATTGATGATGGCAGTGCTGCCCACATGGGCCAGGCCGGCAGTGCCAGAGGGATCTTGGTGGGCTCAGGTGGTCCCACACAGCCAAGCCTGGTGCATGCACACATCACAGAGGATGTTCTCCAGCTGCAGGGGGTGCCCAGCACAGAACAGATGGGGAAAAGCTGGTGGCTGTGTCCATCACCCATGGCTACTGGGGCTCTTTGTACAGCTGCTGCTGCAAGGGGCTGCTCTGGGGGCAGGGGACAGGAGCAGCAGCACTGGGGGCACTGGGGGCTGCTGCTCACTGATGCACTCAGAGCAGCACAAGGCACTCCCGCAGGTCGGATATGAAGAGGAAGCTGGTGAGCAGTGCAAAGAGGAGTGGTGGCAGTACCTGACCTCAGCTTCACTCCAGGCACAGCCACACCAGCAGCAGCAAAGGAGCTGTGGGGAGGAGGGTGAGAACCAGCAGGGAGCCCTCTGGAAGCATCCTGGGACCGCTGTGGTGGAGACACCTCACTTGCCCTGGGCCACCCTGGCCACCCTGGCTCACCTGCAGAAGAGCAGGATGTTGTTGTAGAGGAAGGGGCACACAAAAGTCGCTGTCTGCAGCACCTTGCTCAGCTGGGGATGCTCCAGCTTGGGGAAGTTGTGAAGGGGGAACAGGTCAGGGGGCACAGACCCCTGTCAGCTTCCACAGCAAGGACCCTGCAAAAACCTTGGCTTTCAGCCTGAGCAGGGGGAATTACCAAGAGGACCAAAAAGCTGAGGAGGAGGAAACCTTCACCACCAGTTTCCTTATCCCAAACATGTTTGGAATAGCAAGGGAGGCCAGTGCAGATGAAGGAGTTCAAAACAGGGACAAAGCAGTGGTGCCAGACATCACTGACCCAGGAGTCTGGTGTCACAAACACTCAGCCTGTGACAGACACGTGGTGTTATGGGCCAGCTCCCTGTGCCAGCCCATCTCTGTGCCAGCCCATCTCTGCCAAGCATCTCCCAGGCTGTAGCAACTGAGGGCTCTGCAGTCACAGATGTAGCAGATATGGGCACAGCTGGGGGCAAAGGGATAGGGGCAGACAAGCAGCAGAGCAGTGGCCAGGGGTAGGCCCAGCAGATCTCCAGGGAGAATGAGAGCACCAGGCAGCACCACATGAAACACCTGCTGGCACAGCATGTTTTGAGGTGAGCTCTGGCCCTGTCCCTATCCCCATCCTTGTCTCCATCCTCATTTCCATCCCCTCCTCATCTCTATCCCTGTCCGTGTCCCTAACCCTGTCTGTGTTCCAGGCCCTGTCCCTAATCCCATCCCTATCCCCATTGCCAGCCTTTCTTTGTCTCGATCCTCTCCTCCCCATCCCTGTCCCCCATCTCCACAACCATCCCCGCCCCCATTCCCATCCCATCATTTCATCACTCCCATCCTTGATCCTTTTCCCATCACATCTCCATCCCCATGCCCATCCCCATTCCTATTCCCATTTTCATCTCCATCCCTGTCCCCTCCCCACCTCCTCAGCAGGAAGTGTGTCCAGGACGGTCTCGTTCATCATCTGAAAGGAGCTGAGGACACAGTCAAGGGCTGAGCTCTGGGGGTGCCAGCACCCCAACATGATCCCATCCTCCCAGAAGGTCTGTGGGGACAGCAGGGCTGCTCAGGGGACACCCCAGGGGGAGCAGGACAGCCCAAGAGCTGCTTCAGGATTGTGGTGGGTGGGGAAACTGAGGCAGGGTGGGCTGGGAGTATCTCCCAGCTGAAATAAGGTTTAATGGGGAGTCCAGGTGATTTCCCACCTTGGATGAGGGAACTGGGAGAAGAAACCTGAGAGCAGAGCCTCCCCCTACCCCAGGCAGACATACCTGTGGCACCTGGTGGACCCTGAAGAGCTGCTGCAGCTTTACTGGCAGCATGGTGGGGCCCTGGCACTCGAGAGAGAGGTTGGGTCTTCAGGACCAAGCCCACTGGGGGATGGGGATTGTGGCTGCAGAGCCAGGACAGACACTCAGGAAGGCTTCCACCTTTTCCCGAGGTTGTGTGCAGCAAAGCCTGTTTTCTGTTTGGCTCTTCCAGAGAGCCCCTAACTGGACAGAATCAGGACCCAGGCTCAGAATGGGAGAAGACAGTAGGGTCAGGGGTGGGGGCTGGCAGTCCACGGTTCTGCAGGAAAGAATGAGATCCTGCTTTGTCCCCCACACCACTGTACACCCTCTCCCCAGAGAGGCTCCCAACCCTATCAATGTCCCTGGCAGATTCAGGCTCAGGACCACCACGGCAGGAACAAACCTCCAGAGACACCCCAAGCCCCAGCCCAGAGAAGCTGTCATGCAGGGCCTGATGAAGGACACTGAACTGGGTAGCTGGGCAAACTGGGGCAAACAGGGAGAGAGCTCAGCAGCACAAGGGGAGCTAAAAGCATCCCACTCACCCCTCAGCCCAAAACTCACACAGTGGTTTAGAGTAAGGAAAATCCAAAATGATCCAAAAGTATCTGGACAAACTTTCTGCTTCTCTGCACTGAGCAGGAGCCAGAGCAGTACTGGTGAGTACTCAAATTCCCACTGAAGATATGACCCCTTACTGGGCAAGGGGGGCACATGGGAGCCTCCAGAACTCCACTGAAATGCTGTTCTGGGACTTCAAATGCCAAGGACGGTGACAGAGGCAAATGCAGGTCCATGCACGCCTCATTAACACCCACTGGGTCACACTGTGGGGTCCTACCAGAGGAGAATTGGGAGGGAGGAGGTGTAGAAAGCAAGTTTGGGGGAACAAGACTGACCCAGCAGCAGGAGGGTTGGCAGCAGCTCTGGTTTAGTCCATAGGGGCAAATGCCAGCAGAAGGTCCATGCTGCAGCTGGATGGAGCTCAGGGGACAGAGAACAGAGCTGGGAGCAGGATGGATGCTTTCCAAAACCCCTATCTTTGGGGATTTATTGATCCCAGATAAATCATGCTGAGTTCTGGGCACAGCATGAGCAGCTCAGAAACACCACGTGCCTGTCCCAAAGAGTGCATGCTGTTCCACACTAGGGCTCTGCTGCTTTGGGGGTCCCAGCCAAGGGGAAACAGATCAGGGACCTTTGACAGCAATAAATTCAGGGCAGGAATACCGATTTATTTTCTCTCCCTACACCCCAGCTACCTTGGGCACCAGGGCATGGTGGAACCCTTGCACAGCCTCATCTCCAGCCTGAAGCCCCCAGCCCAGCCTCTCCCAGCGCCTTGAATGGACACTGGAAAGTTGCACATTTAAAAATTTACACGTTCTCTGTCTCCCGCTTCTCCAACCCCTTTCCCCCATTAAAACTGATCTGCAAAGGACCCAATGAGCTACACCAGGTCCTAGTGCAGGGTCAGGGGTGCTCCTGTGGCAGCAGCAGGCAGAGTCCTAGCAAGAGGATGAAGTCATCCCAAATCGCAGAGGTGGCAAGAGAAATGCTATTCCCATCACAGGGCTAAGGAAGGACCCACCTGCCCTTCTGTACTGGAAAGCCTGGGCAGCAAAGCATATACTCGAGGGTGGATGTACAGCTGGAAAAGGCACTCAGCCCCAGGGCTGCACAGGAAAGCTGGGATGGGCTGGGAATGACCACAGGACACAATGTACAAACATCTGGTATTTTATTAAGCCAGGCGCTGTGTTCAGACCATGGTCAGACATAGCTGGGAGCCCCAGCCCCTCCTTGCCCCATGTCCCCACGTCCCTCATTGAGAGCGATCCTCCCCAGCTTTGCAAGTCCATGTGCCACACGAGGGCTGAGGAAAGGTGATTGTCCCTTGCCTTGAACCTACAGTCCCCTCACTGTGAGTGGCAAGGCCAGCACCATGGCCCCTGTGCCAGCCGGCCTTGTCCCCACCCTGGCCAGCGCTGCTGCACACCAAGAAGGAAAAGAGCTCTAAATTGAAGATGCGAGACAAAATCCGAGGCATTGTGGGTGGCCTCAAGCCAAACAAGGATGGGAGCAGAGGAGCTGCTTGGAACAGCCCATGAAACCATGAAGCAGAAGCCCAACAAGCACCAGTGACTGTGTCCACCATTGTTTGGGGACAGCCCAGCCAGCCTCAGCCACCACAAACCTGTGTCCTCCCAGCATGGAGTCACCCCAAAAACCCTGAACAGCTCAACAGGGTGGTAATGAAGAGAAAAACCAAACCCAAGAAACACACCAGAACACATGAAAACTCTTGTTTTCAGCCCACAAGATGGTTTTTCTGTTTGCTCTCCTTCCCAGCACAGAGGACACCAGTGCACTGGCTTACAGCTGCTCCCAGGCAAGCCTGCAGTTGGTGCAGGAGCAGCATTGCAGAGAAGAGCCATGACCAGAGCCTGCACAGTCTCCATCCTGCCTGATGCTCTCCTGCTGAGGCAAGCTGTTAGGGCTTGGATCAGGATGCACAGGGTGGGAGGCTCTCAGGGACCCCCACTGCAGCATCACAGCAGCCACAGGCTGCACAGCCTTCCACAGACCACCCCAAGACCCACTTCATATCAGCAACCAGGGGAGAAACACAGTGGCCCTTGGACAGAGCAGATGTGTTCAAGGAGGAAACTCCAGCTCATCCTGAGCACTGGGATGCAGGGAGAGAAGCGCCTTCCTTTACCCCACTCCAGGGGATGATACACTGAGCCCCCTCAGAAGGCCACACTTGCTGGAGGACACTACACGCCATCTCCCCAAGGCTGCTCTGCAGCCACACTGCTCCCACACTGTGGAGGCTCCCAGTTTTTCAGCTCTGGGTATCTCTTGACTGGAGATGCAAATCCAAAAACCATTCACCAGGTCCTCACAGTGCTCTGGAGAGAAAGAGGGTAGCATAGGGACCCTTCAGGTGTCCTTTTTAAAGGTCACAATCCCTCCCCAGCCAGCTCAGAGTGGAAAGTGCCATGGGGGCAGTCAGGATTCCCCACTGTATGGTGAGAGCTCTTCTCTCCTCCAGGTGTGCAAAACCTTGGAATATTAAACCAACCCCTCAGGGGACCAGAGCAGTGACTGAGCGATAGATGTGAGCAGCCCCTGCTGTCACCACATGGCCCCACACGGGCTCACAGCAGCTCCACTGCCTCTGGTTACAGAAACTGAGTTTATTTACTTTTGTTCTTAAACTGGATCCTGTGCCCACACAAGGCCTCAGTGACTCGGACCACAGCTCGTCCTCAGCCTGCCCAACTGTGCAGGCACTTGGCTCCCAGCTGCCAGGCTGCACAGCTGTGGGAGCTGCAAGAACTGAAAAACACTTGCCATCGACTGAAACACTTGCCATCAGTGAGACAGGAATTCCCTCTGGACTGCTGCTTTACCTGTACTGCTCTTCTCTCCCCTCAAGATCCAGCCAGGACCTTAGTAATGCTCAACACGGAGTGAAGCTGGAGGCTGACCCCAGCTTCTCACTGCTTTGACCACAGCCCAGCAATGCTTCTCTTCACCAGCCCCAGGTGCAGCTGCAAGGGTGACACTGAGGCTCTCAGGACAAACACACCAAGCTCAGCCCCAGTGACCTCCAGACTCCTCTGCTGTGCTCTGCAGCCAGGATTGGGGGTTTCTTCAGCAGCAGGAAAAAGCAGAGCACATCAACTCTCCATGCCCCCCACCAGACATGGAGGGTTTCACCTCAAGAACAGTCCCACAAGGCAATTCTCTTCTCTTTTTCCACCCCATCAAACAGAAATAATGAGCTACACAAACAAATTACTTCAAATAAAACCACTGAAGGAAAGAGTGACTGGGAGGTTTACAACCCATCTCAGATCTCCAAGAATCCCCAAGGTGTGCTGGAGTCTGACCTGCTGTCCTGCATATGACCTTTCCTTGGCTTAGCCAAGCAAAGTATTGTGAGTTTCTGGAGAAGCTGTAAAAGGGAACATCCTGCAGGGAAACCCCTGTCCCTCACAGCCAGCCTGTCAGCCTCCAGGGATGGACCAGCTGTACCATGGAGGTTGGCATTTCCCTCTGCTGTGCTGTAAAGGAGCTGGAACTGGAATAGAAATGAATCCTCGGTTACTTGTGCTGGTATTTTTAGTTTTTACCTGAAAGCAAGGAACATCCTGCCCCTGCAGTACAACACACCATGCCTGGAGCCTGCACAGAGTGCAGTATGTGACCCAGCTTCTCATGTTATGCTCTCTGGTTGTAGCAGCTTCTGGCTGGCCCATGTGACAACACAGACAGATAGAAGACTCCAGTGGTTTGTACTTGCATAGCTGCTGCTGGTTCATGTGGATGGAGAAATCTGTTTCGTGGGAACACAGAGGAAAGAGAGAGCATGAAGGGACTGCCCAGCCCCTCTCCTGCTGCTTTGCAAGCAACCTGCAGCTTCATATCCGAGCACCGGCCGAGTGACAGCGTGTCACACACAGCTTGTGTGAGATGCTGTCAGGATGGAGGTCTGCAGGATCCCTCACAGGTCACCTGGGAAACCAGCTCTTCCAGCATCCATCCAGGTAGCATCAGCCCTCCTGCCTGGGACGTGAAAAGCACGGAACAGTCCGTGAGCTCAGTGCTCCCACACAGCAGCGGTCACGGGACTGCCTCTGCCAGCCCAGGACGCGCCAAAGAGGGACACAAACATTCCAGCTCTGCCACCATCTCTAGCACAGCATTGCAGTAGTGGTGCATTGAACAACCAGCAGAAGATAATGGCTTTGAGATTCTCCTTCCTCCTCCACACCCTACTGAAAGATTTAGTGGGGGGAAAAAAAAATGGAAAAAAAGAAAGTATGAAAAAGAGGCTTTAGGTCCTTTGGAGACATCTGCTCCATCCCAGTGTTGCAGTGCTAAAGCCAAGCATTTGAGCCTTAATGGAGTATAAATCCCACCCGGCTCTTCTCTCTTTTTTAGCAGTTATGCCAGATTCCTCCTTTTTTCCAAGGTCTAATGCATAGTAGGAGAAACTGGGGATGGAGGCAGAGTCCTGTGGCCTTCCTGGAGCAGCGTGGTCAAGCTCATGTTGCTCATGAAGCATGCAGCTCCTAGGGGGAGTGGAGTGCAACATGGGGCTGCTCCCTCCTCACACGCCAACATCCCTTTGCACTGAGCCCACTCCATTAGGGCCTGGGAAAGGAAATAAATATGCTTGTTCTAAGACAAAAAAAATTTATATTAAGAGCCTTCCCCCCTTTTAAATAGTGTTTCCTTTTCCTTCTGACATCGGAAGAGTATCCAAAACCCCAAAGGAACTCCTCTTTTTTCTTTTTTTAATATTATTCATATAATATAAAAACTAAAAATTAAAAGGAAAAAACCCTTGAAAAATAATTAATTCAAAGGGGGCAGGGGGGGAAATACTATCCGCTTTCCTGTCCCCAGATAGCCAAACAAGAGCAAAACACTCTTTGGATCTTCTTTCTCAAGCTGGAGGGTTCTGTTTCTGCTGCACTGGTTTGGTTTTGCTGAAGTCCATGCTTTGAACCATCAGCCTGATTCTGCTGGCCAAGCAAGCTTTGGGAGGAAGGAGGGGAATGAAGGACTGCCCATCCCTCGCCCATCTCTGCCGACTGGGAGAAAGGCAGAGCTCTGCCCCGGCCATACTGAGGGGCCTCTCTCAGAGCAGTTGGCGCCATCAGAGCTGTACAGCCGTCTGGTCAGGATGCAGGTGGAGAGTGTCAGTGTGCGTGCCCACATTGGATTTTTTTTTAATTCATTTGGGTAGGTATTTTTGTTGCTGCTGCTGCTGCTTCTTCATGTCTTAGGTGTCGCCCAGATTGTTGTTTCCTTCGTTCAGACGCTGCACGTTGCGAGAGGGGGAGAGAAAGGTTCACCAACCCGATGCCTTTCTGACCATCAGCCCATCTCTTTCCACTGCTTGTAGAACTCCAGAACATTTTTTATCTCTATGCTGGCACTGGCGGCTGCCTGGATGGCAGACTGCAATCAAACACAGACAAAACAGGTGGTTAATTTTTAACTTGCCCTGTCAAGACAGCTGCCATTCCCAACCTGGGGACTCTCCAGCAGCCTGGCACAGCTGGAAGGCCAAATTCTCCCAATTCTCGTTGCTCTGGTAAGAAGAGCCCTGCACAGACATGAATTAAATTCTCTCACCTGTACCAGAATACTCTGTATCACAAAATCAAGAAGCCTTGAGGGGAAAAGGAATCTCAACATATAAAGTAACTTTGGGGAAACCAGGCCAGTTATTAGCCAAGGCAAAAAATCATTAAAAAAATCTCTTGCCAATCAATCATATTATATTCTTTCTAGGAAGCAGAATGGCTCAGCTCAGCCAGACAAGAGCTACTGACCTGCATGGGCACCGAGAAGGAGCTCGGGTCCTCCAGCTGGAAGCCTGTGATGATGGTGACCATTCCCGTGGTGTCATCCTCTCCACTGCCCTGGGACACTGTCAATTGTTTGCAGCTGTCCAGTACTTTATAGAGATTCCTGACAGAAAAGAGGAACAGAGGGGAAGGTCAGCAGGAAGACTGCATCTGCTCAGGACAATAAATGGGAAGCAGGGCTGCTTTCCTGTTCCCATTAAGGACTTTCCCGAGATCTTTCTGAGCACAGAGTGCTTTGTGTAACATGCACAGGTAGCTGTCCTTATCTCCAAGGAATTTCATCATTACTTACACAGAACAAGCTTTGCAATGCATCCCAGTGCTAACACCTCTCCCCAAAGCCACCTGCCTGCTGCAAACCAGACTCAGACACCTTCAGATGCTGCAATCTTACCAGGCATCTAAATCTTCTCTCTTCAATTTATGCCTCTCAAAGCTCTTCCCAACATCCTTCTGGCAACGAATGTACCTAAGGAGAAAGCAGAGCCTCTGAGCTCATACGGAGACCATCCCACAGGTTGAAGTCAGTGCTCCACAGCAGCTCCTCTGCATGCTGCTTCCCCCAACTCAAATTTAACACCCAAAGGTCCATGCAACGAATCCTCTGTGAATGCCTTTGATCACCTCCCTGCCTCAGCACCATTCCTGCGCGGTGCTGACAGTACCACACATCTCAAGCCCACCATCCCTGACATCAGCCTCAGAGATGCAGTCTGTCCTTCCAACTGTGTTTCTGCAGAACACCCGGGCACAATTCAGCTCTTCCAGCACTCCCAGTGCAGTGGCAAAGGTCACTGCTCCAGTTTATACAGCAACAGAGATGCAACTCCACCATTGCTCAGAAGCAGCTGCACTTCACAGCTGAGCAGCAACCACCA
Organism: Dicaeum eximium; assembly: GCA_013396995.1. NCBI lineage: Eukaryota > Metazoa > Chordata > Aves > Passeriformes > Dicaeidae > Dicaeum > Dicaeum eximium. The sequence continues at coordinate 48,143 of VWZP01003935.1, read as the reverse complement.
GCACATCTGAAGAACCCACTGCAGAATCTGCTCCTTCACTGTCTTCCCGTTCCTGAAGTCTGGCTTCTCCTTGGCCCACTCGTCATTCTGCTCCGAGGGATCGACAGCCTGCTCCCACCCAAAGCCCACCCATTCCAAAAACAAGGGAAAATCCCACCCCTCTCCTGCTCTCACCTGTTTCCCTTTTTAAATTCTGCCTCCAGATACCGAATGCTGTCCCTAGCACCGGCGTTCTCCTTTTTCAGGAAGTCTAGGCCATCGATAACTAACAGAAAAAAACACAAGAAACCAAAACCATCTTGTTTACAGTTCTACTTCTGCAAACTAATCCAGAGGTGTCAAGTACTCCCCATTCCACAGAGCACTATCCAATGCATAGCTGCTGCAGGAGAGGCACAGGGGGAACAGGACCTCTCTCCTCTCAGCTCTTCTGACACTCTGTCAAAATCCCAAGCATGGGCCACGCACAGAACAGGCTTCAAAAGCAACACATGAAAAGGGTGCTGCAATCTGTTCCAGATGAAGTGAAGGATAAGAGCAGAAGGAAGGAAAGCCAGCACCCTGGGGCCTGCTGACAGCACAGAAGGGACAGGGGCAGGCAGCCACTGCCAGTTACCTGCTGCGGAGTCCCCATACCTGTTCGAGGGATGATGATTATGAACCTCCCACTAGTGGCCAGCTGCTTGACAAGAGCCAGGTGCTGGCAGAGGGCCTGGGTGTCCGGAACAAGGTAAGGAGACATGGCTGACTGCGCCTTGGGCTGCTGGAGACTTCCCTCCAGCTGAGACACTTCCAGCTGAAAACACACATGCAAAGACACTCGCTTCACATTTATGCTGAAACAGACCATCAAACAGTGCAAGCCTTGCCCTGCAAAGCTCCACCAGGCCCTTCCAACCTCCAAGCACACAGAACAGAGGGCTGGATGCAGAATAGGGCCAGCAAGAGAAGGCAATCTCACTCTGCACTGCCCAGTGCAGCCCTACCTCAAGTATTGTGAACAGTTTGGGCACCTTGACGTAAGAGGGGAATCAAAATATTAGAGAGTGTCCAGAGTAGGATGACCAGGATGGTGAAAGGCCTCAAGTGGCTGAGGTCACTCAGTTTGCTCAGCTTGGGGCAGAGAAGGCTGAAGGTGACTGCCCCATCACAGCTGACACCTTCCCGAGGGGGTTAGCAAGCAGGAGGTGCTGACTTCCTCTCTCCAATGACTAGCAATAGGACATGAGGAAATTGTACATTTCATTTCTAGCTTCATTGCTTCATCAGGGCAAGTTCAGGCTGAACATTAGGAAAGGGTTCTTCCCCTGGAGGGGGAACAAGCTCCCCAGGAAAGTTGTTGTTGCACGAGCCTGCCAGAGCAAGGAATGCCTGAACATCCAATCCCTTGGGCATTCAGTTTAAAGTAGCCCTGTGAGGAGCAGGGATTTGGACTCTATGACCCTTATGGGATCCCTTCCAACTTGAGATACTCTACAGTTCAATCTATGCAGAATGGACTTACTGCCTCTGTGTGGGGATAGGAGCAGAGAGTTTCCCCTTCCCTTCTCAGGTTCTGACATTCCAGCCATTACCCTGCTGGTTTTCAGGCTGGAATTGGCATCTCCTACCTGCAGTCGAAGCTGAGCCATGTCTCTCATGAGCCTGTTCCGACGAGCTTCCTCTGCAGCCTAGTTGCAAAACCAAACTTCCATATTAGTTAGCAGGAAACACACCAGCTGACACTAGCATACACTTCCAGAATGAAAAGGGGACACTGGAATAGTTTTAAGGAGCAGAACTTTCATCTCCTCCCAAAGATCTATGACTATAGTTACAACCTAATGTAACTCTAGAGGAAACTCTGCAAGTACAGAGAATTCATTCACCTCTACCAACTCACCATGTGAAACTGGGCCTGAGCCTGATGCAACAAGTTGTCTTGCTCTGACTGTGCTATGCTGATGAAGATCCCAAGCTCTGAGTTGAACTGCAGGATGCTGCCTTGCAAGTGGGTAATGAAGTGGCCAAAGCTCCGAATGCAACAGATCCGCACGACAGACTGTAAGGAAGCAGGAGGCAGTCACCAGCCACTGCAGCCATGGCACTGGTGGCTGTGGCCTGAGGCGGCACCGACCTGCAGCTCATGCTTTTCAAAAATGCAGGAACTGATATTAAATGCCCAGTTCTGATGGATGTTTCTGATCTCTTCTGAAGTCAGAGACTGCAGGAGGGGGCTGTGGGGAAGGCTACAGCTAGCCAGAAGGTTCAGGGGTCTGGAGTTCAGCAGTCTGGAGCTTCCTCAACCCAAAAAAATCTTAGAAAACATTAGCAGCACCCTGCCACACCTGCTCCATAAACCTCTGCTCAGGCCTTCGGTGCTAAGAAAAGGAGCTACATAACATGACAACCCAGGTCTGATTTTTTTCAGGATTCACCCCAACTCACCTCCTCAACTGCTGAGAAAATGGGTCGATCCTGCTCAAAGTTAAACCTCTTGTGTGCATTTTTCAGAGGGGGGAGATTGCGCAGGGCCACATCTTCAGGGAGCAGCAGGTTGGCCTTCAGGTCTGGGAGCTCAGCATCACTCAGGATGTCTTTGACTTCATCACACAGGGCCAGCCCTGGAGAGGAGGGACAAGAAGGAGAGCAAAACAACTGATGAGGGGGCTAAGAGTAGAACTGCTTTAAGGCACATGATCTGTAATGGTCAGAGGCAGAGGTGTTAATGACACATGTTCTGTGAGCACTTGCTTAAGGAGGCACCACAAGACCACACACAATATAAAGAGCAACTCTCCCAAACAATCTTCCAGGGGATTCTGGGAAATCCCCTGTCTGGAGGGACAGCTTTCCCACTTATTCCAACTGATGAGCAACCTGTTTAAACTCCACTTCTCATAAACCATTGAGAACTTCAGGCTCAGCCCTGAAGAGGCACAGGGCACATCATGAGTGGCGCTATTTTCCAGGATTACCACAGCAAAATCACAGCCTTACTCCTGCTACTGGCAGTGAATTTCACTTCTGTTGGCCACACATGGATTCTCACATGCTGGTGTGAGTGTTTCAGTATGCTGTCAGCCACATTAATGCATTAATATAGCATTTTTGTGTGTGATTTTTGGGGATGTCCTGTCAGGGACAGGAGTTGAACTCAGTCCTGGAGCGAGGAGGGGGTCTCTTCCAACTCAGGATGTTCTATGATTATATGACTCTAAAGACTATGGGACAGTGTTTAACTGGAATGGTGTTTAAACAAAACAACTACACATGCAGTGTTACTTCCTATTGTACTTATAAAAACTGGTACTAGGAAATCTCCCTTCCCAGGCTCTCACACACCCTGGGAATCACTGATGACTAGGCTTGGTGAAACATGACATTGCCACTTCTTTCTCCAGTACCTGATTCCCGCAGGTCTGCAGCAGATGGCAGAAGGTTCAGGAGCACAGACAGCCTGTTCCACAGGCTCTGAGAGCTCTGCAGGGACAGAACACAAAAGGCCACAGAAAATGACATGACAGAGGTATACAACAACTAGACAGCTTAGGCCTTCTAGCATCTCACAACCCTTAGAATACTTTCTGAAGAGTAAACCTCACCATCCTTCTTAGGCTCAGATTAGCTTAATTCAGTTGATGGGGGACATAACATCACCCTCTGGCCAGGACTGGGGCCATGGCTGCAACCAGCCCAGGGAAGCTGACCAGACACAACCTTGTAGAGAGCACTGACACCATCCCCACCTGAGCACACATAATGATGAGGTCTGTGTTTGTCCTCAGCCAGTCCAGGAACACCTTGACAGTAAGCAGCAGCCCTTCATTGGTCACGATCTCCAACTTCTCCTGAAGGGATCGCTCATTTCTGCAGGATTTGTTACTTAAAATGCTTTCTTCGGAGTCAGACACATCATCTGGAAAACAAAAGCAAGCACAAGATGACAGCAGTTAAACCCCCTGAGATGCAAAGCTCTGCTGGTGTCAGAACAGCACTGGGCTGGTTATAGCTGAGTTGAAATATTAGGTGCCTCCACACATCCTCACAAAACTAGTCCCTGTCCCCTGTGCTGTCACTAAAGTGTGTCACCCCTGCATTTCCTTCCTCCTTGGGCTAAGAGGATTAAAATCTCCCTGTGAAGGTCTGACCAATGCCTAACCTCTGCAGCAGCTTCCACGAGGCTCACTGACAGAGTGGGGCAGCACATGCCAGCACAAGGACCAGAGCAGTTCCTGTAGGGAACAGAGCTGTGAGACCAACATGCTCCCAGTTTCAAACCAGGCAAAAGAATTAAATGGCAGGGCTGTCCTATGAGTCAGAGGCTTTTAAATATTGAATATATTCTTCACACTCTTCTAGCTCTCCAGACCTGAGGATCTCAAAGCCATTGGCAGTGGAATCACATGTGACACGAGTGACCTGAGGTCAAGGTGTGAATCAACCACATGTTTTGCTACACACCCTTATTTCAAGTGCTACCAGTGCTACCTATTAGCACAGCTATGGACATTCCATAAACCCTAGGAATCACAAGAAAGGAGGTGATTTATTCAGAACCCACCAACAGTGTTACACCATGAAAAAGCAGTATGGACACAGCACAGATGAGGAGAGCTCGAAGCTAAAAAGTACACAGTGAACTCGTTCCATCTCTCATTTTCTACACCTGTAAAGATATTGTGGCCACACATTCCTGGAGCTGCAACAGCGAGATAACCACTGAGGAAAAGGGTTAAACAGACCAAAGCGCATTTATTTCTTCCTTTACCCCCCATCTCTTTTATGTGGCCATGGAGCAGTGCCAGGAGCCAGTCAACACTAATATGATCTAATACTGTGCCTTCAAATGCTGACCCAGGCAAAGCCTGAATCTTGCCAGTGCTGTAGGCCAGCTGGATTTGCCAGCAGGATGCAGAATGTTTTCTTGCTCCAGGGAAGCTGGGAGGAATGAAAAACAAGACTGAACAGGCTCATGTAGTTTTATGTGAAACACAAACAATTCCCTGTAGTTTATCTGATCTCCCTTTCCAGCTGTTTTTGCCCAGAACATCACTCAGTTGTGTAAGTTGAGTGGTAATGGAGACATGGCAGCTCTACCTGCTGCACATCTCCTGGGGGTTCAGCATGCAACAGCTGGTGAGGCACATTTGGGGGATCACAGAGAGGCCCTCAACACCTCTCACATGCACCAGGGTCACATCTTCCACACAAATTTCTACATGGGCTGATAATCTGTCATATCATGGAGAACTTCCTGTCCTCCATCTGCCCAGTCACCAGAAGCAATACTAAGTGCCTGATCAGCTATTTCACAAAGGGAAAAGGGAAGATGCATTTTTTAATACCTGCTGGAATTCTCCTCTGGAGCCAAAATGGCTTCACTATAGCAAATTGTGCCTGAAAAATTCATTGGCCTTCTACAATGGGGTTATAGCAGTGGAGGATGAGAAAAGAGCAACTAATCTCATCTACCTGGGTTTGTGCAGAGTGTTTGACACTGTCCTGCACAACATCCTTGTCTCTTAACTAAAGAGACATGGATTTGATGGCTACTTAGTGGATGACGACTTGGCTGGACAGTCACAGTTAAAGAGCTGCAGCCAACAGCTCAATGTCCAAGTGGAGAGCAGTGACAAGGGGCATCCTCAGGGGCTGGGACCACCCCATTTTAACATCTTTGCTGGTGTCACAGACAGTGAGATCAAGTGCACCTTCAGCCAGTTGGCTGACAAAACTGAGTTGTGTGGTGGGGTCACATGTTGGAGGGAAGGGATGGCACCAGAGGAACCTGGACAGGCTGGAAAGCTGGGTCTGTGCCAACCCCAGAAGGAATAGCAAGGGCAAGGAGAAATGTTGCACCTGTATTGGGGCAACCCCAAGCACAAACACAGGCTGGGGAAGAATGGATAGAGAGCAGCCCCGGAAAGGATTTATGGGGATGGGTTGACAAGAAGCTCAGCATGCCATGGACACGTGCACTGGGGGCCCAGAAAGCCAACACTGTCCTGGACTCATCCCCAGCAGTGTGGGCAGCATGTGAAGGGGGGGGATTCTGCCCCTCTGCTCTGCTGAGACCCTCCCTTGCAGAGCCTCCAGCTCTGGGGTCCCCAGCACAGGAAGGATGTGGAGCTGCTGGAGTGAGTCCAGAGGAGGCCATGGAGATAATCCAGGGGCTGCAGCCCCTCTGCTCTGAAGACAGGCTGGGAGAACTGCAGAGAAGTAGAGGTTTTACTTAGAGAAATAAGGCTCCAGGGAGACCTTAGAGCTCCTTCCACTACCTAACGGGGCTCCAAGAGAGCTGATGAGGGACTTGGACAAGATCCTGGACAGGACGAGGGGGAATGGCTTTAAGCTGAAGGAAGGTAAATTTATATGTGGTATTAGGAAGAAATTGTTCCCTGTGAGGGTAGTGAAACTCTGGTACAGGTTGCCAAGAGGAGCTGTGGCTGCCCTTTCCTGAAGTGTTTAAGGCCCGGTTGGATATAGTTTGGAGCAGCAAGAGGGATGAAATGACATGGGCTTCAAAGACCCTTCCAAACAAATTAGCCTGTGAGCCTGTGATTGTCACAGCTGCTCAGCAGTTAGTCTGCAGAACAGTAGTTGTTCTGGTAACCCTGGCTGGCCGCAGGTGTTTCCTTCGCTCAGAGCACATATTCCTGCATACTGGGCAGTAAAAGTAAAGCTCCTCTGTCAGGAAGTGTCCAACCCAAGGCCTGCCCACTACTTGGGCAACCTGCTCCTCCAAACCAAGGAGAGCTTACACCATGGGAAATGGTGAATTTAGCAAACAGACTGATGTAGTTTGCAATTTTCTATACATAATTGCAATAACAAGGCCCTTACCTTGCTCTGCCAAGCTGGGCTTCTCCAGATCTCCATTGACACATGGCTTGCTCTCTATCCCATCCTTCAAGGGAGTTGGTTCACTGTTGGGTTTCAGGAGGATGTTGCTGAACGTGGGAGCCAAGCGAAAGCAGCGTTTGCTCTGGAACAGCTGGGTGGACATGGCCTGGAGATTACTGGCTATGCTTGCATCATTAGTACTCAGGGAAGCTGGCCCATTGACTGCTGGATCCACAGTTTCAATTTTTGAGATGCTTGGGCTCTTGGAGTCCCCCAGCCCACTGCTATCCACACAGTTTTTTAAGGAATCTTTGGGCCCACTTTTGCCTTGGCTGCTTCCCTCATCACCTGGTTCATCCTCCATGTCCTCCAAGTCAGACCGAGATTCTTGGCTGTTCATGTCAGAGTCTGACTCCACATCAAAAGCAGCTTCTGCTTCCTCGTCACTCTTCTCTGAACCACTCTCTGAGCCTTCACTGCCCTTGATGGAGCTCTGGCTGGAGTCAGAGTCAAAGCCCTCACTGAGGTCACTCTCATCCACCTTCTGGGGGTGGCGGCGGCGGCGCAGACAGGAGAGACGAGAGTATTTTTTGCTTTTCTTGCAGTTGTTCTTCCGCTGTTCCTCGCTGGGCTGATAATTGGCCAACTCAGCTTCAGCTTCCTTCTCAATGGAGTTCACAGGCTCCCGTGGCTCCTGGTCATCTGCATTTACAGGGAGAATGTAAGTTAAAGTCACAGTGTGTTCCACAGGCTGCTGCTTGCCAGCCCTGGGTCCACGGAACCAGGGCTGCAAACTTCAGCCATCATTTCTATCAGTGTCTTCCACCGCAGAATAAGCAACCCCAGAAGACTCACTTTCTAAAAGCACCCTGGAAGCCAGGATTCCTACTGCCTAAGGTGGGCCACTCTGCTACCAGGCAGCCTCAGTGCTCAAGGCTGCTAAACCAGACTAGAACACAGCTGAATTCTAATTCCCCTCCCCAACTTTCTACAAAGAGCTGAGTGACCCACTGAGCAGGGCAGGGACATGTGCTCTGTAACTACCCAATCCCTTTCTTGACCAACATGCATGGAGCCTTTCTAGCAGCCCTGCATCACCATGACAGCTTCAAAACCTGCAGAGGAGGGGTTGTTCATTGTTGCTTTTACCAGAAACTCCGTCACCCTACATCCAGTAAAGTATTGCAAATGGACTGTTTGCAGGGGAAAGGTTTAGCAGTTTTATTTGTGGTGCAATAAAATCCCCCAGAAATTCAAGAACCACCCTTGCCTGAGCAGAACTGAGGTATGCTGAGAGGGCCTGCCTCCTTCAGCCCCACTCAATCCCCTTCTGCCTCCCTCAGCCCAGGTGTTTTATCCAAGATCATCTCCTCAGTGGAGGAGGAAAGCAGCCAGTAAACAACAGCAAACAGAGACAGAGAATAAAGTCTCAGATTGGGATAAACAGATGATGAATGAGCTGCCAAGAGATACAGAAAGCAATCTCCCTATAAGGAAAGCAACATGTCCATCCTGCAGTGACTCAGATGCTCAGAAAGAGCATCCAAGTGGAGACAACTCAGCACATCAACCATCTTTGGGGATTCCAGACCAGAAGTAAAAGATCAATACACCTCTGCACTATAAAACCCATGCCCAGGGGAGAAAGGGGAAAGACAGTCCTGTAGGCAGGCAACCTGGGAGACCAGGTGCTGCCATCTCTGTTCTCTTACCTGTGCCATCACTCTGAAAGGCTGGTACAGGATTTTCCCCTTCTTCTAGCTCAGCCTGGAGGCGAATATTGACGTGATTTATCAGGTGAGAGAAGAAGGCTAGTGTGAAGGCAATGGCTGCACTGTACTGCTTGGAACCTGCAACCAGACAGCACAGTGAGATGGAGCACCACACCATAACATGAACGCCAGTTCAGACAGCATCTCCAGCCTAACTGTGCTGCTCCATGTTCACCACGAAATTTCCAAACAAAGCACTGGTTACCTGCCCTCTTGAGGCTGTGAACACTCATAAGGCAGATGATCACCATGCGAAAGATCAGGAGATCAGGAAGGAAGGAGTAGCCACTCTCATACTCTTCTTCATCTTCACTAGTTGAACTCAAGTTAGGAGGAGAGGGCAGGTAGAACAAGCACAGGTTGAAATCCTCCAGCACAGACTGGCAGAGAGACGTCAGCTCAGAATCCAATGAGCTTAAAAAGAGTGAAAAATAAGTAAGAATTATTAACTCAAGACTCATGCTCCTGGCACATCTGCCCAGAAACTGAACCAAAACTGGCAGTTAGGCTGTCTTTTAGCACTAGGTAGGATGAAGCACCAGGGAATATAATGCAGGCAGCAACAGCTATGGGAAGTAAGTGACATTAATCAGATTGTTTTTCTCTTTAAAGTGGCTAAACTAAAGACAAACAATACCAAGAGATGGGTCACCAAAAACCAGATAGATTTCCCCCTGGAAGCTCAGCAGTGGCCATTAAGATACACAAGGCACTTAAACGCTAAAGGGAGCAAAAGTTCTAGATGCACTGCCCAGTGAAAAGTATTACACTGCCACACACATGGGACTCAGTTTTTCCTCCTCCCACGTCTCTCCTGTAGCCCAGAATATTCCAAAATCCTCCACAGCTATTCAGTCCTTCAAAGAAAGCATCCATGAGATCAGTCCAATGGGCCGTGGGAGCCTCCTAGTTAGAAAACATACCTGCTTGTGAAATTTCCAGCAAAGCCTTTTCAGAGAAAAGCGTGCTTGGGAAATTGAATTAATTCCCAAATTTCTTATGTTCTAAATACATGTTGAGTGGGTATTAGAGGAGCCTTGTAGTTCCTCCTCAGTATAAGGCAGTATTGGAAAGCCAATCCCATACTGGGCTGTATGAACAAGGGCAGAGCCAGCAGGTTGAGGACGTGTTTTCCCTCTCCATTTAGCACTCACAAGGTGGCATCTGGAGCACTGTATCCAGTCTTTGGGTCCACAGGACAAAAAAAAAACCCACAAAAAAAACCACACTGACAAACTGGATTTAGTCCAGCAGAGGAACAGATAACATGATGCATGAGAAGAGGCAAAGAGAATTGAGTTTGTTCAGCCTGAAAGACAGAAGGCATGCGGGGGGTGTCTTCTGTTTCCAGATACTGAAGAGGTGATTACAGAGGACCAAATAAGACTCTCCTTAGTGGTGCACAGCAAAAAGAAGAGAAATTATGGGTACACACTACAGAAAAGAAAAATTATATTAGATGCAAGGAGAAAAAAATTCTATGGTGAAGATGGTCAAACACTGGAAAGGGAACCAGAAAGGTGTGGGGTTTTGGTCCTTGGATCCAGTCAAAATTCAGTGTGATGAGACTGAGCAAGCTCATCCAACTTCACATCTGCATCTATTTTCACAGTGAACACTACTTTGGGGAAGTACCAGACCCCCAAAAGGTCCCTTCCAACCTAAACCATTCCACAATGAATTTAACTGCAGCTTGTATCTAAGCCCTTCAAAACACCTATTCTGTTTCAAGCAGTAAGGGGTTTATTTAAAATCACATGAAAACCTCCCAGCAGAGACAGAGAAAATCCAGTAAAAAAATCTAAAAGCCCAAAATCACACAGCTATACAAAGCTATTTATTCTATTCATTTGTTCTAACACAACCAGGTTTTACTGTTTCTTTGAACAAGGTGTTTGGTTACAGACTTCCAAGCGCAGTGAACAGCCCCACACATGTGTGGACACCAACTCTTTGCTGTCCCATCAGCCTGAATACAGGGCTTGCCAGGAAAAAGCATCTGATGACTTCATGGGGTAAGCAAACACCAAAGGCACAGTACAGCACAGAGACAGGTGCAAGGCTCAGGAGCTCAACACACACTCAGGCTGGCTTGATTTAGATAAGTCATCAAGTATTTAACCTTTTGGTATTTCAGCTTTCCCTGGAAACACAATCTTCATGCTCCATGCATGGATAGTCCGAAGTCTTGAGCCTTCTGGCAGAAAGCCTCAGCACAGGCACTGTTATCCTACAGGAAACTATCCCTTACAATTCTGAGTGGCTCCTACTGTGAGTTATCAATAGAAGATACAATCTACCATAACCTTACCTGCTCTTTGGCTGCAAAAGACTCTGCAGGTACATGAAGCTCACCAGCAACCTCTTAATGTCTTTTCCTCTGAAAAGATGGAGGAGAAAACACTGTAAAGCAAGTGCCCTATCACAGAGAGGGGCTGGGCTAACAGAGCTCTATTAACAGGTAAATCAGGTCTCAACTGAAAAGTCCATTCTGATGAAATGACAGGAGGACAGTTTATAGCCTGCCAACTTTCACCAATATGCCCCAACCCTCATGAACAGTCCCCGACTCCCGGGAAGAGTGAGAAAATCTCTCACTGCAAACTACGCCTAGCCAGCATTTAGCTTTTCTCCTGAAATTATGACCCAAGACAGCAAGACTGAGATGTAGAGTGGGGCCCTCAAAATTCTGGGAACAGTCACCATGCTGAATGGCCCATCTACCAGCTCCCACAAACATTACTCTCAACCCAAAGGATACACTAGTGGCACTGCAAACTCTCAGCCTGCACCTCTCCTTTTCTTTCCATTTTACCGTTTCTTGCTTGGAGACAACTTCCTGTTTTCACATTTCTTCAGCTGATGATACATCTTGGCTGCTTTGTCATACAGCCGCTTCAGGTTCCCATAGGCACCTTCGAAGGACACTTCAGACTGGATGCTAAAGCACCAAAACAGGACACAGACAAAGTTACTTCTCCACAAGGCCACTCACATTTCAGGGCTTTAACTCACTAGCAAGTTTATTCAGGCATCGAGACATGAGGACAGGCTCCCAGTGCTGCTGTCTGAACATGCTGAGCAACTAAACTCCCACCAATGGCTGCAAACTGCACTTCAGCTCCCTCACAGTTTCTACCTGCCCTGCTTACACATATTCTCAAATCAGTGCCTTCAAGTCATTAATTCCACACAGCTCACATCACAGGGTGCCTCTCTCAGCACCTCCAACCCACTTCCAGGCTGGCTCTCCAGCTCACACAAAGAGCTTGGCCAAAGCCCTGCACAGGTGATTAGTAACCAGCATAATGGTTTGGTTGGACCGAGGCTCACTCTCATTACTACCAGTCCTACTCGAGGGCAAACCAAATTCATCTCTTTCCCTTCCCCTAAAATTCATTTGCCAAAACCAGTGCCAGGTTCAAAGTAAGGAGAAGAAGATCTGGCACCACAGCAGCAGTGCATGGCTTCCCTGCTCAGGACATCCAGATCTGCAGGAACTCACCAGCGTAAGTAGCAGTAGGTCGCTTCCACATTGTAGTATTTGCTCCCTGCCAATGTCCCCAGTTGGTTGAAGGGCATTCCTGTCAGGAAGGAGAGGGGCAATGGAATTAACTTGGAATTCTGCAATGGCCCTGGCTAGAAAGTAGATCCTTTCACTAAATTTTCACACAGGAGGGAAGCCAGGAGACACAAAGAGTAGCAAAGCTGTAGTACAAAGGTCTGGACTACTCAATCCTTCCACTATCCAGGGTCTGTTTTCCATTTTACAGAGCTTTTAGATCCTCCCCACCTTGTGCCAGTTATCTATGTAAGAGAGAAGAGCAAACAACGCCGCCTCATTTGTATTAACAGTGGTGTGGCCTTGACTCCATATTCCCTGACAGAGACATCATCTTATCAGCATTTGAGAGCTCTATTGCAGCTCCCATGCTGCTGGTGCAGAAACTTTTGCCACTTTTATTTGGAACAGCCTTTCAAACAGTTCAGTGAGAACTCTGCAAAGACAGCATGTAGAGAACATTTGTCTAGAATCACACACTTTAAGGTATGACACGCCCTCTACTCTGGCACTGATGTGTTCCCAGAAGGAGGCACTTCTGAAGGAGGAAGCAGCACATGAGATTTTTTTCCCATGGGTAAAAGAGGAAGGTGACTGATAATGCTCTGCTCCTGGCAATGGAGACCTGGATCTGTGCTTAACCCAGAGGTAAAACATCACCACAGTCAGGGAAGTCTGAGCTTCTCAGAGGTTCCCAGATGAGTACGGTGAGGTCACTGGAAAAGAGCATCCTGGTTTTAACTCCTCTGGCTTGCCAGCAAAAGAAGTTCTCAAAGGAAGCAACTTTAACCAGAGGATAAAACCAGTCCTCTCTCAGTTGCGGGATATAAACCTAACCAGTGTAGTACTACATTGTTCTTATGTTGCAGCAACATGATTTTAACAACTATAAATTCATGGTAAGTCACTCACCAATTTGTGGTGCAACAGAAAGGGCTTGATAGTAAAATCGCTCAGCCAGCAGCTCTGTGTCCACACCTGCCAGCTCATTCTGATAGCGAGCTGAAAGGAAACCACACATCATGCATCAGAAACCCAAAGGCAGCATCTGCTGCAGAGCAGCACAGTTTCCTTATTAAGAATACCACAAAACTTGAAATACTGGCCAAGTCAACAAATCCACCAAAGAACTGCTCTTGGCAAACACTGCAACACACAGGGTTTGCCAGGCTTGTCTGAAACACTTTTCTTTCACCTGCTCACACCACACACCACAACACCTGCCCTTTCCAGCCAAGAGCAGAGCCTGCCACACTTGCAGCATCTCATGAACAAAATGTTCTTCTGCTCCATGTGTTAAGCGCTGATTCATCTCTCCTTGAAGCAACTCGAGAGTTGTGTTCCATTTTCCTGTACCTCAGACTATGTGAAATCTAAATCAAGTCAGATGACTTAATAAAATACCTGACTGCTAGCCTGAACTGTGGCTAGACTGAACTTTATTTATTTATTTTCTCCCTCTCCTTTTTTTTTTTTTTTTTTTTTTTACAAATGGAGGCATTTTGGAAACCTTAGGTGACAGCACTGTGAAAAGGTGAGCACATTTCTCTCCCACCACTCAGGTAAGTAATTCATACTACCCCCTCAAGACATTTATTTGCAATGCCATTCTTAGGCTGATTCATACACAACATTAATGCCAAACAGCTTTCACCAGCTTGGAGGTTGCAGCTCAGACCCATGTACCTGCACCACACTTCCAAGAGCTGCTTTCCACACAACTGTTTTCTCCCTGCCTTTACTCCCACATGTTCACCATCAAGAAGCTGACACACCACACACTTCAGGAAGTCACGACTGTGGGACAGTCATGCCTGCTATAAAAAGGATGCCACACAGCCAAGCACAATGACAAAGAACCTGGAGCTTTGCAGTGGCAAAACTCTGGACTGATGCACAATTGCCTAAATCTAATTTTCAGTCCCACTGGTGCTGAGGGAAGTGACTTGGTAAGTCACAACTAAGCAGTCTGAACTGAACTCTGTTTTGGTTCCTCATACTGTCGAAACAACGTAAATAAAAGCAAAGGCTTCCACTCTCACAGCCATGGCTACAGCTGCTTATCAGCAGCAAATTCCTCATCTACCTGACCAAATACAAAGCTCCTGCAACTTGTAGCAGCTCAGCCACGAGTATTTCAGTTTATCCCAGTCTGTGAGAAATGTGTCAGAGGGAAACAGAATCTGCAAGTAACCCTGGCTGGTGCTCAACAGCAACAGTCTCACATGGTGGGTACAGGCAGCATCTTTTTGCCATTTTAAAGGCTGCCCTGAGAGGCAATGCTGTCCTTACCTAGATCTCCCAGATAAACCAGACATCGGTGACAGGCCATCTGTGCCCACTCCATCTCCTTCTCTGATGCAGACACGGGTTTCTTGCAGCCTACGAACAAACACAGAATCACTTAGAGCATTGCGTGGAGGCTGCTGGGAAGACACCAAAGCCACCCATGCCTCTGCCCAAGACACCCAAATCAAATCCCCCATGGTCAGACCTCACTGCTGGCTGTGCCATCTTGTAGAGCAGCACTGGGTCACTCTTGTCAAAATGTGGAAAATAAATGCAGAAAAATACTTCCAGACTCTGCTGTTCATCCACTCCCCCCTGCATTCCCTTGTGATGGGGGCAGTGCGTGTCACCGCACCACCAACAGTCACTGAAATAAATGACTGTCACCATGTCTATACGGTCTGCCACAGAGACCTGGCTCCATCTGCCCTCATGTGACAGGACAAAGGCCAATTCCTCTCTATATGATCATGTGATCATGTTAACACAGCACTGAACACAAGTAATATGGCTGATTTCATTAGCATGGCTAATGAGGCCTTTATGGGAGCAGGCACACACCCCTGGAAACCGGAACACCCCGAGCACTGGCACTGGGCAGCAACACGCAATGGGGACAGACCCTGCCCAACGCTGAAGACGGAAACAAACTCATTGTCTCAGGACTAAGATGTAGACTTAGGACTGACCAGCCAATAAGAGAAGAAGCTAAACAAGCAAAAACTAGGACAGAAATCTGTGCTGTAGGCAGGGCAGCCAGAGTCAGTCAGGGAGAACTGCCTCTGGATAACAATGCCTTTGCAGTGCGTTCAGAAGGCCAATTGAGCTGGTGACAGGGCTGGAAGGCACAGCCTGGGAAGAGAAGCCACAGACTTCAGGCTTGTCTAAGTTGGAGAAGAGGAGGCTGGGGGAACCTCATTGCTCTCTGCAGCTTCCTGAGGAGGGGAAGGTGCCAGTCTCTTTTTCTTGGCAGCCAGTGATAGGACACCTGGAAATGGTTCAAAGATGCATCAAAGGAGGTTTAGATTGGACATGAGGAAGCCTCTCCTTACCAGAGAGTGGTCACACCCTGGAATGGGTTTCCTAGAGAGCTGGTCAATGCCCCAGCCATGCCAGTGTTCAAGAGGCATTTGGACAATATCTTTGACAACATGTTTTAACTCCTGCTCAGCCCTGAGTTGCTCAGGCAGTTGGACTGGACAATCGTAGGTCCCTTCCCACTGAAATAGTCTTGTCTATTCTATACTAAACTTATTTTTAAAGGGCAATTCAGGCAGTGGAAAGTGTCAAGAGCAACAGAGGAAGGCTGCAGCCAACTGATCTGAACTAACTGAAGTCATCAAATGTGACTCAGTTCCTGGGAAGAGCACATCCCACTTCCCCCTGTGCCAGCAAGGCCACAGCTCAGCCAGAGAGCAGGAGGCAAAGGCTGCTGTGCCTGCACCTCCCCTCCAGAGAGCATCCGCTGCCGCTGGACCACCAGTGTCATGCACCAGGCTGGCTTCAGTCGTCCTGTTGCCAAAGACTCACACCTTTTGGAAGAGAAGTAGGAATCCCAAAGAAGATTCTGAAGACTGATCCAGTCTGTGCTCTGCTTCCCTCCCTCCTGAGGCTAAAAGGGTGGACATGAAACCTGGAGGCTGCAGTGACCAGTGAGGAGCTGCTCCCACTTACCAACAGACATTGTACAAGCCACACTGTACAAATACACAGCCTTAAATCTGTGTCCACATACACCATTGGACTCATCCTCCCTTTTTTCCTCTGAATCCTCTTGCTCCCATTCATATAACCATAAAGCTGTGCCCAGCCCCATCTGTGGCTTTATGAGATCCTTTCAGATCCATCTTTTCTGGATAGGCAAAAGTTACACCTCTACTCTCCAGTTACCTGCTCACCTGCAGCATCCTTTTAAATGAAGAGCCCAAATGCACCAAGAAACCTGAACAAGGGAAGCTTTTTGCAATATGCAATCACGCCTCAGAGTATAAACCCACCTGGAATGTGCATATTGAAAATTTATTAATTCTGCAGTACTGAGATACATTTCTCAAAGCAACAGTTGTCAAGAACATCTGCCTTTTAAAACAACATTTTGAAGCCAATAGTGATACTATAATTTCTCAGAACTAAGAGTAGGATCCCAGCAAGTAAAACCTTCTTTTGCTAAAGACATGCTAACTTCCCTTAGCCAAGTGCTGCTGTCTTGTCCCCTGACAACTTTAAGCACATCAGTTAAACCTTTGCTAATACAGCTCACAAAACAAAGGCTCCATTTCTCACCTGAACACCCCCCACAACAGAAACATGTACTCTGAGGCCACTGAGTACAGCCCTAGGAAAATGAGAACAGACCATTACAAGACAATCTAGAAAGTGAATGCACAGGCAGCCTTGAGCTGTTTCAGGACTGTAAATACTCTTATTCTTCCTCCTCTAACAGGTACAATACCTCCGACTTCCCCACACCGAAGGCCATGCAGAGGTCACATGGGCCAGCTAACATGAACTACAGGCCTTCCTGTGTTCTTAGTCCAAGATTCAAAAGCCATTTCAAAGCCACACAGTGAAGAGAGCACAGACAGAAGAGGCACCAAAAGGAGGAAGTGTCTTACATCTAGCGAATAGGATGCACTGACAGAAATCTGTTGATTTCAAGAACCTATTCCCCTGTTTGTCTGCTTTAACTAAGCTTTTAAAAACATTCTATACAGCCAGCAGTGCTCTTCAGTTTCCCATAAAAATCTGCCATCACCAGACACTTTTATGAAAGAATTTTCTCACACTGTTTTCTTCCTATTAGAGACCCTTCTTTCTTCCCTCATTTAGAATTATTAAAAAAAAAAAAAAGTTCAATGGAAAAGAAAGCAGGACAGTCTGTTCTAAACAGAGACCTTGCTAATCAGGGAAAAAAGAATTCCCTTGAATGATGAAATTAAGATGGACTAGTACAAGGGGAAGTAACCTGTGGGGGATTCAGCCTTGCCCATGAATCAAACACCTTGAGCACAAACCTATGAGAGGGTCTGTCACGTGTGTCCAGTCGATGCAGCACTGCAACTCCAGCTGATAATGAGACTGGATGTAGAGCAGGAGGTGCTGGTAAAATCCTATGCCAGCCACCAGGTGAGTCCTGTATGCACACTCCAGGGTGCTGCGGCTGTGGATGTGCTGGGAGAAGGAAAAGGAGCACGTTAATGCAGCCCAGGGCACAGTTTAGGCTGGACGCCCAAGCTGTACTGAGTGTGAAGCAAAACAGAGGTAGCTGAGCTGTAATTGGTTCAGCACAGCTCTGTACCTCCTCCTGCTCAAATGTTCCCTCTAGTCATACTTACTAAGGGTCAACATCAAGGAGAAATAGTTGCAAAAACAAATAAATAAAATCAAAGTATCTGGTTAGAGCACCTTAAATGCACCCAGACCCCTGGAAAGCCAGGAGAGCTCATGGCATCAGAGAGCACTGAGGATCTTCCAGTGATCACCTCTTGTAAAAATAATCAGCACTGATAAAGCCTCCTAAAACAATCACTCTGCTGGGAAAGATCTGTCTTATAAAGAGAGGAACATAAAAAATAAGCAAATTCTGTTGAAATGCCTTCTGCAATGGCAGGTCTCTCAACAGCATGGTAGTGCTTAACTGCCCACTGCCAGACAAAGGCACACGGCAGCTCCGTAGGAATTTGAGAGTACCCAGCTTCCCACCCTGGGCTCAGACCACAGCTTCTCCAAGCAAATGAAGCTTTAAACTTCACCTCATCCACTGCACAGCTTGCAACCTTCTCATGCCAGGGCCATAGATACCTGCCTTTTTATTTGTTTTAATGAGCTGGATAACTTCATAGTAAACCTTTCTCCAGAGCAGTTCTTCTGCTTTTCTTCCATAATCTACTGGATGCAGGAACATCAGCTTCACACACAGCTCCCGCAGCCTGGGATAGAGAGCAGAGCATTCTCAGTGAGCTCCTGCAGCCTCAAACACAGCTGCCACTACAGAAGGACAGAAAAGGAAAATCCAAATCCATTGCAATGGTTGAGACAGGCCATCTGGTGATGGTACAGCCTGGATTACTCCCACACAAGAGCACCAGGAAAAGCCACATACTTAAACCAGTGTCCTCTGGGCTCAGCTGGCCATCAGTGAATTCCTGAAGTGCAGTAATGACAAGAATTGGCTTGACAGCTTAAAAAATTGGTAGGAATAACCCTCCTTGGTCAGCAACCCCTACCCCAATAAAAGATTTTACACACATGTAAAATCTAGTTTTTATTACAAGGAAGGAATTGGCTAACACAAATACAGTTTATTTGTATCAATGACATCCAGGAAAGCCTCCAGCCATGGACTGTGCTGCTCAAATACAGGTCTGAAATCCAGCCTCTGCTTCCAAAACCTGGAAGGATCCCAGGTTAACAGGTGCACTACAAACCAAATAAACATTAAAACTGCAGATTCAATAGCTCCATGTACTGCTTTACACAGACTTTCCCCAGCCAAAAACAAACACAAGGACACTGCCCAACTTACTTGTTCCTCAAGCTGATGTTCTCCGGCTTGAACACGTCCTGATAAGCTGCCTTATTGCCAAGGATGAGATCCAGCCGGTGCACGGCCTCAACCACTGCCCTGCATGAGAACACAGAACCAAGAGTTTCAGGAGAGCAGGTCACCTGGGATCACTGCACATTGGAGGTGTCTGCAAAGAACCACAGTGGCCTATTTAGTTCCACTGTTAGCACACTGCCATGTGCTACTACACCACAGTCACTGATCTCCTTTTTGCACTCTATTTGAAGAAGGTTATGGAATACAGAAAAAAGCAGAATTACACACATTATAGGCATTTTCCTGCAGAACAGGGGTTTAATCACCACTTACCGCTGCCTGTCTGATCAAATACGTCAATTATTACTACAGTTGCAAAATCAGAAATGTCTCTGGACACATTGGCAACCTCAGCAATTAAACCTGATATACCTACACTCAGATTAATTTAAATGTCTTAAACTCTGTGATTAAAAAAATGGATTGAATTCTAATAACTACTGTTTTGATGGGGTCAGTTTTAATGGTGTAAGAATCAAACCTCCACCAATTTCTGTTTCGTAACCAATCTGCCTACGAAAGAAGGCAACACAAGTCTCTCATTTGCCAAAACTTCCCCATCTTCGTTACAGGGATTCACTAGTTAAACCCCTAAAGTTCCCTCAGTGACAGGCAACAGATATTCAAACCCAGCCTAAAAGAGGAAATTTGTTTCAAGGTTTTCTCCCTTGAAAGCCAGCCAAAAGACAGAGCAAGCAACCTCCAAACCTCTGAGCCATGCAAAAATATACTTTGGTGAATCATTGCCCAAGACCCCCCTCCTGGAGGAAGAATCCCACACTGCGTGTCAATCTCAAGCACGCAAAAGTCTGTGGCTGTGAACAAATCATACCACAATTCTAAACATTGCAGTGAAACAAACCCAGGGACTTTCAGCACCATTACTGCTGAACCTCATCAACAGTTCAGGGACAGCTCGATAAAGCACATTAACTGTCAACCCTTCCTACACAAGAGGTCTTCTCCAGCCTCTGCCTTTGCTCCACTGGCATCTGAGGTCACCAATCCCACTCCTGAAGATAACTTTCCCCAGTTCTTCTTTAAGCAGTACATCTCCCAGGCCATCAGCTACCAAACCCCAGTGGTCCTTGTTCTCGCCTTCAGCTTCATAGCTACCCCACCCATTGTCATTCCTCATTTCCTCCAATACCTGTGCCACTGCAGCTGCTGAGCCTGCTGCACCCAAGAGCTGTGGAGCAAGGAGATTAAGACAATCACAGTGCGCTGCAAACACAAAAGAAGGCAGGACCAGAGCAAACTCCTGCCAAGCAGAGCAGTGAGGTGCTGCAGCCAGTCTGCTCCCCCTCCCAAAATCTCCATCACCTGCAGACTGGGAACTCCCCCATCACACTCACAGCACCATGCAGTGACTGAGCCTGCTACTCCTGCACTGATGGTGGACAAATGGAGCACAGGGCACTCCCAAACCAAAGCCTGCAAGCGCATGTTCTGGGAGGCTGAAACCACCACCACTTCCTTGAAAACTAAAGATGTTACTGCAAAGTAACCGACAGTTTCCTATGCCAGCACCTTCCCAGCAAGGCCAATCTCTCTTCACAAACTCACTACACTCAAAGAAACCTCCCTGAAAAAAGCCCCAGGACATTCCAGAGCTCACAGAGAAAATGCCCCATCTCCTGCTATACCACAGAAAGCCTCTCACTCAAGGTAAAGAAATCTCACGTGTTTCCAGTAACCACAGAAACTGATGGGAAAAGGGAGGAGTGGGGAATAGAAACATCTCATGCAGTGCCTTGGGAGAGCAGAACACCACACAAAAAATCCTGTTACGTTCTTGGCATCCAGCCCCTCCTGCTTACTGCCCTCTTTCTCATCTGGCTCGAAGGGCATTTGCAAACTCTGACAGCTTCACACCCTCATAGCAAAGAAAGAAGCAAATAAAATACATTTTGTTTACAGGTAACAGGCACTGATTTTGCAGCATCCAGCAAGCTCATACTGGGGTTGGGACATTCCAAAAAGCCCACCAGTTTAGCTTCCCCACAACAGAACCCCACAAAGCACAGGCAATGCATATCTCCTTACTGTAGCCTGTGACTGCTGTCCTAGCTGTGGTTCTCAAAGTCCCTCCCAGCACACCAGGAGCTCACTGGCTTCCTCTGCAAAGAGTGACCAGAGGAAAGGGGAACTGCTGATTCATTTGATTCCTAGAGAGAACTATAGGAAAACTGCAATCGTTGATTCCTGACATAGGCAGTAAAGCAGCTGTGAAATAACATTCCATGAGCAACAAATCTCAGCTGTGTGCGTCTGAAACAAGTGCACATGTCCATGACAGCCAACGTGGGAAATTATCCCAGTGGCTTGCCAAATGAGAAGTACAGAAAAGATTCCTTCTGGGGACAGAAGGATATCACCTTCACCTCAAGGTGGCCTGGAGGGCATCTGCCATACAACCTCATTTCTACAACAGCCCGTGGATGGGCATATGCACACACTTGGTATTTCCGCTGTTCTTGCAGTGTTTGTAAAGAAACGGAGCTCATGAACGGAGAGCAGCAAGGCTGACACACTGGGATGGGGTTTGTCAGCCCTAAGGGAGGCCCCAGCTGAAACACTGCCTTGTCCACACAGGCCCTATAGTGCTGCTGGAAGAGAAGGAGGCAGGAGTAAAGCAGAATACGTGACAGCTGGCGATTCCCTGCCAAGATCCCACATCTGTGGTGCTGAGGAAAGAGGACTGGGTGAGGATAAAAAGGACAGCAGCCAGGCTCACTCCAGAAACGCTGGGAAACACCAACACAGATGATATGGATGATATGGACCATGCACTGCTGGAAATGCACTTTAGCATCTGTGCCCTGACTGGCCCGAGACCACAGGTTGAACTTTTCCTAGCAGTTAGGAGCACAAATTCTGTCCCAGGATCCCTTTTTCTACATGCTGTATTTAAACATTGCTTTCAGACAGCACACCAGAGCCACAAAGGAGGCACATCAGATGCCAGTCTATTAAAAGAAACAAATACAGCACATGGTGCCAAGCAGGGTGGAAACAGGCCAATGCCAAGTCCTCTCAAGCCATACTGACACTGATCTGTCTCTTTTCCTCTGTGCAATTAACAGTCTGGGATGGAGCAGGACAGCAAGGAAGATTATTTGTCCCCTCTGTTTCTTTATTTAGGACATCACCAAGGGGCACAGTGTCTTAGGAGTAAGACATTCCTAAGAGAAAAGACCTGCAAGTCATTTATCTCTGCTCTGGCATGTATCAGTCCACAAATCACACTGTCTAGAACAGGCTCCACACATTAACAGCAATGCTGAGTCCACAAGCTAATGGTTACCCAGAAACCTGTAAAATAAACCCAGTCACCTTACCCTACAACGTGCATTGTAAAAGTGAACCCACGATAATGCAGTTGCAACATTCCAAGGTGAAACTTGGGAACTGTCAATCTAGGGAGACTTGGAAAAGATCAAAGAGTACCCTATGAGCAGCAATGGGCACCCTCATCTCTGAAAGGACACTTGGACAGCCAACATGCTGCCAAGGACCTTGGAGACCTGAGCTCAACTCCCACAAGCTGACAACAAGCTGATACCACAGGATCACAGTTTAGAGCTGGGACTGTGGCATTCATGCATCTGTGACTCAAAGGTGCCACTTAGTGTGATAGTCATGAGCTCTCAGACCACAGCCACTACACAACAGGCTGCTTGGAGGGCAGGAAACTCCCACTTCATGCAACCCCACTTCAGGCTGAAACAGAGAAGAACTGACAGGAGACTGTTAAGGTGGGAACCTGCTCAGAGAGCTGTCAGCTACAGAGACGGAAATTTGTGGCCACTGCAGGTACTGTAAATCCTGCGCTAAAATCACAATGCTTCCTCCCTGCTGAAGAACAGCTGTCCCTGCAGGAGGAGAGTGGATCTTTTTCTGCTGTAGAAACGCTCTAGAGCAACCACACGCCTTATTCTGCTATAAAAATTCAAACAGAAAACAACCCCTCCCTTGCCAGAACACCAATCCCTCATCTGGCCACAGGCCTTTCTCCTGCCAGCTGCAGTAGAACATGAGGTTCCACAGGACAGATGAGCTGAGCAGCACCAGAAAAACAAAGCAGAACAGGTCTTGAACCATGACAAGGATGGTTTCAACAAAACATGTTCTGTTTTGCAAGCAGAAACATGAACATCCTGCACATCCTCTCCAGCCCTGTCCCCCACTCCTTGGGCAGGCACAGCGCTCTGCTGCTCCAGCTCAGCCTCCAGCTCACGTGGTTGAGATCACTGCAGGTGTCTCAGTGTGGCAGCAGACACAGAGCTCCACAGCCCGAGGTGCTCTGGGCAGGACCATGCAGCCCATACCTCCATCACATCGAGCCACTGGGTCCCACTTCTGACCTCACACCAAGAAGAGCAACTCACTGAACCTCCAGAGTGCAGGAATGTGCTTGCACTGAGCACGTTGTGGAAACAGAGAAATAACCACCACCCAAACCTGCACTTACTGGTGGGGATTCCTGGGCACAGATCCTGCCACTGGTCCCAGCAGGAGGCAAAGCCCTGCCCTGCTGTAGAGGAGGGCACTGAGGTCCCACAAGGTAAAAGGATACAGCCGATGTCACCAAGACAAAAAGAAATGGACCCCCATGTAAAATTCATCTCTTGTCTCCATCACTTTGCTCATCTTTAAGACCCAGAGTTATAGCTGACACTCCTGTGGATCTGTTGTACTGACAGGAAACCTGAGCCAGAAAGGAACAATTTCTGGGCCACCCTCATGAAACAAGTCATGAGCACAGAAGAGGGGGCCTGAGCTCACCAAGGCCAGCAGGAGTGCCCCCGTCCTGTTCTCTGATGCCATTTCCAATGCATGGTGTGCAAATGTGGGACCAGAGTCCCAGGGAATGCTTAACTGGAAAGATCTGCAGCTGGAGCCGTCCTGCCCTCCCCACAACAGCAGTGTCCCAGCTCACACTTCTGCTCATCACACCCTCTTCTCCAGCACTTCTCACTTAATCCCTGCCTACTGCCAAAGCCAGGAACACCCTCTCCAACCCCCCTCTCCCTGGATGACCCCACATCCCACCCTTATCCCATTGTATCCCAACAACTCCTTTCCACTCAGTTTCAATCATCTTCACTGAATCCAACAGAACTCATTTTTCCATCTCCCATGTCCTTACTCATCATCCTGGGTGTCCCCTTACCACTGATCCCCTCCCACCTATCTCCTTCCCCCATCTCTCCACTCTCCCATCTTACCTGAAGCTCCCATAGCTCCTTCCTCCATACTCCCTTGGTCTGACTCATCTGCCCTGGAGCCACCAGACTCCTTTTCCCCAGTGCTACCCCTCCATGTGCTGCTTATCCCCTCTGGATCTCATACAACTCCCTTCCCTACATTCCCTTTCCCCGATCTTCCCTAAACCTCCTTCTTCTCCTCTCCCTTTGCACTGCATCCTTTCCCTGGATTTCCCCACAACTTCACTTCAATCTTCCCTAAATTCCATCATCTCCTTTCCCCATCTTCTCTGCACATCCCTTCGATGTCCTTCGCCCTCGTTCCCCCTGTCTCCCCTGGATTCCCGAGCCTCCCCGCTCCCCGCCCCGTCAAACCCTGCTGTTCCCTGCTGTTACCTCTCTCCTTCCTCAGTCCCCCGAATCCTTCCCTGAAAAGTCCCCCA
>VWZP01003935.1:846-23283 GCA_013396995.1 Dicaeum eximium | reverse complement strand
CGGCCCCGCGGCCCCTCAGCACCGCCCGCGCCGCCGCCGCCGCCGCCCCCGGGCCCGCTCGGCCGCCATGGCTGCCCCCTGTCCCTCGCTGCTCTCGCGAGATTTCCCGCGACTGCGCCGCGCCGGGCAGGCAGGGCGGCGGCGGGGGCGACCTCGCCTCGCGAGAGCCAACCCGTGCGACAGCCCGCACGTAGTGCTGGCAACATGGCGGTGACGGCGTCACCTCGTGGGAGCGCCCCTCAGCCCGCACGTAGTGCTGGCAACATGGCGGTGGTGGCGTCACCTGGCGGGAGCTCCCCTCAGCCCGCACGTAGTGCTGGCAACATGGCGGTGACGGCGTCACCTCGCGGGAGCTCCCCTCAGCCTCACACTAAGTGCTGGCAACATGGCGGTGGTGGCGTCACCTGGCGGGAGCTCCCCTCAGCCTCACACTAAGTGCTGGCAACATGGCGGTGGTGGCGTCACCTCGCGGGAGCTCCCCTCAGCCCGCACGTAGTGCTGGCAACATGGCGGTGGTGGCGGCGTCAGCCGGAGCCGAGGCGGGCCCGGCGGACTCGGCGGGCGGGGGTCCCCCTGCCCGGATCGAGGGCTGGACCAGAGATCCCCCCGGGGCTGTCGGGCCCGAAGCGGGGGAGCGGCGCAGGAATCGCTCCGTGCTCTGGGATCCCGTCGTGCAGGGGGTCCCGAGAGACCGGCCAGGCATCCGGGCGGGTCCTGTGGGGCCACAGCTTCCTCAGCGGTGTCTTCAAGCTGAATCTTCTCACCTTTTGTAAACGTAACTGTGCCGTCATATAACTTCTGTAATAAATGTTGCTCAATAAAATAAAAAGACTTGGTGTTTCAAGGACTATGTTAGGTTACGCTACATAATTATTCATTAGGTAGGCGGGGAATGTGTATTAGACGTTTATGTAAATTTTACTGTATAAACGATGTAACTTCTTGTTAACCTTGGTGCGCTTGATTTGTGGAAAACTCCACTTCCCACCCTCACAGAATAAACAAGGGCTGACTTGTCTGTCTCCTTTCTAAACTGTGTGTTTAAAGAACTCTTTAACTTAACACACCCAGAAGGGCCGGACAGGGACCCGGGGATGTCCCTGCCTGACAGGGGACGGCGCCAGGGCTCGCCATGTCCCCTCCGTAGGAGCCCCGCGGGGCCGCGGCCCGGGCTGGGTCCGCCCCTCCGCCCGCCCCACCTGAGCTGGTTCGGCAGGTTTGAGGTGGAGAGGCGGCGAGGAGAGCGCTGGAATCGCGCAGGGTCCCGGCAGAGCTGCCCCGTGGCCCTCATGGCCTCCTGCCTCTGCCCGAGTGAGTGTGCGGCGAGCGGAGGGGGTGCCACGGGGGAATGGGGCTGGGGGCTGGCAGAGGGGCTGGGGTCCGCGATCCGGGCGCTGCGGGTGTGGGAGGCCCAGGAAGCTGTTCCAGCCCTACTTCCGTGTGTGGATCTTGAAGGAAGCCCCAAGTGGCTCCATGCCTCAGTTTCCCCACACCTGTGGCCAGGCCAAGGCTTCTGAGGATGCAGAGATGAATGTACTGAGAGGAGTGAAGGAGCGATGTTCATTGCAGGAGACAGGTGGAACACCCAGCACTGGCCAAGAGACTTAGTTCCCCTAAAAGGTAACAACATGGGAGCTGTGCCTGTACCTCCTGCACTCCATGGAAGGGCACCCAGCAGCCCGTTTTGCCCACCCCACATCAGCATCAGCTACAAGAAGCAGCAAACCTGGCCCATGCTGGCTGTAGCCATGGTTCCTGGAAGCAGCTAGGTCACCTCTCCCCAGGGCTTGACTGATCCTGGCCCAGGAGAGAGCCACAGAGGAGCCAGTTGTATCATCTGGGCTGTGCCCAGCCAGAATCCCCAGGATGTTTGTTCAGTGGGGGTAGCAATTCCCAGGCTGCCCCGTTTTGCAGCCAGACCTGCACCTCCAGGCTTCCCCTCCCAGGACAGTACCTGACCCCGCTGCCAGGGGCCAGAGTGTGGGGACATCAGGCACTGCTTTCCCCTCCTAGTGCAAGGACAGGTGGGTGGTGGGGGCTCCAGCAATGCCAGTTTACTCCCACTCTAACTGGGGCTGTGCACATGACTCCCAACCTCTCATTTCTGATGTAAATTTATCTGTCTCCTTTCTCCTGGTCCAGGGTGAAAACAGAAAGGACAGAACTTTATCCCTTCTGAACACCGCAAGTGTAGGCACCACTGTTACCAGCCCCCAGCTGTGTCCCCAGCAGTGTGGAACTGGACGCTCTCATGGCTGCTGTAGACCCTGTCCTGCCCCCTGAGGAGGTGGCTCTGCTGGAGCTGGGGAAGGTGGCCCTGGACAAGGTGCCACCAGCCCCAGATGAACACCTGGGGGACCCTGATGCCACCCTGCCATGGGACCGGTGTCAGCACAAAGCCCAGGGCCAGCCAGAGCTTGTGAAGACAAAGAGGCGCTCGAGTCCTGAGGGGGGCCATGAAGACCCAGAGGAAGCTGTTCCCACGTGCCCCACAGTCAAGGCCGAAGATGAAGAAATCCCCCGGCTGCCCGTGATGGCAGCCCATGTCTTTGTGCCCATCGACCCGCAGTGCATCGAGCAGAGCCCCTTCAAGCAGAAGCAGCAGCCAACCCTATGGCCCCAGGAGGAGGGCAGGGGGGATCATGTTTCCTCCAGTGACAGACCCAGCAGCCTCCACCACAAGCAGGTCTTCCTCCCCCTTGGCCCCTCACGCTACCGGAACCCACTGGGCTTTGAGGAGTGCATGGCCAAGCCCGTAGCTGAGGGCTCACGGTGCCAGTGCGCCAGGGACTGTGGCACTGATAATCTCAAGGCTGTGGCATCAGTGGCAGGGGCCCTGCTCTTCTGCCCTTGCCTCATCTATGGGGCCTACATCTTCTTGCCCTTCGACGCCCCGCTGCTGCCCACTGTCAGCGCCCGCCTGGTCTACACATTGCGCTGTGCCGCCTTTGCCACCTTCCCAATCATGCTGGGTGAGCCATGGGCTTGGGGTATGAGTGCTTTGCTCCTACTCTGGGCTGCATTAGCCCTGGGGCTGCAGGAGCAGAGCTGGGGCTGAGCTCTCTGTTGCTCCCACCAGGAGCAGCAGATGCAGTTTTTCTCCCCTTCTGGTGCTCCCTAAACCCCACCATGGCTCCTCTGGGCACTCACTCAGCCCCTCTCTCTGTTCTCAGGAATGATCATCAGTGGCATCTCCCGCCTCTGCTCCTCTGCCCTGGAGCCCTTTGGAGAGCTCCACCGGGAGGTGGAGATCCACCGCACTTACGTCTCCCAGTCCATCAACCTCTTCATCCTCTACTTCTTCAACATGGCCGTGTTGGCCACCTATCTCCCACAGGAGCTTCTCAAGCTCATCCCACTGCTCACAGGGCTCTTCGCCATCTCCCGGTAAGTGGCTCCTTCACCCTAGGGTGCTGTTGGGCTCTGTCAGTGCCAGCAAACACCATCCCTTGGAACAAACTCCCACTCTGGCAGCACCTCACCCCACTCATCAGAGCCAGGAAGAGTTCCTCTTCCTGCAGCAGCCATGCCTAGGAAATCCTCACTCAGAACCACTGAGTGCCAGCCCCATAGCATCACCTTGGCTGAGCCCGCACCCTCTGCCTTCTCCAGGTTGATTTTCTGGATGTCCTACGCCATCGGCCGCTCCTTCCGTGCCTTCGGCTTCAGCATGACCTTCCTGCCGCTCCTGGCCATGCTGCTCTGGAACCTGTATGGCATGTTTGTCCTGGAGCCCGAGAACCTCCTCTCTGTGGCAGTGCCAACACCTGAGGGCCACTCCAAGGAGAGCCGAGCTAAACTCCGGCACTGGGGGTGAGGGAGGCCAGGAGATGAGGCGCCTGGACCCTAAGAGTTTGCGCCCTCCTTAATGCTCTGCCTTAAGAGTCCTGACAGCACAGGGGTGCTGGCAGATCCAGCTGGGCCCCTGCTCCCTGCCTGGAAACAGTGAGATTTTGCTGGGCCCACAGAACCAGGCTGCAAACCCTCTGCACCAGGAAACTCCTGCTGGAAGGTGAACAAGGCCCAGAGCAAGACACAGTGAGCCCTGTTCCCTGGGAATGGGGTGGGATTTGCTTCCCCTCCTGCTGGAGCCATCTTTGCCCAATAAAGCTCTTACCAAGCAGCTCCTTGGCTGGTTTGCAGTGAGTTAAATTCCCCTCAGAATGACTCAGAGCTTCGCTTACCAGGATGGAATCATCCAGCCTCAAAATTACGTTTCCAAGAGGGAAAAGATGTTTGCCCCAGACTGTCCCTCTCCCAACCCTGCATCCCATTCCTGGGTCTCTGCATAGCCAGTCTCACCCTGTTTGTCCCTGCTCTTCCTCCCGGTGGAGGTTCACAAAGCAGTTGGTTGGACAGGAGGGAGGAATCCCTCCCCAGGGAGCGATGCAGGGAGAAGCCGGGTTGGGTGACATGGCATCAGGTTTGTCACTGCCCAGGGCTAGGGATGGCCAATCCTCCCCAGGATGTGAAGCCCCTCATTCTGCAGACATGAATGGACCCCTGGGAGTCGCATGTCTGATGGCCTCAGTTCCCAGTCATGACCCAAAGCAGTTAAAAATCCACCCAATCTAGGAAAAGTGACTCCAGCTCCAGATCTGCCTGGTGTCTGGCTTGTCCCACCTCCCGTCCTGCAATGCTGTATCACAGGAACAACCTACCCAAACCAGAGAATGGGAATAAAGGACCTGAGAGACTGCAATGAAGCTGTGTCAGGGGAGGTGTCTTGGTTTGAAAGCCAGGTGTCCGCCAAGAAAGGCAGAAACCTACCCTGCAATGGAAAATGTGACTCCCTTCTGAAGAGTGTCGCTTCGAGCCAGGTCTTATGAGCTCTCAGGGATCCCGTCACACCCGGAATAGCCCAGCTACATGGATGGCTTCAAAATGAGCAGGATGGCTCTTGTGGCGGTGTTTGAAAATGAAAAGGGGTTTAATAAGAAACAAAATAACAAACTCTTTACAGAGAAAAGCCATGCGGGGGCAAGAGGTGCTTGCTCCTGCTAAGCACCCCACAAAAGCAATCAAATCTTTTGTTCTGTCCCTTTTCTACCTAATGGCTCAGGCGGGACATTTTGGCTCTGGTCTAATGGAATGGCTTTAAGTTTGAGGTGAAGAGCAAAGGGTCCTATGAGGTGTCCGTAGTACCGAATTTGGAGAGAAGTTTCTGGAGCTTTTGCCTTTTTTAGGAGACAAAGAGTACCTGGAAATTCTATTGTAATCTGGTCACCCTGTCAACAGGAGACACACTACTACACCCTTCCCTCCAAATAATTTTAACTCTGAAATCAAAGGGCTTTCAGGCAAATATATGGGAAAAGTAATATACATACCCTTCTTCACTAGTATATGTATGTATAACTAAGTAAACAAACAACAACAGCGGCAGCAACACCAAACAAAACCAGAAACCCAATGAAGTCTCTGCCCGCTCTTTCAGCCATTTCCCCTTTGGTGCAGTTCTGGGCACGGCCGGCAGGGGCGCTGGTGGCTCCCGGCCGGCAGGGCGGTGCGATGACTCTGCTGCGGCTGCAGGGGGCGCTGTGGCGCGGCTCGGACACGTCTCTGTGCGGTAATGGCGGCGCGGCCGAGGGTAGCGGTTGCCAGGCAACAGCGCTGAGGGGGCCCGTACGGGGACACAGACCCACCCCCCCGCCACATGGGGAAACAAAGAGAGAATTAAGCAGAGTTGCAGTGCAGGAAAAGCGGAGCAGACTGGGATCTCAGTGTCCAGCACACAGGAGTGGCTGCGGTAACACGCTGTGGGCAGAGGGTCTGGCGGGAGCCCATCCCAGTGTTTCAGCACCACACACGCTGGTTCTGAGCTCCCGGTGGTCAGGCCTGTCAGGAGAATTCATCCACAAACACCAGAGGTTTATGTCCAAAAAGGACACAGAGGAGTGCTGTAACTTTATTCGAATAAAGGGAGAAGTCATGGGCATTTTCCATGGGGTGCCTCAAATTTTTGGAGGACGCAACCTCCTTTTTATCCTGATGTCCTGGCCGCATTTCCTTCTCTCTTTCGCCTTTGGCTGAGGTACCTGAGAGGTACAGACTTCCTGAGATGCCTAATACCTAAGACCCCCTTCTAATGTCACCCCCTTTATCTTTTCCTTGTGTGAGAAACAACTGCTCACTTTAAAATTTCAAAAGGTTTGTTAAACCTTAACAAAAATACAGCAAAAAGACTAAATAAGGAAAAACAGGCTGCTCCGCCTTTTATACCCTTGGTGTTGCACTAGGTAATGTTGCCTCTCCCAAAGTTTGTCTGTTAACTCTTGGTCGCTGTCCATTGTTGGACATACATTGTTGTCCATTGGTGTTGGCTGCTTTCTTGTAACCTGACTGGAATCAGGTGTTGCCATGCTCACCTTTAGTAACCAGCCTGCCCCTGCAGGACTACCAAGACTATCCCAGGAACAATGCTGGGGGAGAAAACACGTTGCAGTAAACATAACTATACATCTATAAAACTTCTCTTAACATACCTATTATGTTCACCCCTTAATTGTGAGAGCCAACCATCTCATTACTCATCTATAACACTTGTATCAATCAGTGGAATTCCTATGAAATTTATAGTTCTTCCCATTGTTTCTTTCATCTCTCAGTATTGAATTTTATTTATCAGCAGACCTACAGTTTGTTTGTAAAGACAAATTTCTCTCATTCCGTTCATCAATCAGTGGAATCCTTCCTATTGCTTCTTTTATCTCTCAGTGCTGGTTTTATCTACTAGCAGACCCACACTTTGTGAAGACAAATCCCTCATTCCTTTCGGACGGCAGGGAAACAGGCAAAGGACTCCTTACAAACCCGGAAACCCCGACTCCGGGTAGCCCCTTCACCTTTTTGCTGGACCATTTCAATGGAATGTTGCGAACTAGCTACATCTTTTGTTTCTTAATTGCCCCACTTGTCTCTCAGGCAATGCTGTTGCCCCCCCATTGTCCTTCTTCTAGGTAGCACGTGGGAAAAAAATTACTGGAAAAAACCCAACTCAGAACAGAAGGTTTAGACTGGATATCAGGAAAAGGCTCTTCTCCTCGAGGGTGGTCAGATCCCTCAGATCACTCTGCCCTACAACAAGGTTTTGTCTTCCCCTCTCACAGTTACCTGGTCCCCTCCAGTTCCCAGGGTGCCAGCTGGCAGACACGAAGCAAAATATAGGTGTTGTGATAAATGAGTATTGAAATTGTCAACTCTCACAATTAAAAGGTAAATATTATGTATATGCTGAGAAGTTTTATAGATATGTTCCCACCCCCCCCATTTTCCATTGTTCTTGGGGTGGCTGGGGAAGCTGGGACATTTGGGAAGATCAGCTCATTGCTATGGCAGCACCTGACCTCCAATCAAGATGTCAGGAAGTGATTCAATGAAGAAGGAGTCAATGGACAGAACTTTGGGAGACGCCAAAGGGTTAAAAGGTGGAACATCCATTTTGTGGATGAGCACATGGTGGGGAATCTCTGCTCCCAGCGCCATGTTTAATTTTCTCTATTCAGTTTTCTGCTGTAATTTTTGATAAGGTTTTAATAAACCTTTCAAAATTTTAAAAGTGAGCAGTGTTTCTTACGAATGGGGGCTCCACACAGGATCTACACCTCGCCCCGGTGATACTAGGAGTCTTTGAAGGAGGCGCGCCCCACCACATATTCGGGGAATCTACTGAAGTCTCCTAGGATTACCAGCAGTTGCAGGTTGAAGGCCTGAAGACGCCAGGAGACTGGATAAAGAAAAGAGGAGAAGGGAGGGGAGCACCCTCCTCATAACTGTTTTATGGCCAGATCATAATTCCATAATTCTGACATATGAACGTGAACTTCACATTAGTACAATATACGGACCTCATCTCTTGACGTCCTTGTCTATTGAAGTTTCAGGATACCAGACGGTTGGAAGCAGGGTGGGACGCGTGGGTGAGAAAGGTGGGGGTTTTGGGACGAACACCCCATGGCCAGCAGGATGCATGAGCTTGACTGATTTGTGGGGACTCGAGAGCATTGAAGGGGGGCACAATGTGGGGAGTCCCCAGTGTTACAAAGGGAGCCGGTGAACTCCACGTGGCGCGGAGGTTCGCGCAGAGGAGCTGGTGAACTTGTGCGCCACTTGGAGTGGGGGCAGCTTCTGGGTGCGGCCAGTGCTGTAATTTCCAGAGCCAGCTGAGACCGGGCTGGGGAGCGGAGCAACTGCCAGGAGGTTTGTGGCGGAGGGTCACCCAGGAGTGAGTGGAGCACCCCATGTGGCGCAGAGGCTCACATGGCAAAGCCGAGTCTGATTGGGGTGGAGTCCTCGAGCCGAAGGGGACTGGGCAGAGCTGCCAGAGCCGAATCCTAGTGGGCCAGGGGACGGGCTCTCGGTCACCGAGTCGAGTCGGAGCTAGCGGAGTCCCCGAACCAAAAGGGATCGGGCGGGCTGGCCGCAAAGCCGAGTTGCGGTGGGCCAGGGGCCATGCCCTACCCGAGCTGAGCCAGGCAGGGGGGGAGCAGAGTGCAACTGTGAGATGGAAGCCCCCTGAATTATAGGTGTTTTTTGGAAGAGAAGTAAAGTTTTTGGTCTTTTCCTTTCCTTTCTCTCTCTTCCCTTTCCTTCTCCTTCCTCCTTTCCTGGTTTGTTTCTTCTTCTCCTTTCTTTCCCCCTTCTTAGGGAGGCAGGCCTTGCTGGGGGAGTGTGTAATTGGCTGACTGGGGAGGTGGGCTCTGTCAGGAGAAGACCTGTGGTCACCTGGTCAGGATGGGACTATGGGTGAGTAGCAAATCCCCAAGGGAAGAAGCAGAAATTGAGGAGGTACGTATGGGCATACCCCCAGATAGGCCACTGAGAAAGAACCTAGCCTGGTGGAAATATGACCCCAACACCAGATATAAGGACGAGCTTAAAATGATTCAATACTGCACAGTAGAATGCACCAGAAAGGAGATTAGTCGAAAGAAGATTAGGAGAGATCATGTACAATGGCCAAGATACGGATCAAACGAAGGATGGATATGCCGGGCATTAAACATATATGTAAGAGCTAAGAAACCATTCAATCAGGAAGAGAGTGACTACACCTCCTGTTGGGAGCAGGAGACTACAGCCTCGAAGGTGAGCGTGTTTAAGCTTTCAGAACATAAAGAATGGGACCCGTTAGAACACTTGTCCCCGCTGTTGTAGCCTGTCTGGCTGCTAATAAAGTCCAGGGTACAGAAGCAAGAGAGGCCTTTGCAAAGTATCCACAGATGTTTAATTGAGCCGCACGGTAAGGTGTTTAGGGTCCCAAGCTCAACCTGTGGGGAGAGACCACAGGTTTTGTATATTGAGAGGCCGGGGCTGACTCAAGGAATCAGGGCACTACAAAGATGAGCGGCCATTCGGGGAATAGGGAGGGAGTGGCAGAGTGGAACACAAACAAGGTGAGGGAACCCACAGGGTTGAACAGAACAGGGTAACTTATGAGGGAAACTTCTTGTGTTCCCCTAACCCAGGGAATGCCTCTTGGGGTCTCCACACCCCCACCTCCAGTAGCTCCAACTGCACCTCCCTTGATGGGCCTAGACAAAACACTACAAATGGAGTGGCACAACAAGAGGAAAGCAGAGCAGGGGATGGGAACCAAGCAGCGGGATTATATCCTCTGAGAGAAGTACCACTGGGTGGAGTGCAGGGAGGAATTGGATTCATAACCGCACCTCTCAGTTCCTCTGATGTGAGAATGTTCAAAAAAGAATTAAAAGGACTATTGGAGGACCCCATTGGATTAGCGGAGCAGTTAGACCAGTTTCTGGGGCCCAGTGTATACACATGAGAAGACATGCAATCAATAATGACCACGTTATTCACACCAGAGGAAAGACAGATGATCCGGGCAGCTGGGAAATGGATATGGGAAACAGAGCGTGTGCAAGGACCTCCTGGGGACCTGAAAATGCACACAGTGCTCCCCAATTGGGACCACAACAGCACCGGCGGAAGGCAAGACATGGAGGAGTATAGAAAATTAATTATAAGAGGTATCAAAGAGGCAGCTCCACATAATCAAAATGCCCATAAGGCTTTGATGAGCAGCAAAAGAGGGAAGAAACTCCAGCTGAGTGGCTAGAAAGATTTAGGAAAAATATGAGGCAGTATTCAGGGGTTGACCCTGATAGAGTGGCTGGACAGATCGTACTACAGATAAATTTCATCACTCATGCTTGGCCAGAGATACGGAGAAAGTTAGAAAAGTTAAATGGTTGGCAAGAAAGAAGATTAGAGGACCTTTTAAGGGAAGCACAGAGGTAATGGTAACTGCCATTAGAGAAGGAAACCAGCACGTAAAGAACTACCCAGGTAAGGGATAGGGACCCCGAATGCGAGAAGGTAGACAGAGGGGGGATGCAGCTCCCTAGGACTGAACACAAAAAGGAGAGTTTGGGAGACACGGGAACCTAGGACCGGTTTGTTTTTACTGTAAAGAGAAAGGGCATATCAGAAAAAATTGCCCCCAAAAGGAAAAGGACCCGATGGTCTATGAGACTGAGCAAAAAGGCACAGTGGGAGACTAGGAGTGTCAGGGGCTCTACCTGCTGGGGACAGAATATCACCAGGAGCCCTTGATAACTTTAAAAGTAGGTCCCCAGGAGGAAGAATTTGAATTCCTAGTAGACATGGGGGCTGAAAGAACTTGTGTTTGTAAAATTTCAAAGGGGTGCAGAATGCGTCAAGATACTGTGCAAGTAGTAGGTGCAAAAGGGGAAGGGTTCAAAGTCTCAGTTATAAAGCAAGTATAAAGCAAGTAAAGTTTGAAGGGGCAAATAAAATAGGAGTTGGGGATGTTCTATTAATGTTCTATTAGTTCCAGAAGCAGGGTGTAATTTATTAGGATGGGATTTACAGGTGCAGTTGGACATTGGAGTACTCCCTGAGGAAGGGAAAATGGTAGTTAAGCTTCTCCAACTAAGGGAAATGGATTAGGAGAAAATTCATGAGATAGTGTGGGCAAAACTGAAAAATTGTGGTAAATTGAACATGAAACCTATAGTAATAAAAATAGTTAATTACTATTGTTGACCCAGTGGTATGGGCTCCCCAGATTGTAGGCGGGTTGTTTACTTGCTTTTTCCAATAGGAAGGTAAAGCTTGTACCTCCTTTCCTTTCTCTTTTTCCTTCCTTTCTTTTTCCTTCTTTTTCCTTCTAGCTGCTTGGGAAGGTGGGCCTTGTCTGGTGGGCCTGTGAAGGGTTTAGCTTTGGGCCAGGTTTTATGAGCCCTCAGCAATCCCTTCATACCCGAGATAGCCCAGCTACCCGGATGGCCTAATATGAGTAGGATGGCTCTTGTTGCAGTGTTTGAAACAGAAAAAGGTTTAATAATAAACAAAATAACAAAGTCTTTACAGAGAGAAGTGCCAGGGCAAGAGATGCGTGCTCCTGCTAAGCACCCCACAAAAGGGATTAAATCTTTTGTTCTGTCCTTTTTCTACCTAATGACCCAGGAACCTCTTGGCTCCTCTCAGTCCAATCGAACAGCCCCAAGTTTGAGGTGAAGTCTAAAAGGTCCTATGAGGTGTCCCTATACTAAATTCAGAGAGAAGTTTCCAGGGGCTTTGCCTTATTTAGCAGACAAAGGGTATTTGGAAATTCTCTTCTAATTTGGTCACCCTGTCAACAGGATGCACACTGCTACAGACCTGTGGTTAGCTGCTTAGGAAAGCTGGCCTTGTTGGGTGGGCATGTGGTCAGGAGGGGACTGGGAATGAATAGGGAATCCCCAATGGGAGAAGGAGGAAGTGAAGAGATACCAATAGGTATACCCCCAGATAGCCCACTGGGAAAGAAACTACCCAGTGGAAATATGACCAGAGATAAGGACGAGCTCAGGATGATACAGTACTGTATGATAGAGTGTACTAAGGGGGTAATTAGACTCAATCACGTACACACTGGCCAAGGAATGGGTCAGATGAGGCGTGGATATGTTGGGCTTTAAACATCTGTGTAAGAGCTAAGAAACCATTCAATCAAGAAGAGAGCGACTATGCTGCCTGCTGGGAAGGAGAGATTTCACTCTCGAAAGTGAGCGTGTTTAAAGTATCAGAAAGAATAAGACCTGTTAGACTATTTGCCCCCTCCACCTCTACTGGCACTGAGCACACCTCCCCTGCCCTCTGATGGGCCCAGCCAAAATCCTAGAAACAAAGTGGCCCAACAAGAGGAAAGCAGGTCAGGGGATGGGAATCAAGCAAGAGGATTGTATCCTCTGAGGGAAGTACCACTGGGTAGGGTGCAGGGGAGACTTGGATTTGTAACTGTACCACTCAATTCCTCCAATGTGAGGATGTTTAAGAATTAAAATGATTACTAGAAGACCCCATTGGACTAGTGGAACAGTTAGACCAATTTTTAGGGCCCACCATTTATACGTGGGATGAAATGCAATCAATAATTACCATGAGGAAAGACAAATGATCCAGATGGCTTGAAAGCAGGTATGGGAAAGAGAGCACATGCAAGGTCCTCCTGGGGATCTAAAAATGCCCACAGTACACCCTAATTGGGACCACAACAACCCTGAGGAAAAGCAAAACGTGGAAGAGTATAAAACATTAATGGTAAGGCATATTAAAGAGGCCGCTCCGTGAAACCAGAATGCTTGTAAGGCATTTGATGAACAACAAAAGAAGGAAGAAACCCCAACAGAATAGCTAGAAAGATTGAGGAAAAATATGAGGTAGTATTCAGGTATCAACCCTGATACAGCAGCCACGCAGATCTTGCTATAAACATACTTCATGACTCATGTGTTGCTAGATATATGGAAAAATCTAGAGAAGTTAGATGGTTGGCAAGAAAGGGGATTGAAGGATCTCTTAAGAGAGGCACAGAAAGTTTACATCAGGAGAGATGAGGAGAAAGCAAAGGAAAAGGCCAGAGTAATGTTAACTGCCATTAGAGAAGGACAGATTTGTTTTTATTGTAAGAAAAATAGACACCTCAGGAAAAATTGTCCCTGAAGGGAAAGGGACCTGAAAGTTTATGAGAACGAGTGAAGAGGGGAGGCAGAAGACTAGGGGTGTCAGGGGCTCAATCCCCTGGGGACAGAATACTATCAGGAGTCTTTGGTAACCTTAAAGTAGGTCCCCAGGAGGAAGAATTTGAATTTTGGTAGACACGAGAGCTGAAAGAACTTGTGTTTGTAGAAGCCAAAAGAGATGCAAATAGAGTCAAAATACTGTTCAAGTCATGAGTGAAAAAGGGGAATGGTTTACAGTGTTAATTCATAATGTTAACCCTAGAGATTGAGTACTGATCAAATCATGGAAAGAACCACTGAATTGGCTGTGCAAACCACAAAGCGGGGATAGATTCATATCAACAAATTTAAAGGCCCAGTGGAAGAACCCAAAGAATGGACTATAACATCCAGACCGGATCAGATGAGATTGACTTCTAAGCTGAGACCGAGAGATAACCAGAGAAGCACCAAGACGCAAGATGTCCAAAAAGTAGAGTAGAGCTTCCACCAGCCACCTTGAGGACTGTTTTGAGTAACACTTTGGGTGGGGAATTTGAACTGTATCAGTTATTGATGTAATTGTCCTGTTTTAATGAGTGGGGATTGCAAGTATCTGTTGAGGGGAAGTACTCAGAGGACAGTCAGAGGTGCTGGGGTAGTTTGCTTAAGAATTGACAAATGGAGTAAGACAGGAACTAGAGGGCAAGACCAGGCTGGCCTCGGTGTTTGCCACCGAGAAGATTCCATAGTCCTGCTGTGGGCAGCAACCACGTAGGCACAGTTAGGTGGGGGCAAAAAAGCCATACCTGACCTCTGTCATTGATACCACAGGGACTAGAGGGCAAGACTGATTTGGCCTTTGTACTCACTGCCAAGATACACCTGCTATGAGTAGCAACCCATGAGCATGGTAAATGAGGGGTACCGGACCTCTGTGACTCCCGTTTGTCTGCTCCAACCAATTCATGTCACCAATTCCACCAATCATTGTGCTTAGGGAAAGCCTGAGGTTTTTCTTCTGTTCCCACTGTACGCACCCACATCAACAGATACTAATTTTAATCCAAAATTAAATTTGACTGAAGACAAAGGAGTGGATCATCAAAATCGAAAATGAGAATGGCTTGAGCCAAATGACTTATAGAAAAGGAAAAGGGGATTTATTATAGATAGATAATGTGACGGTTGGCTCTTGCAATTAAGAGATGAATATTATGTGTATGTTAAGAGAAGTTTTATTGATGTATAGTTATGTTATTGTGATATGTTTTCCCCATAGTCCTCTTCCCCTCCCCCTTGTATTGTTATCACTAGACGGCCTTGGTAGCCAGGGCATTTGGGGGGAGGGCAGGCTTGTTACCAGGAGGCACGGCATGGCAACACCTGACCTCCAATCAAGTTGTAAGACAGTGCTCTCCACCAATGGATGATAAAGAAGGAGTTGACTGACAGACTTTCGGCGGGACCAGGGGTATAAAAAGCTCCCAGCACTATAATTTTTCCTTATTCAGTCTTTTGTTGTGTTCTGTTAAGGTTTAATAAACAATTGAAATTTTAAAAGCGAGGGTCATTTCTCACAGCAGCAACAACAAACAAAAAGAAAGAATAAACCAGAAACCCAGTGAAGTCTCTTCCTGCTCTTGAAGCCATTTCCCCTTTGGTGCAGTTCTGGGCACGGCCGGCAGTTTTAACTCTGAAATCAAAGGATTTCAGGCAAAGATATGGGAAAAGTGATATACATATCCTTCTTTACCAGTATGTGTATGTATAACTAGGTAAACAAACAACAACAGCGGCAGCAACACCAAACAAAACCAGAAACCCAATGAAGTCTCTGCCCGCTCTTTCAGCCATTTCCCCTTTGGTGCAGTTCTGGGCACGGCCGGCAGGGGCGCTGGTGGCTCCCGGCCGGCAGGGCGGTGCGATGACGCCGCTGCGGCTGCAGGGGGCGCTGTGGAGAGCAGCGGCAATGGCGGCTTGGCCGTGCGGAAAGGGAGGGAAGAGAGGCTTTGCTTCACAAAACAGTCCGTGCCCCAGCAGGAGCCTCAGAAACAGCAAGCTGGGACAGCAGGAATGAGCAAAAATCCCGGGGTGGTAGATGAGATGTATCACTGGACAGGCAGGCAAGGGGTGTTTCTCTACAGTGCAGCGAAGAAGAAACAGCAGGGGGTGGGCAGCAGCAGCAGCCTGGCTCCCATCAGGGCAGAGAGAGAGAGATGATGCCTTGGGGGAAAAGGGGCTCTGGGATCACGGGGTTTCCCCTGAGGCACCCAAGCAGATGGGAAAGTGTCGCCCTGAGTTTTAGCCTTCTGATGTTTTAGTTTCTATGATAAAAGTTCTCACGAAGTTTTTCTTTAAACACGCAGGTCTTTCTATAAACATGCCAATGTAGTTCTTCACTATCCTTTTGTTTTTCATTCCTTCTCCTGGGAGGAGAAAAGTTTAATGGGCTTTTCGATTGACCAGTGTGGTTGGAGAGGTGGTGACCTTTCTCTCCAATCCCTGGCCGTTCTCAAAACTCTATATATTTCTATGAATTCAAAATAAATTCCCTCTTCTCCGCCTTTCCCTGATCCAGTGTGGCGGTCTCTCTACCGTTCCTGTCGCGCTCTCTAGTGACAGGAAAGGGTCCCTGTTTGGTGAGGTAGGGTGTTAATAAGGTCCCAGTGCAATGGCCACTCTTAAGAGCAGAGCTCCACTCATGGTAGAAGGGAGGAGAAGACAGAACCCTGCAGTGGTGGTGAATTCTTCCCACAGCGACTAGCCTCCTTCCCCTTCAAATGCCAAGAGAGCCAGGGAGAGGTAGGAGTTGCACTCCATCCCTTTTCCCCAGCCCAATTCTCTGCCCTTCCCAGAGAAACAAAGTGAGAGTAGCCAGTTGTACCCCTCTCCTGAGCTGTGGCAACTCTTTTGTCTCTCTTAAGTTCCCGGTCGTTATATTCTCCTAGCAACATATATGGGAAAAAATTCCATGAGAGAAACAAACAAAATTAAAAATCCTAAACCCCAACAATTAGACAAATGCAATTTTGGATAGACCCCCGAACATCTGCTTCTCCCATGCCCATCCTCA
Organism: Dicaeum eximium; assembly: GCA_013396995.1. Taxonomy (NCBI): domain Eukaryota; kingdom Metazoa; phylum Chordata; class Aves; order Passeriformes; family Dicaeidae; genus Dicaeum; species Dicaeum eximium. The sequence continues at coordinate 7,236 of VWZP01003935.1, read as the reverse complement.
TGCACCCAATTTTTGACTCAGGGAAGAGAAAAAGGAAAAGAGAAGGTATTGAAACCTCCTGAAGGACACTTCAGGCATTGGTAACAGCCAGCACAGCTTCAGGAGGGAACAGCTATTGCATGGGTTGTTGGTTGGAGACAGAAACTACTCTTCCAAGGGCCATCAAGAAACAGGACTGAGTTTATAAGGGGTTTGAATTTCCCAGGCTTGGATAGCCGATTGTCTGGAATCTCTGCACCACCCAACTCTCTGGCCAGTGATGTGTCTGCATTTAGGATTGAATGGGGTTTATTGAGGTCTCTGTTTGGGTTTGAATCTAATTTTTCCCTGCCTTATCCAGGGACTTGTTTTACTTCTAGGCTGGCTGAGTTTGGGGGTCCGATATGGCCAAATTTATCTGGCAGCTACAGGCCAGCTGCAACTGTGCCCCACAGCTCTGTTTGTCAAATCTGATTTCCTTTATGACACAGTAACCCACCTAGCTAATCAAGGGAAGCCAGTTGATATAATCTTTTTGGATTTCAGCAAAGCTTTTGATAATATCTCTCATAGTATCCTTCTGGACAAAGTGTCCAGGACCCAGCTGGATAAACACATCATGTGGTGGGTCAGCAACTGGCTCACGCACCAGGCACAAAGGGTGGCAGTGAATGGTGTGCCATCAGACTGGCAACCAGGCACTAGTGGGGTTCCAGGGCTCTGTCTTAGGCCCAGCACTCTTAAACATCTTCATTAACAACTTTAATGCAGGACTGGAAGAGACACAGTTAGTTTGCAGACAATACAAAACAGGGAGGAGCTGCCCGCTCTCTGAAAAGAAGAGAGGCCTGGACAAATTAGAGGGCTGGGTAATCACCAAGTGTATGAAATTTAACAAGGGCAAAATGCCACACCTGGAACTGGGCAACCCTACTTGTGTGTATAGCCTCAGGAATGTGAGGCTGGAGAGCAGCTGCAGAAAGGGACCTGGGGGTCCTGGTCCCTGTCAGGTTGGATCTGAGTCAGCAGTGCCTGGCAGCCAGGAGGGCCTGCTGTGTCCTGCTCTGCTCCTGGTCTGCTCTGCACTTGAGGTTCACCTCCAGTCCTAGGGCAGCTTTGGGCATCCCATTGAGCTATTGGGCAGTGTCTGAAGGAGGGACATGAATATGGTGAAGAGCCTTGAGGGGAAGTGTTATAAGGATTGGCTGAGGTCACTTGGATTGTTCAGCCTGGAGAAAAGGAGACTGAGGGGAGACTCATCGGCATCTGCAGCTTCTTCAAAAAGGGCAAGCAGAGGGGCAGGTGCTGATCTCTTCTCTCTTGTGACCAGTGACAGGACTCAGGGCAAGAGCTGGACCTGAGTTGGGGGGGTTTAGGTTGGGTATAAGGAAAAGATTCTTCCCCCAGAGGGTGATTGGGCACTGAACAGGCTCCTCAGTGTTTGGTCACGGCCCCAAGGCTGCCAGATTTCAAGGAGCTTTTGGACAAGGCTCTCAGGCACAGAGTGGGATTGTCAGGGTGGTCTGTGCAGGGCCAGGAGTTGGACTCAATGATCCTGATGGGGGCCTTCCAGCTCAGTATATTCTTTGGTTCTCTAACTATCTCCTGCTCCTAGTCACCGCTTGATTTTGGCATGTGAAGTTCAAAACTTGATTTTGGCATGTGAAGTATCTTGAGTGCCAAGTTTATTTGTGTCTGTGCTTTTTTAGACCATGCTGTGTTGGCATTTGTGGTGGGTTGATGCTGGCTGGACATCAGGCACCAAAGTCATTCTATCACTCCCCCTCCTCAGCTGGAAGGGGTTAGAGAAGAAAATACAACAAAAGGCTCTTGGGTCAAGATAAGGACAAGAAAGGATCACAGACCAGTTACCAGCATGGGCAAAATAGACTGAACTTGGGGAAAATTAATTTAATTTGTAACCAATTAAATCAAAGCAGGATACTGAGAAGTAAACCCAAATCTCAAAACACCTTCCCCCCAACCTTCCCTTCCTGCTGGGCTTAAGTTCACTCCTAATTTTCTCTCCCTCCTCCTATTAGTGGCACAGGGAGAGAGGGAAATAAATGGGTGTTGCAGGCAGTTCATCACACTTATTGTCTCTGCCACTTCTTCCTCAGAGGGCAGGACTCCACACACTCCCTGCTCAAGTGTGGGGTCCTTCCCATGGGAGACAGTCCTCAATCAGTTTTCCCAACATTAATTGTTCCCACGAGCAGCAATTCTGCACAAACTGCTGCTTCAGGGGGGCCTCTTCCACAGGGTCAGTCATTCAGGAACAGGCTGCTCCTGCGTGGGTCACTTACCTTCCTTTTATGAGGTTGTCCCTCAGGAACTGCTCCTGCAGGGGTCTCTTCCATGGGGTCACTCCTTCAGGAACAGGCTGCTGCTCCCAAAAATCTGCATGGAGCAGAGGTTTTGATCCAGCACAACAAAGCTGTCTGGGGAGGCAAGACTGTTCAGCGTGCCTGCTGGAAAAGGAGTGAAGTGCTTCCCAAATGAAAGCTGGGAGAGTCAGATTGGGCTGAAATCTTGCAGCATTTTTAATGTGGGGCTGACAAGTTCTGGGGTGTTACAGGAGGTCCTGGCCACACCCTGGGCATCCTGACCCCCTGCATCACAGCCAGGTGCCCCTTTCACCCCACTTTCCATTCCTGCCTGCCTCCAAACTGGGAGACCCACAGCTGCCCTAACACTCCCTCCATTGCTCTGAGCTGACTTGGTGGCCAAGCAGCTGGGTAACTCAGGCAGCTCAGGCAACACAGGGAACTGAGACCCCCCGTGCCACTGACCTCTTTCCCGGTGCCCCCCAGAATTCCCAAGGAGAAGCCCCCAGCCTGTTTCATCACTGGGAAAAAGAATTACAAATGGATCAAGGAAGCACCTCCAGCCCTGACCTAGAAGGAGTGTGGGGATGGGATGCTGCTTTCATAGGCATCTCCCCTCCTGCTCACCCTTTTTCCACTCCCTGTCAGGGCTTGAGGGGCTCCCAGTGGATCAGAGACATGGAGGCTGGGGCATTCCCAGGGCCCTGCTCAGGGACCACCAACATCACCCCTCTCTGGGCCACACTTTGGGGCACAGAGGAGGCTGTGGGGCTCGGGGCTCCTGTGGTCCTTCCCTCAGGGAGGGCTGTGCAGAATCCCTGTGATTGCCGGGTTCATGGGCAGGAAAGGCATTTGCTGGCTGTACCCAGGAATCACTCTAGGGCTGTATCCAGGAATCCCTCTAGGGCTGTATCCAGCAACACTATGCTTGTTGGATGCAGCACTCCCACCCTTCCAAGGGAATGGTATGTCTGATCAGGGGTATGGGAAGGAGAGCCTATGTCCATGCCATGGCTGGAGGAGCCTGTCATGCTCCTGTCTGTGGCAGGGCACAGGGCTCTGGAGCTTGACCTCAGTGAGTCCCGGGAGGGGATCCAGAATTTTGCCATCTCGCCAGGAATGTGGGCACATGAATTATGGTCCCGGCAAGCCCTCAAGAAGGTACCCAGAATTCAGCAGCACTCCTTGTCTGCAGGAGGCCCTGAGCTAGGCCCAGAGGATGGAGCAGGGCGATGCTGAGCTGCAGGAGCAGATGGGGCAGTGGAACAAGCATGAGGAAGAGCTTCGGGAGTGGAAGCAGAAGCTGCTGCAGTGGGTGAGAAGTACAAGGATGGAGCAGGCAAAAAGAGCTGAGGGAACTGAACACGGCAATGCCAGCACTGCCTGCTGTCACTTGGCACCTGCCCAAGCCTCACAGATTCCTTGCTACTTCCAGGTTCTTCCTCTACTTTCCTTCTTCCCTCTGCTCCGTGCCCCAGTCTGGCTTGGAGGCTGGAGAATCCTCTTGTTCCCACAGCTGCTCCTCAGTGCCAAAGGCTCCCTCTTCTCCATGGAGGCATCCAGCCTTTCCCCTCTCCCAGCTATCCCCTCCCTGTCCATGCCAGTATTTCTGCTCTTGAGAGCAGAATGGGTCAGAGGGAACCTTTTGGCTCTTGTATTCCAAGAGCAAGGCAGGAGGTCATAGACCAGGCAGAGCAGAAGACTGGAGCAGGCCCAGAGGGCTCAGGGACAGTACCAGGAGGCGCAGAGACAGATGGAGCACCTGGAGCAGCTGAAAATGAAATATAAGAAGGTGCAAGAAGTGAACTGGGTAGGTGGAGGAGGGTTTACACCTGGTTAGAAAGGTGTTGGAAGTGCTGGGTCAGTCACATTTGGGGTGGGAGACAGCAGCCGTCAGGATCAGAGTTCTGCTGCCCTGGGTGGAAAATGCAGGGTGATCTGCTATCCTGGGGGAAGAAGACAGGGATCTCTCTGGTTCTGGCAGCTGAAGGTGGGGTTCTCTGCAGTTTTGGGATGATTGAGGAGCAAGTCTCTGCTGCCCTGGAGGATTGAGACAGGCGTTTCCACTCAACTGAGGCTGAAGGTGTTGCATGGGATGATGTAGGTGGGGTTCCCTTCTGTCCTGTGTCAGGAAAATTAATCCACAATGTCAGAGGTCCAAAAATGAGACAGAGGAGTCCTGTAACTTTATTTGAACAAAGGGAGAGGCCATGGGGCATTTCTCTTTAGTTGCTGGAGGACACAGCCTCCTTTTTATCGTAATATCCCAGCTGCGTTTCCCTCTCTCTTTCCCCCTTGGCTGAGGTACTTGAGAGTTACAGGCTTCCTGAATGGCCTAATACAGACCTCCTTTTTCTTTGTATCTCTCTTTTTCAGCTCCAGGAATTTAGCATGGCCTTGGGTGAGCAACAGTCTGTGTCAATTAGTGGAATTCCTCTGGAATTTATGGTTCCACCCATTGCTTCTTTCACCTATCTGGCTTCATCTACCAGCGGGTCCTTAGTTTGTTTGTAAAGACACATCCTACTCATTCCTTTCACCTGGAAGCACAGGTCTGCCCAGTCTTGGACAAACAAGGCTGGAACCTATGCTGCCCTGTGGGATGGAGACAGGGGTATCTGCTGCCCTGAGGAATAGAGGTGATGGTCTCCCTTATGCTGGTAGATGGAGGTAGGGGTCTCTACAGTCTTGGACAATTGAGGCAAGAGTCTTTGCTGTCCTGTAAGATGAAGGCATCATGGTGGATCAAGGCAAAGGCCACAGCTTTTCTGAGGGATGAGAGTGAAGCCTCCCGCAGCCTGGCAGATGAAGGCAGCGGTCTCTGCTTCACTGGGGGAGACCTGTTTTCATGACTGGGAGCAGAAACAGGAATGGCAAAGGCAAATCCAAACAGAGATTAAACACAGCAATGATGAGCACGAGAGGCTCAAGGAGTTGGGGATGGCAGCAGAGCCCACCGGGACCCTGGCAGGACAGCAGGCCCTGGTCAGGCCTGGCCATGAAGGGAGCCTGGTGGGGATGTGGCAGGGGCCCAGCTCTGCCCTCGCCCTGTGCCAAGGGACTTGCAGAGGCCGGGCGTGCAGTGCTCACTGAGGTCTAGGACGGGGCATTGGCCCATCCTAGAGGTGTCTCAAGCGTGACAAAACAGCCTGAAAACCCGGCAGCTGCCGCCTTTGGCACCGGCCTGCACCCACCCACTCCGGTTAATTGCCCACCCGCCCTGCTTAAACACCTGCACAACCCAGTTAAACTCAGATGTGGAGACCCTTGTCTTCGTCTCCCAGGACATCAAAGACCCCCTTCTTCATCCCCCAGGACAGCATAGACTCCTGCCACCTTTTGCCAGGACAAAGGAGACAGACCCTCATCTTCACCCCCATGGCAGCGTAGACCCCTGCCTTCATCCTTCAGAGCATCAGAGACCCCCCACCTTCATCTCCCAGGAGAGCAGAAAATCCATCATCGAGCACCCAGGGCAGAGGAGACCCCTTATCTTTATCCACCAGGACAGTTGATACTCTTACCTGCATCACCCCTTCACCCTCAGTTCAGTGGAGGCTCCCACCACCATCCTCTAGGGTGGCAGAGACTCTCAACTTCATCTGCCAGGACAAGGGAGACCCCATCTTCATCCCTCAAGAATCACAGAATCACAGAATCACAGAATGTCTAGGTTGGAAGAGATCTTCAAGATCATTGAGTATAACCCATGCCCTAACGCTTCAACTAGATCATGGCACTGAGTGCCACATTCCAGTCTTTTTTTAAACACATCCAGGGATGGTGGCTCCACCACCTCTCCGGGCAGACTATTCCAGTACTTTATCACTCTTTCTATGAAAAACTTTTTCCTAATATACAACCTATATTTCCCTTGATGCAACTTGAGACTGTGTCCTCTGGTTCTGTCAGAGCTGCCTGGAGACAGAGACCAACCCCCACCTGACTACAACCACATTTCAGGGAGTTGTGGAGAGTGATAAGGTCACCTCTGAGTCTGCTTTTCTGCAGGCTAAACAACCTCAGCTCCCTCAGTCATTCCTCATATGGCTTGTGTTCCCAGCCCCTCACCAGCCTCGTTGCC
>VWZP01003933.1:26939-99199 GCA_013396995.1 Dicaeum eximium | reverse complement strand
CTGTGGTACATATGAAAAGTATTGTAGGAAAAACTGTTCGGATCAATCCCACCTCAGGTAAAGGCAAACTCATCTGTGGGATTATTTTTGCTCAGTGACCTGGTTACACTTGATGGGTAATGCAGAAAGATGGAGAAACCCGTTGTGTACCGCAGGAANCTGATAAAATTACATTATTCCATTGTGAGAAGCTCTGCCCAGGGGGAGGAGCCAAGCATTCCTACCTGCATATAATCAGAGATTTTGGGACACCAGGGGAGCCTCTTCTCCACTGGATTCCCAGAAGAAGACCAGGCCCATCTACACCACCACCAGATCTTCAGAGAAAACCTACACCCTTCTACAGGATCACTGCTTCAGCAGAACCACATCTGTCACTGCAGGACGACTGCAGCCACCATTCAACTGGACTGTTAGCAACAGTTACCTAACCCTGACCCCCAGGGCGTCAGGTCATATTCTGACTTTATCAGTAGTTTTGTTTGTACTAATTCCATTTGTATTTTCAGTTTTCCTAGTAAAGAACTGCTATTCCTATTCCCATATCTTTGCCTGAGAGGCTTTTTATTTCAAACTTGTGGTGATTTGGAAGGAGGGGGTTTAACCTTTTCCATTTCAGGGGAGGCCCCTGCCTTCCTTAGCAGACACCTGTCTTTTTAAACCAAGACATCTCCAAAAGCAGCTGTCTCTCTTTAGAACTTGTCTGTTGGTATCAGATTTGTATGATTTTTAACTTGGTGTGACCTGTGTGTGCCTGGGGTGATATGATGGTGGTGGTGAATAAATACAGTTCTTCACAGGCATAATTTCAAGAATCTGTACTAATTATGTAATTGTTCAATTGGCTGAAATGTTACATTTCATCTGATTAAAGTTTGTTATTTAGCAAAGGTTTTGGAGCAGGTCATTCTGACTTGCTCAAAGTCAATACTTGTCTTGTTCTTGATCAATTTTGTCTCTTTATGACTAGGAGAAATGGAAGAAGAGATGGAAAATCCAGAAATGGTTGATTTACCAGAGAAACAGAAGCATCAGCTACGACATCGTGAGTTGTTTCTCTCACGACAGCTGGAATCTCTGCCAGCCACACACATTAGGTAATGACTGGTTTCTTCCATTTTATTAAAAAGATCATACAACACTGTTATTTTTCAAGTACTCTTCAATGTAAGGTCAAGCTCTGTGTACAACTTCAGTAATACCATCTTGTGATTTAAGATTTTTCTTCATGAGACGTGTTTCTCTTTTTTTTAGAGGCAAATGCAGCGTTACTCTGTTAAATGAGACAGAATCCCTTAAATCGTATCTGGAACGGGAGGTAGGAACCATTTTGTGCATTGTAAAGCTTGAACAGTTTATTCTGGCATAATTTAGGTTTGGTGCCTATTTGCAAGTTTTCTAAAAAGAGTTCTTTCATTTCTGCGTGTACTGGGCATTGACAAAGGGAAGCTCTAGGCTCTCTACAATCTTCACTCTGTATAAAACCTTGTGGATCTGGGGGCCAGATCTTGTGTTTACAGTGCTGTATGACAGCCTCTCCTTCTGTAAATAAAACCCAACTTGCTCATCAATGTGGGAGGGCTGAGAGTTCCAACCCTGGACACCGATGCCCTGTGAGATGCAATAACTGTAGAGGAGAGAGCAAATCATCAAGCTGTGCTTCTCTGTATTTGCTTTATCCTGAAATCATACAGATTTATGTTAATATGCTATAAGCTTGATCTTGCTTCAGAGTTTTGAGGAGCTTAGTTCCCTATTCTTTGAGTTCACTGGTCAAAATACTTATCTGGAATCCTTCATATGCCACCACTGACACTCAAATCCTTGAAAAACTGTTTGTCGGGTGACATCTGACAGAAATTTACCTAGTCTCTCTCTTTAAAGGTGTCTCAGACCCAACACCTGAAACTGAGTTGTCTTGCACAGTTAAACACCATTCAGAATATAAATATTGGGCGTTACTTTTTCAGGTATTTTGAGATTTTAAAAGATTACTATTGTATTTTTTACAAGTTGTATTTCTATACCTTTAATTGTGGCTAGATCTCCAGCTGGGTTAGACAGTCTTGGAGTCTGACATGAGAGTTTTATTGTGGAGACTAGCAAAGAACTTCAGGATATTATTATTTGAACACATCTGCAAGCAGATAATTTGCATTTGAAAACATGGAAATGTTATACAAGACAGGAAATCTTTTAATTAAAAACAGTATAGTGATGGCTATTACTGGCCCTTAAGAAAGGAGAAAACAGGCCATTTTTTGCAAGGAGCATACTGCAGTCCCTCTCATAGCTGGGCTTTCTTTTTAAATGCTTTTGTAGCTTTCTTCAGTATTTATTTAAGCATAAGATTGGTTTTAATCTGATACTTTAGTTTAAGAGAATTTTCAACAAAGCACAGGGATTAAATAGTTGAGTTTCTCTTTGGAATGCGAAACCAAAAATGTCGGCTCTGCTCTGCTGAAGTCTGCCAAATGGCAGAGCATCAGAGAAGAGACGTGGTATTCAGCAGTGCTTGTAACCAGCTGGCAGCCCAGGATATGCCAGTTTAAAAGCAAAAGTTAATAAAACTGAAATTATTTCAGATTTTCTAGTACTCAACTCTTAAGCAGTGTTTGTTCTCAGTTACTCCCAACATGTTTTTATTATCACTGGTGTTACAGGTAGGTGTGCAGAGACTGAAGGGAGATGCTTTCCTCTGATCATGCAATGCTCAATTGTAGATGTAGGCACAGAAAGAGCATTTTTTCCATCCTTTTGAACTTTCAAAATGCAACATGAGTGATGTGGGTTATTTTTAGAACTGAGTAGGCACTTAGAGATTTCACAGAATGAGAGAGTTCCCTGAATGTGTCCTGTCACTTAGCATGGCATTTTGCTGTGGTGCAAACTAACTTGGACAGATGGTAAAGCAATTAAAAGCTCAGGACCACAAATGTGCTTGGGTGGAGGGTAAAGAGATTGAGAAAAGAAGATAGTTGTTACCCAATGGTTTCCTAACACTGGATGGTATTGTTCTGAGCTGTTTCTTCTTTCCCCATGCCTCCTGTTCTTAATCTTTCCTTTGCTTTCAAAATGTTTCAGGGTGGTTCCTTTTTTTTTTTAACATGGCTTCTGTCAATAAAGCCTAAGCAGTTCTAGGGTATCTGGTATTTGATTTTTTAAATGTTATGACCAGTAAAAGTAGGCTTTCAGCCTAAGGCTGTCTGCATTGAGGCAGGTTAAACAGCCAGACAGAAGTTTTTAGGGAGATAGTAAGCATAGCAAAATTACGGTTTTGTTATCTCTCCTCCTCCTCCACCCTCTCTCTGTCATTTTCCTCAGGAAGACTGCCTTGTACATTTGAATAGCAGGCTGAAGGGGACCAGCACTGACTCTTTTACTGTGCCTGGTAAAATTTGGTTTGTAGCAGGAGTGAGGAATAACAGGAAAGAGAGGAAAAGAAAGCAACTGGAAAACCTGCATTTTCTATAGACATCTAATTCTCATGGACATCAAGAGAAGGGCATAGCCAATTATGGCAAAAGCACTGGATTTCCCTATTCTGCAGGAAACTGTTTTGAATGTACTGTCTATTTTACTGCTCTGCCTGGCTATATCCAGAGTGTGAATGTGAGTGTGTGAATTTGACTGCTGAGCAGATGTCTGGCATATCTGTTCCTTTTGGTAGCCCCCTAAAACTAAAATATTCTCTAGTTAAAATATATCAAATACATGAACGTAAGTTTGCAAGCTGCAATGAAGTAACCATTATTTCTGTGGTGTACATTCACTTTTCTTTCTCTAGTTTCTTGGTGACTTTGGTTCTTGCCTATAGCTATGGGTAGCCTAGGGGCTTGGGTAGGGGACCTCTAAGCAGATAGGTCTCTCAAACAGTTGAGAGAAGCAGAAAGTCATGATTCAATTTTAACTCTTGGTAGGTCATGTTAATTTTTTCTGAATGTGTTTGGTATTTTCTGAGATCTGAAATGAAAAGAGAAAACCCTTTTCTTTTTTGACTGCTGCAAACCCAGCATACACAATTTTGACAGCACAAATTAGTGTGGAGGATTTTGAAGAGCAGTGTTATTTAGTTGTGAAAATCACTCTTGTTAAACCCTTGTGAAAAATTGTTCTCATCACATAGTGGTGGTCAGGAGTTGAAACATGCTTTAGAGTACACAAGGATCTGGTTTGTTTCTTAGTTTGCATTGGCACTAGGCTGACATGTATTAATGTTTTCAGCAGTCCTACTCAGTCTGCAAGAATCAATCTCGTGTCTGTGAGGGAAGATGGCAGTGTTATTGAATTACCTCTAGAGATTGCAGTCTCTGTTCACACCTGGGCCCCCAGACTTCCATCTCTCCTCTGTTGAGGAAGCTCTGGATGGGGAGAAGAGACCAGAGGATTTTCATTCTTTTGTTCAAGCTGATTGATTTAAGACAAAACTGGACAAGACATAAGTGGATGATCTGAGACTAATAGAGATTTTGTAGAGAAAATTCTTAGTGATAACGAATAAAAGAAAAGCAACAGGGCATCTAACACTCAAATATCATGGGAGAAACCCCTTCCACAATGTGTGACTTTCCCTGGCCAAAAAAGATGAAAGAAATTGCCTGTGGGATTGATCTTTTTGGGGCTCACTGTGTTGTTACTCTGTGGTGTGTTGCATATTTGCTGGGCAACGTGCCTGCAAAGCATTAATGTTGCATTGCTTATACTTTGTCCTGCAGTCAGGTGTTTCAGAGCTGGAACTAATTAAACACTTTATTTATAACCTGGAAGCCTGTAAGACAAAAGCTTTTCCTACGTTTTATTTCCACAGTGATACATTCTCAAAAGATTGCAATATCTTGAGTTTTGAGTGTGTCAGGAAGCAGAAGACCCAGAATTCTGTACATAGATGTAATATAAATGAGTGTTCATGTGCTCTGAAGCTGCCTTCTGCCATAGGTTCATGCAGCTTGACCCTGGTGTCTCTGGGAGTAGGAGTTCTTTGAAAAGTATCATGTGCTTAGGATGCAATCAAATCCTCTGACCCCAAACCCAACTACAGACAACGCTTAGAGTTGAAGTTCAGTTGTCTTCCAGAATTTTTGCCATGTTACTGTGGAAACTCACAGCAATTCTTTCTCTGGGGCTTTGCATGACAGATTGGGAGACTCTCTTTTCCTTTGCCACCTCTTCGTAAAGCTGAACAGGGCTTGAAACTCATGCTGGTTTTGTCCTAATTTTTGTTGCATGCTGTTGACACATACAAATATAGGGAAAGGGAAAAATGAGGTGAGCATGAAATAAGATGTATTTAAACAGGGTGCCTGCTAGTTCCACAGAAATAAGGGGAGTGAAAAAATAAGCCAGAAACCCGAGATGTGGAAAATGGCACGATGCACATCCTGTTTCTGTTCAAATAATTCTCCTTCCTGGTGACCATGTTGCTGTGGACAGAGTTTACAAAAGGTCTATTGTTCCACATCTTACCAGAGCTCTAATCCTGCCCAGAACTGCACACTATACTTTGATGGAGCATACCTGGTCAATAGCTATAGCTAAGTTCTTACCCATGCAGAAAAGTTTAATTACTTAAACTGTACAGTTTTAAGTAGTTAAAAATTTTGGCTGTTTCCTTTCTCTGCCCTGGCAGAACATTCTCATTCTGGAATGCCTTCTTGCTTTAATTTTAAACAGCAAGGTAGTGGAAGCCAAGCAGCTATTTTAGCCTTTTCCCCATCTACTTGTTCAAGAGCGACAAATTATTGGATTGCCACCTGCAGCTAATTACTGCTGCTGCCAAATCTGCTGCCCCTCTCCTAATAACAAGCAGAAAGGAACATGGTGGTTTAAGCTTAGATGGTAGCAGACAAGAAGTTGGTCAGCAGCTCATCCCTGTGACAAGGAAAGCTGAGCACATCCTGTTCTGTATTAGCAGAAGTGTAACCAGCAGATGGAGGGAAGGGGTTCATCCCCTCACTTGATCCCTTGTAAGACCACTTGTGTAGGTTTTTGTCCAGCTTTGGGCCCTGCGGCATGAGAGACATTGACAGATTGGAGCAATCCCAGCAGAGGCCACAGGGTTAGTCTGGGGCTTCACACCTCTGTTGGAGTTGCACTGGTCTGGCTGTAAAACTGAAGTTACGCTTCAATTTGTGCTGGTATTTCTGTGTGGATAGTCACTGGTATCTAATCCTCCTGGTTTGGAATATGGGAATTGCATGGGATGTGGCAATTTTGTGTTCTGAAACATCTGATGTGACTAAAAATTGTCTCCTGGCCCTCCTGAGCCTTGCAAGAGCAGCTTTGTTCACTTCAGTTTGAGCAGCTTTATGTTAAGAGAGAGGCTGCTGTTGAGAGCTAACACTTGCAATGTAGAAGAAAGTGACAGTGCTTAAATGGGGTTTTAAAACTGGTGGTTTGTTTACTTTTTGTTCACCCAATTCTAAAATCTATATATAGGTAATGAAACCACACTTAAACTGTAAAAACTTGGTAGTGTGGTCGCAAAGCTGAAATTAAAAGCTAATAACACTGTTTACCTTTTTGCTCTTGTTTTATTTTTAGGATTTCTTCTTTTATTCACTAGTGTATGATCCTCAACAAAAGACCCTGCTTGCTGATAAAGGAGAGATTCGAGTTGGAAACAGATACCAGGCAGATATAACAGACTTACTAAAAGAGGGTAATTTCTGTAGTTTATTTAAGTTGTCAAGAGTTCATGTTGAATGTGGCCACTTCTCTGTGTGAGGCCTGCCTAGGTGTGGGAGATGGTTTCACTGCCAGGCCATGTGTGCAGCAGTGGCTGGATTTGTTGAGGCTGTTGCCCACTGAAGGCAATTATTTCTCTTGCAAATGGGTCTTTAAATGGGCATTTGTCCAAATCATAAAAGTTGTTGAAATAAATTGAATTAATGGGCTCTGTTGGAGCTTGAACTCTTTTTATTAAGAGATTTCAGAATTGCTATGAGAAATACAAATTTCCATCACATCTGTAAAGCCTTTTGTATTTTTAATCAAGCCTCACTTCCCTATAAGAGTCCCTCCCAAATTACTGCCAATTAAATGCTGTCTGCCCTCATCAATTTGCCCATTACTGCTGGGTGCCTTTTCCCTGGAGCCCTCTCCCCACCCCAATGTTGGCTGTCAGCCTAGACTTCTCACCTGCAGAGCAGGCAGAAGGAAGAATTTGCTGGCTGGAGCGTGTGTTGAGACTTCAGCCTGCACCCACCGTGTCATGGAGCAGTGGGACTGTGAGACACTGGCCTGAGGACGAGGGAGAAGTAGCATGAACCAGGAATATTTATCAGACAGTAACTAACTTTAGATTTGTCTCTGCACTACCCTACAAATCCAAAAGTGGGTGGAAAAAACTGAGAGGGATGAGGAGTGTTGGCATCTAATTGTTCTTTCCTGAGCCCTGTGTAATGCAGAGGGAAAGGTCTATCCATAAGCTTCTCCTAAGAGAGAGAGGGTTGTGACCTCTCTTGGGAAGACCACATCCAATCTGGATGGGCCAAGATGTGGAAGCAATGAGATACTTCTCTCTTTGCTTAGAAGCTCTGCTGACACTGTTAGTCTCATGTTAAAACAGGCAAAAAAAGGGGTCAGGATTCTTGTTAAATTTTTCTATGAAACTGATATTTATTCAACAGCTGGGCAAATCTCCTAAGTGAGGATGAACTAATCTGAAAGGCATCCTGTTCCCTCACTGGGCCAACAAGGGGCTTCAGAGAAGGATAATTGCCACATGTTTTAAAGGAAGCAGAAAAAAAGTCTCAGTAGCTCCTGTATTTTACAAGGGTATTCTGGCTTGTCTGGACTCAGGAAAATGAAGACTGTCTGATGCCATGGTTTCCCTCCTAGAAAGCAGCTGAGATGGGTTGAACCAGCTACTCTTTGCCAGCTCAGAGCAGCTGGGAGTGTGTCTGTTTTCCTGGAACTGCTGCAAGATAAAGGAGGAAGACAGATGAGCTGGGGAAAGAAACTGGAAAGAAACTGTCTTAGTTTGGAGAAAGATGCACTCTGTTTCCCATGACATATCCTCTGACTCCAGTTTGTGAAAATCTGATTGCCCAATTCAGATGAGCTGTGTTTGTCAAGCTAAAATTGTCACATACAAATAAGTGAGTGAAATTTTCAGTGGCCTGTCAGGCAGAGTAACTGAGATGGGCTAACAGTGACATTATTTTTAGATAAAAAAATAATCTAGAAGGTACTCGTATTTTAAAAGAGCCATACTAAATACTTCTGATCTGTTGTTCAACCAGGTGAGGATGATGGAAGAGATCAGTCAAAACTTGAAACAAAAGTTTGGGAAGCCTTTAACCCACTAGTAGACAAGCAGATAGACCAGTTCCTGGTGGTAGCACGGTAAGAGCATTTCACCTCTCATTTGAAGAAGTAAATGTTGGTAATTCTTCCAAGCACTTTATGTTCTTTTTTGTTTTATTAGCATGAATACTGGTTCTGGTTGCTCGATTCACTTGCTCCATTTTAAGATAATGTGCTTTTTACATGTCTTTGTGGGAATTGCATGACTTTAGGAACAGCGCCTTAGATTTACAACTTGGTTTCATAAAAGCAAAGCAAGTTGCATGTGAAAGTGATCCTGTAGTTGGTGGAGTTTTTCAAATACTTTGGTCAGCATGCAGAAGACTTAGTGAATTAAATTCCTGGCAGTTCTTTGCTCTGTCATTTACTGCCTTTTTCAAAACTGTAACACTTTAACATCCATTAATGGTTTGCTAAGAATTCTGGTAAATGTATATGATGGGCTGAGGATACTTTCAAATGCCTAGATTCCAAGAGGTAGGCACAATAAAATAAAACTCTGCAAATATGTACTGATGTTGTTTTTGTTTAAGTCCAAAGCAATCTTTGTTGATCAACTCTTCCTGTATAAAAGTTCTTGAACTAATTTGTTGGTATCCATTTCTATAATCAGAAGCCTGTGTTAAATTTTAGGCTCTCATAGCAATTGATGACTGAAAAATTTAGGGGAAAAAATACACAGGTAATACTCTCCAAATTCTCTGTGTTTTAGGTGGTACTTCTATAGATGAACCCTCGTTCTGTCTGCCTTTTTTTTCCCCCTTCCCTCTCTTGGGTTTTCACATGGTTTGGGTTTGTAGTGACTGTGAATCTGCTTTATAATGGGAATTTCCACCTTGTGTAGGCTTCTGGTGGCAGAGTTGGTTTTACTGGTTCTTTCTGGCAGTTCAGTTCTGCCCACTGGGTTTGCCACTGCAAGGTGCAGGCTGTAATGAGAATCACTGCAAAGATGAGTACAGAAATTGCTTCTGTTCAAAATCAGCAAAGCGTTCCAATTTGTAATTAGTTCACACATACACAAAAGTATCAGTTTAGCTAAAGCTGGGCATGGGGGAGTTGTGGGGTAGGGATATGGGGATAGTGACTGGGAGGCTCTGAAGAGGGCGAAGTGTGAATTGCCACAGGCACTTGGATGGGGGAGACTGGTTTGGACTTTGGCCAGAATTAGATGTTTGATGACAACTACTTCTCAAACATTTACCTTTCCTACTCCTGCACTCCTTGGCACTAGTGTTTCTCTGTGCTCTCAGGTAGTTTGGGGAAGTGACCTGAGGGGGAAAAACCCAAACCCACCTTTTTTTGTTGTTGTAGTTGCTCAGTGGAGTTCAGCTCCAGTTCACTCTGCAGGAGCACAAGTGTTTCACCCATGTGGTGTAGCAAACAGGCAGGGGAGTAGGAATTCTGGGAACCAGTGTTTGTTACACGTTTCTCCAACTAATTTCTTTAGGAATAAGATGAAGAGCATGGTGCTTGTGGTCTCAGATGCAGAAATAATGAGTTGTGAAGTATTTGAGAATTGCTGTGTTATTCAGGCTTTATAATATATATATAATATAATGCTGAGTTGTAAAATAATATTGTTTCTGATTTTCTGGAACTTTTAGAAAAACGCTCGCATTGCTGCATTTTTTGTCTGATTTTGGCATCTGTCTCTGTACCTTTGGACAGTGCAGCCCTGCTCTTGCCTTTGTGGAGGAGACTATTGTCATTCATAAAGCTTGCTTGTGCTCTGTTCCTGTTGCAACTCAAGTCTTTTGGGAGACAAGGGTTAAGAGAGTAGCTCAAAACTCTCAGTTGGTGACCCTTGAGTCTTTCTCTGTTTCCTCTGCCATGCCTAAGCCTCTTCAGTCATACGAACTAAGTAAAGTGTTCAATAACAAACCACATTTGGGGAGAATGGTGTCTAGCTCAGAATGAGCACTAAACCATGTAGTCTTGAAACTGGGAAATGGAGTCTGCTCATCTCAGAAAGTGATGGCTGGGTGTTTATATTTA
Source organism: Dicaeum eximium (assembly GCA_013396995.1). NCBI lineage: Eukaryota > Metazoa > Chordata > Aves > Passeriformes > Dicaeidae > Dicaeum > Dicaeum eximium. The sequence continues at coordinate 88,897 of VWZP01003933.1, read as the reverse complement.
TGCTGGATTTACACGCTAAGTTAATGCTGTGTTTAATTTTTTTCAGATCTGTTGGTACGTTTGCCCGAGCCCTGGATTGCAGTAGTTCTGTCAGACAGCCAAGTTTGCACATGAGTGCTGCAGCAGCCTCCAGGGACATCACACTGGTAAGATTTTTTTAAGAGGACCTAAAGTTTGTGAGACATGCAAAATATTCACCTCAGCATTAACAATTGGCAAAGAGAGAGGGACAGATGGATTGTAGTTGTGGCTTGCTGTGAAGCAGACCCTGCCTTTGTAAAGGAATCTTTTAGTTACAGATGAAGTAACTTTTTCTGGCCTTGTGCCTCTTATGATCCATCAGGGATAATACTATGAGACATTTTTTTATTTTGCTTAGTTTTATTAAAATGATCTTATGACATGTTTGACAGCTCATCCCTTGCATGCGCTCAGTAGCTCTCTCTCGAAGAATGCAAATTATTGTCTGCCTGTCTGTAATGTTACAATGCCAGAATGCCATCTAGATTCACTTCACAGCACCAGGCTGTCATTGGCATCCTTGGGTGAGATTGACCAAGGATATCTGGGGGAAAAACTTATGGTCAGATAAGAAATGTCAGTTGATGCTGTTTTTTTTGATGAGCTCCAGTTTAGAGTACCTGAGGAGTAGTGATATTGTTAACATTTCATAATCATAAATGTTGCTGGGTAGATAAAGGAAAGGGAAAAAACTTGAACTTTTATGCTACAGAAAGTTTATTGAAAAATTGAATAAAATTTATGAAGTCTCCAGAGACCTGTTATCAAAGCCTCACCTCATAAGTGGATTAATGTAAACTTATATGTAGAACAAATTCTAGTCTAGAACAATGTAGGTTAATTATGCACATGCACAAAACTGATATGATGAAAGGCAAATAACATCCTGATTAAAACTGCAGAAACAGGGAAATAAAGGCGAGCTTTCATTTACTAATAGCAATTCCTCTCTCGCAGCATGTTCTCAGCCATTGTAAATCACAAATTGCAGACAGCCGTGGCTCGGCTTTCTGAGGTGTAATTGCCCCTGAGAGTCATTCTTTTTTTCCTACTCAGCTATGATATGTGACTTAACTTGAATCTTTTTTGGGGTTTCTGCCCTCTGGGGGGGAATGCACACATGTGTTGCTGCTCTTGTTTTTCATATGGGAAATTTCTGTAGATTATTTGACAAAGAAAATGCATGGCTGTGTCTGTGAGGAAATGCCCTTGGACCTCTATCTCCATGCCCCATCTGTGGATGGTAGCTCAGTCCTGGGGGAAGTGGATCTATCCTGTGCATTGTCTTACCAGCAGTGCTGCAGTGGTGGTGCTGGTGCTGGTGAGGAGCTGATAGGAATAATTGATACACAAGGGCTTGCGTTCCACAAACCTCACTATTAGTGAATGTTAGGTTTGTATGCTGACAGCTACAGTCAGGGTGAGGTTGGAACCAGCTTTTACTGACTTTTTGTTATGTACAGAATACCACACCTTCAAATCTCAGTGGAGAATTTGTCCTTGCTTTTTCACTGTTGAACATTTTTCCCCCAGATACTTTTCCTTACATTTCTCTTTCTTCTTTCCAACCCCCTAGTTCCATGCTATGGACACTTTGCACAAAAATGTCTATGACATTTCCAAGGCAATCTCTGCACTTGTGCCACAAGGTGGGCCAGTCCTGTGCAGAGATGAGATGGAGGAGTGGTCTGCTTCAGAGGCAAACCTCTTCGAAGAAGCTTTAGAAAAATATGGAAAAGATTTCACTGACATTCAGCAAGATTTTGTAAGTATATAAAAGGGAGGCCCCCATGGTGACCGGCTCCGAGTGGTGACAGAGCTAGCTTGCAGCTTGTCTAAACTGTGTTTTTCATTGTGTTGAACCAGGGGACTTTGAACTGGAGCATGTATCTTGCTGTAAAGTGGGGAAAGGCAGACCTCATACTGGTGACAGCCTGGAGTACAGTCAGAATTTCAAATCACAGATGATAGTTTTTCCTTTAGAAACGTGAAGTTAGGATCATCTGTTCCACTACAACTGAGGGAGGATGTACCAAGTGTTGTGACAGCCGAGCTGCTCTAGATTAATTTGTGTTTGAAGGAGAATAAGTATTGGGCCTTCTGAAACATTAAAATGTAGTCACCTTTACAGTGTGGTTTCAGAAAGGGCCTCTTGAAAGTTTTCAAAAGGAATCCTGGGCATACAAGGGAAGTATCCTGTAGCTCAGCCAAAGCACTGCCCTAGGTGCTCAGCCTGCAGATTGAATGGAGCGCTGTAAAGGGAGCCAAGTTTCACTGTGTCGTCGTTCAAATCCTCTGGAACAAAACAAGTAGTTTCAGTGTTGTTTGTCCTGTGCTCTAATCTCTTAGAGGGACTTGGAAACAGCAGCACTCTCTGTGGTCCTGCTGAAATCCTCATGCTTCTTATGCAGAGAACAGAGCTGGCAGGGCACAATTCTGTTAGTAGTTTGTTTTGGTTTGGGTTTTTTTTAATGGGCCAGCTCCATTGAAGCCAAGCATATCAGAACTGTGATACTGTAGTTGTTACTCTTGCTTCAGTCTGCTGCTGAAGCAGAGTCTGAGCCTTTAGGCTTTCTTCCCCATTGTACCTCTCTGGAAAGATTTGCTGTGAGCCAGTGCAGCATGAAGCCTGCAGCCTGGTCCACTTTTACACTGAAAGCTCAGAGTATTTTGAAAGAGCATTTAATTTAATATGGGTCTCATGTACATCTAATCCCCTTTGTAGATTCAGACTCTTTTTTTTGAGGAGGGTTAGTAGTTGCAAGACTCTCCTGCAACCATCAGTCAGAAGAATAATGTGAATTTCAGTAAGACTGTGTGCAAGTTCCCTTCAATAAATGCTGCTTTTCCTTTGTGTCCCCAGCTCCCATGGAAGTCATTAACAAGCATCATAGAATATTACTATATGTGGAAAACTACAGACAGATACGTTCAGCAGGTAAGAGAGTGAGAATCATCTCCATTCTAACAGAAATTGTTTTTCCTTACCTGTGAAACCAAGCTTTGTTTCTCTATTCTCCCTCTTGGGGTTCAGCCTTTCCAATAGGTGGGTTCTGTTATGATCAAAACAATCTCTTGTCCCTAAACTCATCAGCCCTTCTGTAGATACAAACAGCATTGGCAGGAATGCATTCTTTTCATGTTTGCTACTATCCTGTTTGCTCAGAGCTTTCTAATGTCTGGTTTGGAATTCAGCAGAGGAAGGAAGGCAGGGCAGTTGCAGGGCCGGGCAGTTTGACTGTGGAGTTCAAGGTCAGTGTTACCTTCAGTGCCTTCTTGGGGACAGTTGCTGTGCAGGAGGCCCCATGCTGATTCCCCACCACTGCTGCCTGTGACTTGGATGGCAGATGCACAAGGCTGCCCCATGTAAGCTCTGTGAGTGAAGTGTTAACCTGGGAAGTGTCACTGGCTTAAATTCCCAGACTTGTTTTACTGGAGAATCAACTTTGAGTAGTGTTTACAATAATTTTTATCTCTGCTTGTTTAAATATGAAGGCTGGCTGGTCCCTGAAATAAAGCAAGCACAATGCAAGCAGCATGCAAATTCTTGCAGAGTATTGGTTGCTGAAAACTACTTACAATATTTAACAGGAAAACGGAGTAAAAGAAGGAAGAAATTTAGAATGGATTTTTCATTATAATTATCAGTCCTAAGATGAGGTATCTATTTGAAGTATTAGAAAAAGTGGAATTGTGACAATGTCCTGCCTTAACTTGCTTCCTTGGAAATTCAGCCTGGGATAAAGACTAGGTGCCTGAGGCATTGACCAATGTTTGCCATGTACTGTAATGTGATTTTTACCATTTTCTTTCTGGTCGGGGCACTGTTGACATTGCAGAGGCATGCTCATGCAAATGAGAACTCTCTTTTGCGTCAATTATATTTTATTTTTAATAAAAGTATTAGTGGCATCCTCATTCCACTATTTCCCCAAGTTCATTCTTTGACTAGAATTTTCCATTCCAGTTAGGAAGTGGGTGGTAGGAACATGTGATGGTGATGGAAGCTGTCATGGTGGGAAAGAAGAATGCTCATGGTTTTTCCTTCCCCATTGCTTCCTGCATTTTGCTAAAGTTTGTTTTTACATAGGCAAAACTGCAGAGGAGATAATTATGTGAAGACTTTAATTATCTGTTCAGCAGTTAAAAAACATAATAAGCCTAGTTTCTTATACTGGTTTGTTCTGTTCCTGTGCACTGGGTTTTCTTGCATGGTTATGCTGTACCTTACATGTGCTGCCCAGGAGTTTACCAGGGTGTAGGATTTGGGGAAAACTTCCAATTAGGAGACTCTGCACTTAGGGGACAGTATGAGCTGAACAGGTAGCAGTTGCAGTGCAGAGATACCACATCAATTAGGTCCGAGCTGAGCTGAAGACCTCATCTCAAATTCCCAGCTTGTACAAGCAAATAATACTGTGAAATATTTTTTAAAAGCTTGAGAGAGCTATCTATATGTAACCACAAAGAGAAAGCATAGGAAGCTGTAGTTCAAATAATAGTGTATTACACTTATATTTTACTTGATGTGTGCAGTGTCTTTGACAAAGTACATCTGTTGCCATTTTTTTCATCTGTTTCTTCATAGTGTTTGTTCTATGCAGACTCTTCCCTTGGTCTAATACCATAAAATGATTCTGAGGCTGACAGCATTTTTGTACATAAGATAGCGAAAGTATCCCAAGTATGGATGTGCAAAGTGTGTACCTTGGGTTTTTGCACTTCCACTTCCCTTTTTCCAAGAACATGATTAAATTATATTCCAAGTCTGTATATTACAGGATTTAATAAAAGTATCAATAACTTGCTTATGCTTGTAAAATCTTTGGTTGAATGAACATTAACAGTGCATTTAAGTTGTCTGTGAGTTAAAAAACATGGCAATGAAGATTTGTGTCACCAACCAATTGCCTGCTTGGATGAAGAAGCAAGAGTTAGTTGGGAGCTGTTTGCATCCTTCTGGATTTCTGTATTTCCCTCGATGTTTTCTTGGCATGAGAGAACACTGCCATAATACTGAATCACAATCTGTTTCTTGCCATTGAGGAAGGGATATTTTGAGTTGCCTTTGAGAGAAGGCCGGTTCTGAGAACTGAACAGTAATTTGTACTCATGCTTGGTGTACCTGAGATCAGAAGGGTCAGTTCAGCACTTCCTTGTCTTGTGAGTAGGACACCGAGATGGAGATGTGTGCAAATTGGCTTATTTTGGAGCATGCACTTGGATCTCTTATCCAGTAATTTTTATTTGGCTTTAGCTAAACCATGCTTTTGAAGATTACCAGCATGAGTAGGAGTTCAGTAATCTCAAGAAGGACTGACCGTCCAAGAACAGAACTGCTAGAAGGACTAATTTACTACTATATCCACACAGAATTGGTTTTTTAATGCAGGCTCCTGAATGCCTGTCCACAGTGATCCCAAGAGCTGTCCTGTCAATAACAGCCTTCAGAGCTGTCATGAACAAAATGAGGGTGATGCATTCCAAATTCAGTATCTTGGGTCTCCTTTGAACATGTTCTTTTCCTGGGACAGATTTTCTGTGTCAGTACACAAGAGTGTCTATTTCTGACTAAGGAAGGTTTGAAATGGCTTTGACCGATTGACAGCTGTTTGTTGGCTTCTCCCAGTGATTTGAGAGCTCTGTGGGTTGATGTGGTGTTTGGCTATGCCTACATTTTCATTTGGTTAGAGGTTGAGTTCTTATGTGGTTTTGAATTCCAGGGTGATTTTTTTAAAGACTAAATGCTCCTACTGTTGTGCTTATCATTAGGGGAAGTCCTGAAAATTTCAAGACATTAAACTTTCCATAGGTTGATTCAAGCTTGGGACATGGCAGTGGCAGATGATTGTTTGAATTAATCACATTCTTCCTGAGAGTTAAAGGCTTTTATTTACTTTTTCAATTTTTATTTGTTTCTGAGGAGCAGGTAACTTCGAGGAGAAGATCAAATACTATCAATTTATACTGTTCTATTTTTTATGTGGAAGTGACATTAGAGAAGTATAGCAGGAATAGACAGAGAAAGTTGGTTTTAAGGTCTGCATGGTGAGAGCATGTTGGGGAAAGTGGAAATACCCTTACATTTGACTCCATAAAGTTGGGATCTCTGGGTCAGTCTTGATGCAGATAGGAAACATCTTTCTGAAGGGATGCAAGCCTGCTTTGTACCTAGCCCAGAGCTGTGAGTGATGTCTTAATGTACCAGCCTTCATAAAGTCCTGTGTGCTGAAGTGTAGAAATAACATAAATGAAAGGTTCTTCCATGTTTGTGGGATGTTTTATCCCCAGACACGTCCTGTTAAACCTATGGTAATATGGAACTCAGTCACTTTCTTGCCAAAACTGCCAGAGACCATAGGTACAGCCCATCCATTCTGAGATGTGTTGCTGGAGCACAAGCAGCTGGGGGCATTTCTCCCATATGCATCACAGACTAATTCCCTTTTCTGTCCTACCTCCCTGACCTCTGTTGTATGTTCAACACTTTTATGTTCAGAGGTTTGAAAAAAGAATAAACAACGTGAAAGTTCTCATTTGAACCCAGAAGGTGTAATTTCTTTCCTATCATAAATCAGTAAAGGCTTAATATTTGAGAATGTCTTAGGCATCCCCATGCTATCCACCAACCCAACTCTTGTGTTGCAGATGTTGAAATATCCACAGTGTTCCAGGATTACCTCTGTTATTTCCTCTTTATAAGTGTTCACTCTTTAGAAAATGGCCACAAACATTTGCTCTGATATTATCACCTATTATAAAACTCTTTCAAGCTCAGTGGATAGGATATATAGAAGACAGATGTTTGCACCAACTTGAATGTACAGTGCTTGGTATTTTAATCCCTTGGTCCCTGTTGGATAAATAAGTTAGTAATATCTTCCTTCTATGGGGAAGATAGGGGAAGATGGGGAAAATATGATGAGGTAAATAAGAGGATATACTTAAGATCTGTGTATATAAATAACTCAGAAAAAGATTTTTTTAGGCCAAACTGCTAGAAAAAGTTACAGATGTTCTGGGTTTTTCTTGGTGGTGAGGTCATTCATAACTACATTAGACAGCATTAAGAATTTATAGCATAAATATGCTTCAGGCACAGATCAATTAATAACTGGCAAAGGACCCAGCAAAGCACTCTCTCAGGGAAGAGATTATTCTGAAATTGTGCACAATTACATTTCAGGCCCTTTCTTTTGTATCTTCTGGGATCAGTCATTGTCAGGAAATAGGAAACCCATCATATCTGCTCTGTCGATTGCCCACAGCCACAGATGCTTAGTGCAAAGCCTCTCCTTACCCAGGACATTGTGGTACCTTCTGGAAACCCTCAATTTTCTGGGCATGCTGTTTGTCATAGGGGTGTGTGCCCTTTGTTGTGTGCTGTGCTCCTCCCCAGGCAGCTGTAAGAGAGGAGGGTGTTGTGAGGTCCAGGTGACTTACGGCAGTTCTTAGCTTAGGGTTTGCTCCATGGTCACCAGTCACAAAGGAAATCTGTGGGGTGAGGTTAACATTCATCACCTGTTTACTAAAATACTGCTTAATACCCTAAATTAGCCACATCCCCAAGGCAAATGGCTTTATGTTGTGCACAGGAGAGTATTGTAGTTGCTGATAATGTTTTGTGCTTGGCTGAAGCTCTTGCGTTTATACATTTCCAAAACTGTCATAACGTAATCATGCCAGATAGTCCCCTTGGGAGATGCTGTCAAGAAAACTGCAGCTTTTTCCTCTCACAATCTAGAAACTTAAAAAGCACTACAGTTCTTTACCAGTGTAAGTTTCCTGAATTTCCTGTCTCAAGGAAATTAGATTCTGGTACTGCTCATCAAGCAGTATTTTAAGCTGTTTGGCAGTGTCTGGTGTTGGATTTCCATGTATTTCCTGGGGGGACTATGAGCTCTGGAGCTGTTCATCTGCTGATGTAAGTGCCCGTGGCAGTCCGTGCCTGGAGCATGAAGTCCTCTTTTTCAGCTGAGGCTGTGTGGAACAGGCTCCAGCTCCCGAGCTGAAGGGCATCTGAGCATGCATTTTGTTAAAAGGATGATTTTTTTGTGTAGTGTCTCTGGAAGGTAGAGGAGGATTTCTGATGCCATTTGGAGAACCATTGTGACTGCACTTCTTGGGGCCCCTCTTTGGGTGCTTTTTTCTTATATAAAGATGCTCAGTTAGGGTGGCTTGAAAACATTCAGTTAGAACAGGCAGTTCATATTGAGGAGAACCTCTTCAGTTCCATCACTGATTGGCAGAAAGATGTGTGTTATTGATTCCTGCACATCTGTAGGATTGATAAGGATTGTCTCCACCATGTCTTCATTTGGGTTCTCTTGAGGCCAATTTTTGGGCAGCAGTTCTTGTCCTAGATGAAGTTTAACAGAAGCAATCTGGGAAACTGGCCCATGCCAGCAGAAAGGAGTCAGCCAGGGGTGCAGTGCTCTGTAGGTGTAGCCATTGTCTTAGGATATCTTTCAGAGGTTCTGTTTTCTCATTCCTTGCTCTCTTGTCTGACAACTTCATTTTTGCTTTCTAAGATAGGGTGACTGTTATTTGCAGGAAAAGAGAAGAGGGGAATTCTTTAGTAGTCCAGAGAGCTTTGGTGAGGACCTGTCACTGTCCTATGGAAAATTGTTGTTTAAAACTGTCCTGATAAAAGCTTTATGCTTACAGGAAGCATTTACTTTGTTGTTTCTCTGTGTGTGTCTGTGGTGTCTCTGTAAAATAATTTTTATGTTTGTCCAGCTCTTCAGTGATTTTTATTTTATTATGTTTTCTGGTGCTTCCTGCTTCTATGATGATACTGTGTTCAGCTTTACAGTTATTTTTCTAGACTGTGCCTTGAGGCTACTACATAGAAAATGTTAAGCTAACCTGTTTCTCTGGAATATCCCCATGCTCCTGATTTGTCTGGAAAACATTGTCACAGCTTTATGCAGATAGCTGGTACCAGCTTTGAGCAGAGGTTGAACTAGAGACCTCCAGAGGTTCACCCTAAATTTATTTCGTAAATGTAATAAAGAGAAAACTTGAATCTCAAGGTGTCTCTCTTACTGTTTAAATGGTGAAGGTATGAGTTATAAAAGGAGTTATTGATCTTTTTGATGTCTAAAGAAAAATATCCCATGTCACTGAGCCTTTGGAAATTTAGGGGTATCACCACAAAAGTCTTATTGAAACTTTGAATTGATGCAGCTGTTGAAGAACTGTGATAGAGAGTTTTCGTTGCTGTATCTCTTATTGTCCAACTGGTGAATGTTATCATGGAAAATTGACAGTGACATGTCAGATTTTCTTCTGCAGAGGAAATAAAAGCTATTAAAAAAAGGAATTTGATTTGAAGTGAACGAGAATGAAAAGTTTGTCCTCATTTATATTAGTTGGTATCTCTTTGACTTTTTTGAAAAGCAACATAGTTATGTGATGCCCACAGTTGTCTTCAGTGAATATTTTGTCATTGGAAGAAGATTTAGTGGTAACTGATGAGTAAATAACTGCTGAAGTCCTTATAGGTTTACTAAGATGGCTTGTATTTTCTTTTTATTTTAACCATTATTTTTTCTATTCAAAGAAACGATTGAAAGCAGCAGAAGCAGAAAGCAAGCTAAAACAAGTGTATATACCCAACTAGTAAGTATCCCTTGTTTTGTTTTCTATCTCATTGTAGAGGGACTGGTGTAGCAGTTTCCATGTTCTACCAATATTATTATTTCCTGGTTAGGATATTATGCTAAATATTGCTCATTTCCTGCATCGTCTGTAATGTTCCCATCCTGAAGTGATTGTTACTTACCTTCTAATTTTTATTTTTGTATGGATTGGGAGTTGAGGACTTGCTTGGCAGGTCAGCGTGGTTGTGAACAAAAAGGTAGCTAATTAACTGCTCAATAATCTGTTTTTCTTAATTTTTCTCAGCAGTGGATCACGAATGCATTTTTGTTTGCTGTATATTAAAAATAATGTATAATTATTTATAGGTATACATATATTTTAAAACAAAATTATTAGTAGAGTGTCTTCTATTGCATTTCCTCTGCATAGCCTATTCAGTAGTTGTTATAATGCAGAACTTCTAGTCTACCCTTTCCTTTCACTTTTCAGTTTTCACTTCCAGATATGTTCCCCTGTGTATTATCCCAAATAACTCCTTTGCTCTTTTATGCTGTCTCCTTTTAAATATTTATGTACTTCTACCATCTGTTCTGTTACTTTAGATAAAACTAATTTTTATATATTTAGCTTGCAAGACAGCCTTGTATTTCTTCTGAAAATGCAGGATCCGTGATTATATGTCAATCCCTCTCAGGTGAATTTACTAAAAATGAGGTGTAATATTCAGAGTGAAGCCAAATAGATTTCTTGTCTTGCAGTTTTTCAACAATATTGCTTTTTGTAGATGGTGTTACTCTGCAGGGGGACACTGGACATCAAATTAAACATGAATTCACAATGTGATAAGCTCATAAAGCAAAAGGCAGTATAATTTAGACTGCAGATGCAAGAGGATATTGCAGATGAGAGAGCCAGGCAGTCCTGCTGTTCTCTTGGATTATAATGTGTGGAGGGAGGGCTTTGTGTTTGGAAGGTTGTGGTGATCATTTGATAATGGCTGCCTGGAGTGGCATCTTATGCCTCAGCAAGGTAATTCTTGTTCCTACCTAGAGAACACATAATCAAATCAGCAGTTTACCTCCTTGCTTCAGGAAAAGACCTGGCTCTGCCCATGTGGCTGCACTTCTTGTCTCTGGCTTTGATTTCCAGTTGCAGTTCATTTTATAAATGTTTTACCTTAACTTACATATTATTTAATTGATAAAATGGGGTATACATTTTCCTCCTCCTTTAATATCCTTTCAGGTGTATCAGGAAAAGTAGCAATTACCTTACTTACTTAATCCCACTTGAATGCTTCTGCTGTTTTCTTGCTGTTAATACCTCTAAAGGTGGCAACAATCAAATATTTCCAAGCTTTTTGGATTACTTCTACACAAGCTCGAGTACAAGGTCTGGCATATAGAGACTGTATGGCATCTGCATTATGTTATGATCTAGAAGAAAATTATATTCTTGGTTTTGTAATAGCAATGCACGGTGTAGGGATCTAAATATCAATGTTATTGATTTGTCCTTATGTTACTGAGCCCATTCCTGTTTCTAGGCTTGAGCCATAATGATCCACTTGTCACTTTGAAAATAAATTACTTGATGTAGGCTGTCACAAGACATATGCAGAAGCATATCAGCTGATTGACTGAAACCCATTTTAACAATAACTGGTGTAAAATTGTTTGAGCCTGATACCCTCCAGGGTCTCTCACTGCCAACAATTTTATCTTTTTTTTTTTTTTTCCTCTGGCTGTCTTTTATTTATAGGGCTCTTGTTTGTTTCTCTGATGGTAAATAGGAAATCTAGCAGAGAGGAGGAAGATAATAAGAAAAAGAATAGAAGCTGTCTTCAAAGGTTGCATGCATGTTACACAATGAAAAATAACAGCTCTATATAAAGCTGTAGAGTTGATATTAACTTGAGACTGTGCCCCAAATTTATTAACGCAGGTAACTAAACTGGAGGGTCATAGGTTATCAAGTCGTACACCAATGTCTTAGGAAAACACTTCTGACCCAGACTGAACAAACATTTCTGTACCTTTTCCAAGAATAACCCTGGTTTCGGGGCAGACATCTGTAGTTGACTTGACAGAACCTAATGTCTATAAATCTGGCTTTGCAATGAAGCTCTTTGGCTGAAAAGCACTAATGTGCTTTCCTGGTGAAAGGAAAACGTGTAAAATTGGTTAAACTCAGAAAATACTGAAAGACAAATGTTTCAGTTGTTTTGTGTAGCACTGTGTCTGTCAGTACAAGTGGTGTTGAAGCAGCAACAGAAGTCTGAACGCACAAAGAGATTCTACATTTTCACATGCCTCGTCCTGCCATCTTCCAAAGTGAGTGCAGTGCTTGGAAGACCTTCATGCAGATGTAGTCTCAGACTCTTTTTCCTTCTGGTGTGTACCCAGACATACTCTTCAGGTTGTTGTGGAAGTTTTACTCTGGTTTTACTAATCTTACAGGCATCATATGTACCATCTTCTTTTTGATGAAGATCTGGTTGTATAACTTGTTCTTTTTGGGATTAGGACGTCTGCAGTTGTGAAGGCTGAGACATCCAGTTTTGTGTGGCTTTTCTCTCATTTGCTTTGATCTAAGTGATAGCAGAAGGGATAAGAACAGACTGGGAAGAATGAACTGCTCCACACGATTTCCAGTCTCCAAAATGTACTGGTGAAAAATGTAACTTTTAACTCTACGTCTGTATGTGTTAATGAATACATTCTATTTACAGTATTTTATCTGAGAATCTTGAAGCACTTTGACAAGCTGCAAACGCCACCTCTCAAAGGCTGTGAAGCAGGGAAATACTGTTCTCCCTACTGTGCCCCTTTTGTGAATCCAATAGAGAAACTGGAGGAATAGGTCAAAGCTTTGGTTCACTACAAGGGGTAACTGCATAACAAGCTGAAGATAATTCCTTTGTCTGTTTCTTGGTTGTCCTCTGCTTGAGGAGCAAGACCATTTTTCTTCCCTGTTTCATTGTGCAGAGGTCTATGGCAACATGGAAAACTTAAAAGGTGTAATGCTGCTCTTTCCTCTGTAGCTGTTCTAGTTAAAATGGCAATCTCTCAACATTTTGTTGGGGAAAGCTGCTCCTATTCAGAAAGCATTGTTTAATGGTCATTAGACCTGTTCTTAGAAGTGGGTATTTACAGGAGGTTGGAGAGCTGTGAGGAAAGCTCACGTGTGTTGCCGGGATCCAGACACTTCCGTTAGATACCTAGAGACAAATGTGCCTTACAAAGGATTTAAAATTTTTTTATTTCTGAGGCTTTATTTCTTAATTATTTTGATGCATCCAGCACACATGGGTTCTTCAATAACAGGAAATAGTTACCGGATGGTATTAAGTTTATAATTATTTCTAATAACAAAAATTTTATCACCGTGCTGTGGATCAAATGCTGTCTACTCATCTACTGAAGGGATATCAGTCTTCTGTGGGGTTCAGGATTATCTTCAGGTTGGGTATTTTTTGTGCAGGGCCCTCAGTCCATTTTGACAGGCTGGTCTCTGCATATGCTTTATTGCCTCCATCTCTTCCCTTGGGACTGATCTGAAGAATACAGCCCAGAAATCTGCACTTCATGGTCCCTGTTCTAGCATAACTGACTGTTCCTTCACAACTGAAACCCCTTTGAGATATTTCCATTCCTGATACAAGAACTGGAAATGACAGTTTGCCACACTATCAGCCACACTACCTTATTTGCACCTTTAGCTTCAGCTTCATTGTTTAGTGATTCATCCAGTTACCCATCCGATTCTCTTGTTAATAGCTGTGGCAGGCTTTGGTGATATCAAACAAATTTAATTAACATATCATCAACAATTAAGAGCTTTTTGCTTCTCATATGATGAAAACATTATCTACCTGAATTTTACTGTTACTTCCACTCAGAAACTTGGCCATAGCTTTGGAGCAGGACATTCTCTGGTGCTTGCTGCAGCTTCATTAATTGTAGTACTGCAGAATCCTGGAGGTTACCATAACTACAGCACGTTAATCCTTCTGAGCAGCGTGGTTTGGTGATCAGCTTTCACCAGTGCATGCTTTCTACTTGTGTTTTAATATAAGCTTGATAATGGCTTTAGAGAGGATAATGGAGTCAGGCCATCATCCTCCTTTCTGGTCCCAGTTCTTTGGATGTGCTTCGTTGGGCTTTACTGATAGATTTCAGACTATTTTGGTATATTTTTGGGGGATAAATTCAAGGTGTAGAAGGGAAGCAACAGGCCTGATGTTGAAGCATAAGGCCTTAGTTTTCTTTACTTCAGTCTCTTTCTCTGTGGAGCAACACTGCCTGCAGCAGTGTGCATCTGTGAGGGCTGTTTGTTTTGCAGCACTAGGGCAATGTTTGCACATGGAGTTTGCTAGTGAATCATTGGCAGAAGTTCTTTTGCAGCAGGTTACTATAGTGACATCCTGGAGCAGAGGAGCGTGAATGTTCCCTCGTTCAACTGCTCCTTTGTTAAACATGCCTGCAGATCTCCTGCCATCTAAGGGTCCGAACTTGGTGCCTTTCTGATAAGCACCCTGAAACACTTCAATCTGTGTAGGAAGTGGGCAAATTAATAAGCAGAAGGAGATGCAAACATATTCAGGCTTCTGAATTAATCTAAATGCCTTTTTTTAAAATCTCCTCTGCTGCTTCTGAGTTGTGTATGTGCTGCTCAGTGCACTCTAGGAACAAACTACTTACAGTGTTCCTGTGCCACTTGGCCTCCTGAGCTTTCTCGGCTGCAAAAAGGCTTTGAATTTTACAGTGAGAACGCTATCGGCTTTTCCTGAGCTGGACAAACACATTCTTGCCTCCTTATGCCACCTCTGTGTGGTTCCTGTAGTTCATTCACAGCAGAACTTATTTTGTCTCTGTCAAAATGGAGATTTACTGAGCTCTGTATCTCTGTATCTGATTGGACATTTTTAGACAAGGAGGATGTTTCCTGGCTTCCAGGGCAGCATCAGCTTTCCAGTTGTCTTCAGAATTATGTCACTTGGAACTCCTTTGCTTTCAGAGATCATTGTTGAGAACATGAAACCTCATGCTGGTGCCCCATTAGAAAGAAATTAATTTAGCTCTATTCCCACAATGCTGTTTTTGAAGCACTAGCCCAGGTGAAACACAGCAAGTATTCTGGGTTACTGAAATCACTGTGACTTCTTTGTCAGTGTGCCAGTGATGTGTAAGAAAAGGGGGTTGCGGAAAGCCGTTTTAAGATATTTCTGCTTCCAAATCATGGGTTTGTTAGCTGGAAATAAAAGGAATATACCCACTCCCTTTAGTATTCAGGTAAGAGAATATGATAGGAATGTAACCAGCATTGCAACTTGGACTTATGTTCAGCAGTTGGCTCCAAAGCCTGCCTGCTCTTTGTTGCTTCTATAATGTGAACTCCTAACAGAACTCCAGAGTCCTTGCATGTTTGATAAACTCCTCATGTGCTCTTGTGTGAAACTTTGTGTATGACTTCTTCCACCTTCTTCCATTCTCCAGGAGTCCTGTCCCTGCAATAGCAATACTCTGTCTTCCTTCTTCCCTCCCAAGTCAAAGATTTTTTGAAGGCCTCATTTTCCCCCTCAGACACTTATTCCTCTGCAGAGATTGTGTGCTATTCTATAATGCTCTCCATGCCAAGGTTTTGTTGGCCTACCATTCTCAGCTCCCACCAGTAGCTTTTGTTTTAGCTTGTAGCTCTTGGCTTTTCCTGAATCATCATTTTAAAGAGGTATAGGGATGAGCCGAGGTGACCCACATGTTGTTGCGTGTTGGGTGTACTTGTGGGAATTGTGGCCACATGATACAGACCCTTGCAGTGACACAACATGGAAATATTTGTAACAGCAGTCTAGGGTTTTATTTCCCTGAATAAAGCAGACGTTGCCCTCTCTCTGCCTACTGCTCCTGCCCCCAGCCTTCTTTTTGGAGATTTAAGTAAAATACCTCTCATGTTGAGGACTTGAGTGAGATCTGTTTTTACCTAGATTCACGTGTCTGGGATACTGAATAAGATACCTGCCTGGCCTGGTTTATTGTTTTTTAAAAGGTTTTGAAGTCTTGTAAATGGCATCCAACTATTATAGTTATCTTCATTATCAATATTTTTAAAATATTATTGGAGACAGTATGTTCATAAAAGTCAGATTGCTGGTAATTACAGCTGGTTCTGGAAGCCACATGCTGAATGAAATTTGAGTCTTCAAACATTTTGAGCCATACCTTCAAAAGTCAAATAAAAAATTGCATGTCTCAATTAACACTTGTTATTCTTTTTGCTTTGTGTCTTAAGTAACAAGCCAAACCCCAACCAGATCAATGTAAATAATGTCAAACCAGGAGTGGTAAACGGTACTGGAGTCCAGGCACAGAATGCAGGAGCAGGACGGGCCTGTGAGAGCTGTTACAGTAAGTGCCAGAATGGCAGCTGAGATGGAAATGTTAAAGTAAAAGCTGTCTTGTGCTGGGGTAGGGGGGCAGAACTAGATACAGCAGCATTTAAGCAAAGTTTTGGGTTTTTTTAAAGTTGTTTTTGTTTAGTGTTTGTTTTGTTTTTTAACTACTGGTGATATATTTATAAATAGAATCATGAAGTACTAAAGGGGAGTTAGTAAATGTTCTACAGAATTGCAGGTAACTTTTGAGTATTTAAATCACCAACATGTGAATTTGACAATTTTTTTCATCATTTTTAGATTTCAAAATATGTGACACGACTGTGTTTGATCTGCTGCCTGATATTAATATACTGAGTTCTAATGATTTGGCTCCTTTATGGGGAGCCTTTAGAGATACTGGAATGTAGGACTATATGAGAAGTCAAGTCACAGACTCTGTGCATTTTTCAGTTGTAAAATAAATATGTGGGAAGCTCCTGAAGGCAATCTTTGCTGTTTCCCATGTTCTGCAGAAATTCTCTTGCAAAAAGAGAACCTTCGCTTCCATTGGCAGGAAATCATCCCATTCTAATAATTGTTTCTTTCTGTTAGCATTTTAAAAGGGATATAGATTAATTAATGTAATCAATTCTGCTGAAATCACAAGTATAAGAAGTTTAACAGTGGTGATGACAGTGAAGCCATCATCAGTTTTTAATGTCTGTTTGAGCTTTGCTCTGTGTGTGTGGGGGGTGTTTTCTTTTGTTCTAAAGAGAATAAGATCTGAAAAGTGATCCTGTGTAAGGATATATATAATTTCCACCTTTGTTATCTCTAGCCACCCAGTCTTACCAGTGGTATTCTTGGGGTCCCCCTAACATGCAGTGTCGCCTCTGTGCATCCTGTTGGACCTACTGGAAGAAATACGGTGGCTTGAAAATGCCAACACGGTTAGATGGGGAGAGGCCCGGACCAAACCGCAATAATTTGGTGGGTATCCACCAGGCAGACTGCTGCCTCTGCCTGGCAAGCTGAGTGTCATGCTACCTAACTGCCTGCTCACTGTTCTTAAATATTTAACCACCAAAAGAAGGCCTGCAGCCTTCATTGTTGTCCTTGGGTTTGGTATTTCATGTCAAGCAGAAGTTGGCGCATTAACCTCGGCTAGAAGGAATTTGTTGCCAAGTACTGCCCTGAGGAAAAAAAACCCCATCATTTGTTTAGCAAACCAGCCTTCAAAATGCATGAAATTACTTAGTACAGATGGGAGAAACTTAAATGCCAGCCAGTGTTTCTGGTATTTGGTTTCCATGATTTCTGCTGTAGGGGGAACAGCACTGTGTTTTTCTCTCCAAAAGAATTATTTCCTGAAACCTATTTACTCTCCCAAGGCATATTCAAAATTAGATATACCCCAAATAGCTAGCGGCTTTTTAGAGATCCTTTATCTTGTTTTTCTACCTAATCCTATTTTTTTAAATAATCCTCCTTATTTTGGGTAGGTTTGAGTAAGCATTGTATGAGCTGTTTCTGTTTCATTTTTCCTCTTTTATTCGAAAACCAAAATTCTCAGGTTTTTTTCTGAATTTGGTGAGAGTTTAATCTGGAAGCATTAGATATTAAGCTGATTGGAAAAGTAACTGTATCACATGGATAGAAGGATAGCACACACTAAACTTTTATCTTAGGATAATTTCTTTCTTCTCTCCTATTCTTTGCTATCATTCCCTTCCCATTTCTTTTGTTTAACCTTTATCCTTTCCAGGCTTCTCTTTGCCCTCTGAAGCCTCCTAATTGCTGAGATAACTGCCTTATACCTCTGGTTTGTTAATTAAAAGTATGTAAATAGTCAGAGAAGGGAAAGCCTTGTTCTCCCCAAACTGAAATTTCTTCCTGTTTTCCAGCTATGGGTGGGTCTGAGATAACAAGATATTACTTGCATTATTTCATTGGTTGACTTTGTTGCTTTTCATAAAGAAGATAACTATTTTGGTTCTCAGTACCTGATTAATGTCTTCTAGTAGTATTCTTTATTTTATGCAATGAATATGAAATGTACCTGTGAAGGCATTTGCTGAGTTAAAAGTAAGAATTAAAAGAAATTCTTGAAGCGTTGAGCCAAAACCATTCCTGCGTGCCGTACTTTTATCATGCAACTCTTCCTGATTTTCCCCTCTTTCTAACAAATGCTTTGTTATAAGGAGTTTGCGTTGTACCTCCAGAGCAATCCTAAGCACACAAAACTGGAGAGTCTTTCTGTTGAGTCTGTAAACTCTAAATCGTGTGATAGCACCAGGTAACTTCTTCATGTCTGGCTTTTGGATCCCTACCTTAAAACTTGTAACAGCATAGAAATAAATGCTTCCCTGTGACGTGAAAAGGTTTACCCATATTTTTTCCTTTGAGATATTTGGGGTAAGACTTGGGAAATGGGAAATAGCTGGGCTAAAAATATTTTCGTCTGTAATACCATTTCTGGTCTTATGTCTGAGAACCAGTAGTTGAAAGTGATTTTATGTAATACTTTCTCTTCTTTAGAACCATATTTTCTAATAATTACTTTCTTCAGAAACCATTTTTATTTTCCTTTCCCTTCAGAGTCCTCATGGTGTGCCAGTACGAAACAGTGGGAGTCCCAAGTTTGCTATGAAGACACGACAAGCTTTCTATCTCCACACAACAAAACTGACCAGAATTGCCAGACGTTTATGTCGAGATATCTTGCGCCCTTGGCATGCTGCAAGACACCCCTATCTGCCTATCAACAGTGCAGCAATCAAAGCAGAATGTGAGTGTGCTGCAGCTGGGGCCTCCTTGCCAAGAAGTCCTTTGATACTCCTGTCCTGAAAAGTTTCAAGTTGCAGCTTGCTGAGATGCTCTCTTACATGCTTTCACAAAATCTAGCTGTACTTGCAGGGCCTTCTAACTGATGGTAGGCTGGGCAAAATAACTTTGAAGGTTCCTGAGTTGTTTGTTTTAAAACACTTGCATTTCCTATTACATGGAGCATTCTCTCTGTCCTGTTGCCAGGATCTGGTTGCCACCTGTAAAATTCCTTTTAACGGCAAAGCTCTTTCAGGACACTGGAGTTATTCACTTGGTTTTGCTATAATAGCTAAATGTCTTCACCCTCTAATTATTTTTCTGTGTTTTACAGGCACAGCACGTTTACCTGAGGCATCAGAAAACCCATTGCTATTAAAGCAAGTGGTTCGAAAGCCTTTAGAAGCAGTACTCCGGTATTTAGGTATTAAACAAACCAAACCATCACATGCAAAACCCCCCAAACACAGGACCTGCTGACCATTTGGGTTTTCCCCTTGGGTCTAAATTTAAATGCTCATTCTGGATTAAAAACAAACAAACAAGAAACAAGGCACAAAAAACCCCACCCCTCCCAAACAAAAGAAAACATTAAATCCATCAAGTGAAGGGAGGGATGTGTTTGGTGTGGCTTCTGATGTATGTGGGGATAAGTTACCATCTGCTAGTGGAGGCACTAACATCATGTTTTGGGAACATTTGATTATTTACTACTTCTGGTTTGTAGCTCTCTGGAAGTAGTTGGGTCCTCCAAGAAGCCTCTTGGGTTTAAGACAGCATTGTGTCCCACAGCTTGTGAGTCAGTTGATGGCTGTTCTTTGCTGAATCTAGACAAGGGGATCATACTATTTTTCACTTTCCTCTTGGGTTTTGGTGGGGTTTTTATTATTTTTTTCATTTACAATTTTCTTGAGGACTTTTGCCTCATGGGCTGATCTGTGGGGCAAGACTGAGTAGTTCCATCCAGAACTTTGGTGTAAGTTTGAGCTGCTGGAAGCATCCAGAGTGATGCTGTGTAACATGCCTGTGCTGACTCCAGACAAATGCCAGATCCTTTTCCCCTGTGCTCCCTGTTGCCCTGCAGACATCCCTCAGGGTGTTCTGGCAGGCAAATGCGAGTCTCTCCTCTTTGAAGGCTTTCAGCTTAGCAAGGAAATTGATCACCTTTTTATTTAGATAAGCAGCACTGGAGTTGATTTTAGGTTTCTTTGAATGTTTTTGTTGATGAAATATTGTAAGGTTGAGGGTGTATTAAATATTTACTGCTTCTCTGTTGGGTGTTGTACTTCTGCTGTGTACTAATGGGATGCATGGATTGAGAAACCTTTGGAAACATATAGTGCAACAAAAGAGAGCAAATTAAGGGAGAAGTTTGCTGTTGGATAAAATCCTTATTTTAATAATTGTACAGAAAGTAACAGTAGATACTGAGTTTTCCTTGCACTGTGTCAGGATCTCCACTGGATTACTGAGCTGGGAGAAAAGAGTGATGGAAATGGAGGGAGGCTGATGGACCGGCAAGAAGATTTTTTTGGTGGTATTAGTGGGATTAAATTTATATCTTACTCTGCTGTTGGGCCTGCGAAAGAAAGACTCCGTTGAAGTTCCCATTTGCTGTTTCTTGTAACTTTCTCAAAGTCTTTTCAGTTGAAGAGTGTGGGCTTGATCTCTTCCTTGGCCCAAAGCTTGAATTTAGATGTTGTGTTCTTTACAGTGGGTCTTTGAATCTTCACTTTGAAGAACCTGTATTTTTTTATAAACATTTCTGGCAAAGTTGTAATTCCCCCAGAATTTAGGGGTGTTGCATGACCAACATGGCCAAAGTTGGGTTTTAGTATACAGCACCCCAAAAATCTCCAACGTATTGGAGAACAGTGTTACAGAAATAGATACAAAGTGCTTTTGCTATCAAATCTTATTTTAACATAATACTATGATAATGATTTTAACATCTTTAGTACTGGTGAATTCCTAAATATGTGGAAATGCTTTATATCAGTAGCAATCTCCCATAGCAGTCTCAAAACTATTGACTGAGATAGTTTGTACATAAGAGGAGGTGTACTTGGTCACCTGGGAAGTTTGCAGGTTGTTTTCAGATTTTATAATTCCAGTATCTTTGCTAATAAAAAAAATCTACTTTGCTGTTTTCCACCAGAGTCTCATCCATGTCCTCCAAAACCAGATCCTGCAAAGAGCTTGTCCAGTTCTCTCAACAATCTGACTCCTGCTAAGTTTACACCTGTCATTAATAATGGGTCCCCAACTATCCTGGGAAAAAGAAGTTATGAACAACACAATGGAATGGATGGTAATTATTTTTCCCCAAAATTTCTGTTGTGTCTATTTGCTTTTTCTTCTGTCCTTTCGATATACAAGGAGATTATCTAAACTCATAGTCCTTTGTATAAATTCCGAGTTTCTTATTCTTGAGGGAGGTTATTTTTAACTTTTGTAAAAGCCACCTGTCCCATTTCTCCTTTTGGGTGAGGCACATGCATACAGATGTGTACTGCCTGGGAGGTGCATAAAGTCACTCTGCTGGTGGAACTCTGCCTGGCTTGGCCAACCTCGCAAATGGGATAGCAAAGGAGAAACTTCCCTGCAGTTTTTAAATTTGTAGTGTGAAGAATACCCTAATAGACTTTGTTTGAGTGATGTTTCCCTTGTTGGCCCTGTTACTGACCACCTCTGTGCTTGGGCTTCACGTCCTCAAGAAGGGGAGGCAAGGGAAAGGTGTTTGAAGTGGGAGATAGAAGCAGGATGTTCCTAGCATGGACTCCAGGTCTCTGTTCTGAAGAATTGCTTTTGCTTGAGAGTGTCAGGGAAGAGAAAGTGCAATCTCTATCTCAGGTGAGGAGAAAAGGGTCTGTTGAAATGGTCGTAACGGGAGTGAGAACACAGAGGATAGCTCTCAACGGGGGAAAGGAACAGTCAGTATAATGGTGACTCCCTCCAGCAGGGAGGGAGATCCAGAGAGTCTTTTACATTTTTTTACCTTTAATTTTAACATTATATGTAGCTTATCTGAAATATAATTACAAACATTTGATGATATCTGATTGTGTTTTAACATTAAGAACTTTTAAAACTGCTGCTGTTCAGGTTGCTGATGTGATGTTTTTCTCTTTTCTGTTCACTTGTGCTCTATCAGGCAACATGAAGAAGCGCCTGTTGATGCCTAGCAGGGGTAAGACCTTGAAGCTGCGCTCAGCTTATGCTAGGAGAGTGATTTTTAGTTTCATCTGCTGGCTTGTCTGTGCTTTGTGGCTAATGAGTCTGTGTGCACCTTCTGTGTTGATGTCTAAGTGTTCCTTGGGTAACCACTTCCACCCATGGTTTTGCTGCTCACCTTTCAGGCTTTTCACACACAGGCAACAAGCTGTACAGCTGTACTGAAGACATGAAGTCCTGTGTTGAGACTTGATTCCTAATTTCTCAAGTTGACAGAACAGTCTTCCAGCAGTTCTGTGAAACGGCAGGAGGCTGTGATGGTTGGTTTGAAAATAGGAGTTGGTTTCACTGTTTGACTTTTAAGAAAGCAGTTTCACAAGTCTTGAACTGCTTTGAACTCACTTGGACCAAAAGAAATAGAAGACAGTATTTACATCAAGTCCCAAGTTCAACCCTCTGTATTTTCCAGTGAGAGTGGACAGTCTCACTGGTGAGACTGTCTGCACATTCTCTGCAGGCAGTAGAAAATTATTTTCAACGTTTCCACTGTTTAAAAATTAATCTGTTCTGAATACTGAAGAGATGTCAGAATCTTTCATTTGTGATAATGCAGGAAACTTATATATGATGTCACTTCACCAAATTTAGTAGAATGGACCCATTTTGAATATTTAGGAGATAGACAACCACAAAATGTCACTGTGAACAAGCAAACACAAAAGCTTACATGTTCCCATGAACTGGCCAGCACTGCATGCCCTGATGATAATCTTCGTGTTTCATGGCTGACACAGTGGATGGCTGTTACCCAGATTTACGTGCATGCAAATATGAGTGCATGTGGAGAATACAGCAGTGAGGACAGTGGTTGTTCTACTGTCCTGCTCTCCTTGGGAATTTATTCCTTGATGCCCTGTTGCTGAGTTTTTATGTGCTTTGTCTTTTGGAAAGAATAACAAAACCCTGCTGCATTGGTCGGTTTGGCTTCCTCAGAAGGTTTGTCCAGTAATGCTGGATGTAGGTACAGAGTAGCTCACTGAATTTCTACAGCTCCTGGTGACTACCTGCTTATGGGCAGACCTGCTGCTCCCTGCTGAATGTCCTCCTCAGCAGATGACACACTTGGGAAGCTCAGAGACGCTGTGGCCCAAAGGAGGGAAGTAGAAGAATGGATCCTTCCCTCTGGAAGGCTCTCTCTGAGTAGAGCACTGGACCTGATAACCAGACACGATTATTTTCTGGAAATGGAGGATCCATGTTTTAGTGTTCCATTCAGTTATAACTGTTGCTAGAGCTATCTGCAAGATGATTTTGGAAAAGTACCTGTTCCTCAGAGTTTGTGTTTCTCTGAAGCAGGTGGGTGTAGGTGTGCAGGGTCCAGATATTCCTGAGCACCCGTTGCTCTACCTGTTTGGTCGGTTCTCAGCCAGCCACTGAAATACTTGCTGGAGTACTTGTTCCTGTAACTGCTAGGTAACAGAGTCCAGTTCACTCCCAGAATTTGTATACCTGCTGGAGTAGTGAGTGTTAACTGGGTATTCTTGTGAGTAGTTCAGCTTAAACCTGTTGGTTGAGATTTATTTGTGAATGGAAAATGTTTGCCGTGCTGCAATTTTGCATCTGTAATATTGCCTAAGCCTGGGTTGCTGGAAGCTTTGCCAGAACCAGGAGGGAAAGGAACCACCTGCAGGTAAACAACATTTAAATAACTTGGATTGAGATCTGCTGGGCACAGGGAAGCAGATGGTGGAAGTTTGGTGTATCTCTTTCTGTATTGGTGCCAGTTTGTGTGTTGGTGCCTCTTAGCACAGGTTCCTAGTTGCCTTGCATATGAACCGGTAAACCTTGCTAGCTGTGTGCATGGATACAACTGGTTTCCTGTGCCATGAAAGGACTGGGATAGTGGCACTGAGGTTTCTCCTTGGTTTCGGATGGAGTCATCCAGGCTCAGTAGTCTGGGGGGCTGCCGGCAGGAAGGGCACAAGTTGGAACTGTTGTGAAAAGGTGAATGGCAGTGAGAGTGATGAAGCCTTGTGGCCAGAATTTAGGAGCCAGAGAGTATAAAAGGATTGAAATAAACTCATCTTTCCAGAATAACTGATTTTTGGATTATAGTTGACCTAAAATAGAAAAATATTAATGAGAGTAAGCCTGAATTGTTCTAACTGGTCAGATTCTGCATTTACATAGATACTATGGGAAATTGAGGATGTTCCTTTGTTATTTTCATGTTTCTCATCTCCGCTTGACATATTGACTGGTTTAGGTCACTGTAGGGGAGTGTACTGCAAGAAAAAGATGGTGTTAAGATGTTTGCAGAGAGGCTGAAAATATTCTTTCTGCACAACTTTAGGTGCAGGAAGACACTTTGTGCCCTGTGTTTAAATACTTTCCAAAGAGATGTTCACCTAGTGCAAAATTGTATCTGTTGTCTTGGTTTACAAGACTGTTGGCTAAGGAAGGCAGAAAAGGCCTTCCTTGGAATGGAGAATGTAAACCCCTTCTCTCTGAATTATTAGAATTTTGAAATTAAGGGGCTCTCAGGCAAATATATGGGAGTAGGAATAACAGCTCTTTACTGATATATATGATAAACAAACAAACAACAACAGCCAAGGCATTAACCCCAAACGGAACCGAACCCAGTGACGCCGCTCGGCTGCGGCGCTTTCCCCTGGTGCAGTTCCGGTCATGGCCGGTAGGGGCGCTGCCGGCTCCCGGTGCTCAGGGCAGGTGCGGTGATCCCCCCGCGGCTGCAGGGGGCGCTCTGAGCGGGCTTGGGCAGCGCGTGGCCATGGCGGTTCGGCCTAGACGGAAGGGAGGGAAGGGAGGTTTTGCTTTGCAGACCCTTGGGACAGCGATCCGGGTGCCCCTAGCAGGACTTCTCGGAAGCAGCAGGCTAGAAACGGGAGGAAATGAACAGGAAATCCCAGGGCAGCGAACGGGAATGTCCCAAAAACTCCACAGCAAACAGCTGGAGTCTGTGGGGTGTCCTGGCAGGGCAGGGGAATGCGAGGCCCAGCAGCAGAAGAAAGAGTTCCCCGCTGGGTCATGGCGGTGGCAGGAGGAAGAAACAGCAGGGACGGAGTCTTGCAGTGACGGTGAAAACTCCCTTGGCCGCCTGTGTCCTGTCCCATCCTGCGAAAAAGAACGAGTGAGCCAGGAACTGCCCCCCTGCTCCAGATCTTCTGCTGTCCCCCCCTGTCTTCAGTCATCAGTCCTCCATTACTAATTCAATGGGAAAAATTCCACTGTGATAAGAAATAAACGGGAGATATAAAACCAAAAAACCCATCCCTCAACAATTGTCCAGGAGTTTTTCTGCTTCCTGCTGATGTGCTGCGTTGGTGGCACCTGGAAGACATCTTAGGGTTTGGACAGGTCACCGTGCCAAAGTCTGTGACAGGGGACAGTAGACATTGTTATGGTGGGCTTTATCTGAAGTCTCTTTGCTGGTGATAAAAGCCTTGTGGTGCTGGGCCATCACCTCCAAACACAGCAGAGAAGTCTGAACCCTGGAAATTATGGCATGTGATGGTTTTGTAAGGCTTTCCTCAAGGCCAGGTTGTAAAGCAGAATATGATCAAGAGGTTTATTTGCAGGAAAGAGCCAGATATCAGCTTGTGCCTTTGTATAGTGTAAAGCATTAAGGTACATGTATATACACATCAATTGCTGAACTTCAAGGAATAGTTCACATTTTTCCTTTGGAATTCTATTTGTTTGTTTGTTTTCTTCTCTTGCTACTGTAGTTCTAGCTAAGTAATTTTAACTTGTCTTTTTCTAATTCATCTCTGCTTAGCCTTGAGACCCAAACTTTTTCAAGCTCTGAATATGATTCATCTGGCCAAGCATTTTGAGTTTTGACCAGTGCCTGAATTCCAAGAACAGGAAAACAGTCTTAATCTCATGGTCTCACTGCTTCCACTTTATTTTACAATAACATTGTAGTTCTATCATCTGTTTTGTTTTCCTCCTCTTTAAATCATGTTGGAGGCATCATTAGGCATACAGTACACTTCCCAGCTCTCCGTCAACCTTAGCATGGACAAGCTGCTGCAGAATCCTATTTTTGGAACATGAAAAGTACATGGAGTCTCATAAGCTGTCAAATAGAGTGAGATGTTAAAAAATTAGTAGTTTATTGCTTTTTCGTTACTGTTCTGGAGCTCGACTGACAATCTTTGCCATGAAACTTCCTCTGTAGAGAGAGTGAGAGGATGTTCTATGTGCAGGTATCTGTTTACTTGATTCCTTATATCCATGCAGTATGGGATCTATGTGATATTTGGCTATGCAAATTCCTGCTGGGGGAAGGGAGAGAGCATTGTTAGATTTTTATTGTTCTCCCCTCTCTTTTACATAATGCTGGCTTTCATCTAATCAAATTTGTTTTTCAGGGTCATCACATGCACTCCTAAAATTGGTAGAAAGGGGGGGAGAACATGAATGAGTAGCTGCAATAAAGGGAAGGCTTTTCCCAGCAACAAACTTGCATTGATAACATGGTAGCAGATAGAATGCTGAAAATTGGAGAGGGTTTATCGAAGAGCCATGAAAACAGTGAAGGGACTGGAAAACACACTGTATAATGGAAAATGCTTTCATCAAAGTGGAAGTTATAGATGCTTGTCTCTGGTGACAGGAACAGCAGAAGTATAATAATAGAGGGCTTTTAGTCTAGCTGGGAGTGAAATAACAGGCTGCAGTAGCCAGAAGGTACAGCTGGGGACTTGGGCTGGAAACAAGCTGCAGATTTTTGAGTGAGGTTAATTAACTGTTGGAATACCTTGCTTCTGCTGCTGGGGATTTCTAAACCCAAATGGAATGTCAATTTAATTTAACATGTTCTGGTTCATTGTTTCTCACATCCTTTTTGGGAAATATGAATGAACCAAAAGTGGAAGCATTGATCAGCCTGGCATGGCCTTAATTCAGTTATCAAGAGATGAGCATGGCAGTGGAAGTACTGTTCTTGAACAAAAGCAGCTGTCAAGGAAGAAAGGTGGGGAAGTTCTCTATCAGCTATGTAGGGGACCAAAATTATTATAGGGGACCAAGTATTTTATAGATACATGCACACACACACATGTATGTATGTATATTTTCTTTTTTCTGGCTGACTTTCAGAAAAAGTGGACTTACCTGTATGCATAAGTTGCATTAAAATGCTGCCTTTATCACCAGTGACCCCAGCTGTCTTTCTAAAAACTGAGGGATAACCAGCCAATGGAAATCTGCCCATCCAGGAATTACTGGCAGGTCCTTTAATAAATGGTGGGGTGCTGGGGAAAAGATCTGGCTTTAGCTGTTGGAATCCAAACCCCAGTAATGCTGACTAGTGACAAGAGATCAAATGTTCAGTGCCAGTTGCAGCACAGCTGGGAAGAATGCCAAGTTGCTTGAACTGCTTTTTGGAAACCCCAAGAACCATGTGTCTGTGCAGCTTCCTCACTTAAAGATTATTTGCCAAAAGTGCTGATTATTTTTGAGAATTTCATGTGGGATTTTATATTCAGATGCTAAGTGAAACAATTTTCACTTGCCTTCAGTATAGCTTTGATACTGTGATTAGGTTCTTTTGGTGTTGTGAAGAAAGATCTGAAAATAAAATCAGCAGATGGGCTCTGTGGATCAGCTAGTGAAAACTATTTTGTTTAGGAGTGATGGCATGGAGTAAGATGCAAAGGTTGATTGAGAGGAGAGTGCATATCCCAAGGCAATGGTAAAGAGCAGGTGTAATTAATGTGAGAGTAAATTAATGTATAACAGAGCAAGGGCAGAATTGGAAGTGCCCTGGATAGTACAAAACCTGAATTTGTAATTGAGTGGAACGTGTGACACATATCATTCACATGTATATATATATATGATGTACAATAGTCCTGAAGTTAAGAACAGTGAATAATTCAGTGCTTTTTAGTTTAGATAGCTTGGATCAGCAAATCCTAAAGCAGTGAGGTGCAGAGTTTTGTCTCCTCTTTTTTTAACCACTTGGTGTGTTACAGCCAGGTAGAATCTACCATGATGCTCTTTTTGGAATATGAGTGGGCAGTATTGATTGACTCAACCCTGAGACAGAAAGCAGCTCTCCCTTCTCAACGTGCTTATCCAAGGAGAGCTGCTGGCTCTCTGCAGTTGCATGTCACCGTTCAGAAAGTATTAGCAGGGTTCTTGAAGTGCTTGTAGCAGGAGATACAGCCTTGCATGAACAGACACATCATATGGGAGGGGCTGTGGTTTCAGCAAGTGAGTGACCTGCTGGACCAAGCATTTTAGAAGTGCTGTCAAAATCCAGTGATATTAATGTGCAGGGCTTGGTGGAAGGAGCTGGGTACAGACCAGTACTTACTCATCCAAAATTAAAGCTGATCTTTGCAGAATCTCTTATTTGGAATTACTGTGTGTTTAATGTTGTCTTGGTTTTATCTGTCCAACAGAGAACTGTGATCACGTCTGTGTTTCATTACAGCCAGACCAGTCTGTGTATCTCTATTTGTTGCATGGGGCTGAACTACTGTATTCTGAACTACGTGAATCTTTCCCTTTTTTAACCTTAAATATTTTCTTTCCTTTTCCTTTGCCAATCTGGGTAGGAACTTACTTAGGTAAGTAAATTGCAATTTTAACATTGGTTTTATGTACAACAGAATTTTAAGAAAATGGTAGTCTAGGTGGTGTTTGGCACAATTTATGCTCTGTTCTGCTTGTTGCACTTAGAAGCTGGACACTCACAGTGGTGAAACACTCTTGGTAGTTATAAGAGAGGCAGAGGTGCTAAAGTGTTCTTGCACGCTGGCAAGAAGTGTATGTGTATATATGTGAACACACTGAGACTGCCTCGAGTGAACTAGTAACTTGGAAGTGAAATCCTTGTACATTAAGCCTTGTTCATGCATGGATTTTTATACTTTTTTCTAGCTTACTCACAAATGTGGTGCTGTTGATGTTTTTGTACTGCTGGGAAGGATGGGGTCCCAGGAAGAGGATTACTTTTGGAACAGGAAAATGCACATGAAGAGTGTATGGATTTTAGAAAGCAGTAGTGAAGTCACTGGTTGTGAAAGAGTGCATGGAATTCTCTGCGTTTGTTGTGATTGAAGATGTGCTTCTGAGTCATAGTGCATATTACATATTCTGCATGATACTTCTTGTGAGTAAACAAAGTCAAAACCAAATGCCATCTGTGACTAATTGCTGGATGAAGCAATTTTTGTGTGTGGTGGATATGCAGAAGACTGGAGTTAGTAACTTTGAGTAAACACAAGTTTACCAGCTCTGAGTTGTGTCCAGGCTGGAAGCTGGGCTACTCTTGCTCCTTGGTATGAGGGTCAGTTCAGTACAGACTTGTGTCAGACTGTGAAATGGGCTGTAAATACACAGCAGCAGTGTAGTGTGTATGTTCAAGTGTGGAAAACCACTGGGTGGTTTCTGACAAAGCAGAAAATTCTCCATGCTTCAGCAGCTTCTGTAGTAACTTCATGGGAATATCCCTCTGCTCCAGCCTGCACTGGGCTCGCTGCTGAGGGTTTAGGCTCTCCTACTTCTCCACGTGGCAGCTGTGTGTTGTGTGGTGTTGCTAAAAGAGCAGGCAGAATGTGAGCAGTGGGAATTGTTTTGGAGTTCTGCCATCGAGGTGCTGAGTTGCAGGGGATGGGACTGGAGCAGCAAAGAGCATGTCTAGAGTCAGGCATCCAGTGGGACCAGATGTACTGGTTTGTTTTCCATTGGGAACTTAGATTCTCCCTTTCTCTCTGTGTTTCTGTGTTTTTGGGTGCCAGCTATCCCCTACTCCCACAGTGTGCTCTTGGGGCGGTGCTGTAGTTGCTGCTGGAAGTTTAGGCATTCTCTCATTCAAAATTTTTTTTTAACAAATCCAAAAGCATGAGATTCAAATGACATGAGATTGTTGGAAAAGGAACAAGTTGTTTGACTGAGAGGTGGTTTCCCTGTCCTCAGAAGATAACACAAAGCTGCAAAGTAGCGGCAGTAGCAGACTTGTGTTGCAGTTTGTTTGCAGTCCTTCCCCACCTGTATTTCTCTGGGAGAAAGTATATTCATCTGCAGCTTTGGTACTTCAGGAATGAAGGGATCATTAGGGCATAGTAACCTGCTGGACTGGTTTTCATCCAAAATCTCTGTGATTGTGCTTAGCTTGAGGAGCAGTTCCAAGGTCCTTGGCACTGAGCTGTGGGGAGCCGACATGCCCTGAGGGTACCAGTTAATCTCTGTGCAATGATCAGCTGTTTTATTGCCATTTCAGTAAGGTGTAGAATCATCTGTGGCAAAGGACATTTATGATTCTGTGCAGCTATACCTTCAATTGACTTTGTCTTCATGTTATCCTTTGGGGCTTCCTCTTTATTTCAGTGTATAGAAGAGACTGGCAGGAGAAGTTGGATGGCAAGAGATTTTCTACAGCTTTGGGTTCTTTTCAATGCTATGGGAAAAAAAAATGCTAACATTTTGTCTGGAGTTTTTAGAGTATATTTCAAATTCTTTGGCTGCAAAAGAGTGGAAGAACTGCTTAGATTTGTCACTGTATACCTTTACACTTTGTGGTTTTAAAAGTTTGGTCAATCCTGAAGACATTTCCTTTTGTTGTTTGTGTATTTTTGTATCGTTTGGAGGAGGTCAGTGTTAATGCTGACGTGGAGCTGTGTAAATTCAAGCAGTTGGATCTTAGATATCATCAAAAGGAATAATCACATTTTCTACCCTGTGTCTTCTCT
Organism: Dicaeum eximium; assembly: GCA_013396995.1. Lineage (NCBI taxonomy): Eukaryota > Metazoa > Chordata > Aves > Passeriformes > Dicaeidae > Dicaeum > Dicaeum eximium. The sequence goes on along the minus strand of VWZP01003933.1, from coordinate 58,165 downwards.
AGACATTCCGCCATAAAATATAATCAGACTTTTTTTGTTCTGGAGAAGAGCTGCCAGAACTGTTGTATTTTGCTCCTGATTTAAATTCTTACACTATCTTATTTTTAGTCTGCCTGTGGATGTATGGGGAGACATCTCTCAAATCTTCGTCTGTGAAAGTGGAGCAGGCATGTGGGGCAGGTGTGAGTCTGGCATGGTGAGTTCTCTGCCTGTGCCACCACTCACCCACAGACACGGGATTGATTTAGTTTTTAAAGGTACCTGTCTCACAGGCTTCCTCTCTCACACAGAAGCCACCAAAAACTTTTGGGTGAGAATCCATTGTTTCCAGTCCAGCTGCATCCTGTTGACTTGCCAGCAGTTCAACAGTGGGTTACAGATGTGCTGTCTCTCTGCTTCTCTGTGGTGATGATTGGGCATAGAGGTTGCTCATTTAAGAGCAGTACTTTGGCTGCATATGCTCCTACTGTGATATTTTTTTAAATTTCAAACTGAAAAAGGTCATTTTAGTGTCTGTTTTCATTCTTTCAGACTCCAGTTATTGAAGTGTGACTAAAGTGAAAATTCATGGATTAATTCACCAATATTAATATGCTAATTGAGAATGCTAAATAAATTAATATGCTATTTAATATGCTAATTGCTGTGAAAGCAAGGGTATAAATTACATTGAAGCTGTAGCTTTGTTTTGTGTCCTGTTTTACTGGAGCAAAAAGTTGTCATGGGCAGCTTTTACCTAGAAATGGCAGTTTGGGAGAGGGGTGTGTTCCTGTTGTTAACACTGCTTCTGTGCTGCCTGAGGGCTCTGAAGCTTTGAGGCCCAGAGCAAGCAGTAGTTCTACTCAGCCTTTGTTCACTTTGCATCCCTCATCTTCTCACCATGGAATATTCTGGTTTAATTCTAGTGCTTGGAAATAGCACTGTTTAGTGTCCGTTGTACATCCAGCAACAGTCCTTGCAGCAGCAGCCACAAATCAGGACAGTCTTTTCTGGCACCAAGGGTGTTCTTACTACAAGAAAAGAGCTGATCTGGAATGTGGTTAAAAGAAAATATGTGGCTTCAATTCAGGGACTGGCGTCAGTTGATTTACATCTCACAGAGTTTCTGTGAATGGAGAAAACATAATCTTTCAGTTATGGAAGGGGGAAGAAAGTAACAAGTACTGGAGCTTAGCTCTGAAGCTGACAAATTCTGGTTGCATCCTTCTGGCTGTGCTGTTTCCCAGCATCCATGGAGCCCTTTGTCCATCCATCCCAAACAGCTGCTCACAGCTGTGCTTTGGATGCAGTGGTTGCTCCCATGTAAAAACAAATGATTGTCTGGCGCCTGCACTGCCTTTGTCAACATCCACAGGTTGTTACTGGCCTTCTTACTGGTGCCTGGTACATCTGTCCAACGGGCTTGATGGAAATAATTTTGGCCTCTATTTCTTCATCTCTGTGGATACTTGGGCACAAAAATGCAGCAAGAACTGAAAGCATGTGTCTTCCCATTTGAAGTAGCTAACAACGTAACATCTACACAGGATGGAAAATACACTTGATGTAAACAGATGATTCTAATGTGGTATATCGTGATATACTCAATGCTCAGAAGATGTCCCCTGTTTCACCTTCCTCACTCCTGACGCTACTGTGCCCTGTGTTTGATTTTACCAATGAGAACCTCCAGGAACCTGCTGGTATACAGACCATGATCTGAGAAAGTTCATTCTTGCTAATTTCTTTAAAAAGTTTTTCTCTTTCATCCCAGCTAACTCACTAGCAATGGGAAGGTTCAAAAATCCTATGAATGTGAAAGCAGAGTTCATACTGAGACCTTTGTAGACAGCAATAGCATTTGCTGATGCCTGTCCTGTTGTGCCTGTTGGATTTGATGCACTGACATTTTGGTTCTCAGCCAGAAGGGGCTGAAGAAGGTGGTTTGGTGCACAGATGCTAATGAAGTGGTGTTTTCTAGGAACGTGCATCTTGTAAAACCAAACAGTGCTAACAAACAGCTTTATTGGGTCTCCCAGTCTTCTGCACCAGGCCATGCTGCCTTACAGGAACATGCCTTTCCCTCAAATCCCAGGAGCTCTCTGAGTCCTGCAGGGGCCTGTGTGTGCACATACAGTTGAGGGCAGTGTGAGGGGGTACCTGATAGCACAGCAAAGCACCTGGTCACAGCGAGCCACGGTGCCTGGTAATGTGTGTGTGGCTGGGAAGGGCTGTCATAGCTGCAGTGGTTGTGCTTTGTGCCTGAGGAGGTGTTTACTTGTGTCAGGTTCAGCAGATAGACTCTGTTTGATAACAGCTTGTAGGTGATGTGTGAGCTGAGGAGTTCCCAGGGGACCCAAGGAGGATAAGAAAGATTCTGTTTGTTGCTGCCTTGACAGTGAATAATGCCTTCCACTTTCTCCTTCTTGACGTCAATAAATTCCTCAGACTAAAAGAGAACGTCAGATTTTTCCCCAGACACACAGCAAGCCTGGGATCTGAAAGAGGAGGTGTGCTTCTAGTGATAGTGTGAAGCAAGGTTTGAGTAAATGGAGAAGAGACTGGGTGAATGGAACGTGTTTGTGACTTGGGGCCTCTGCTCTTCAAACCACGTTGCCAAGGAAGCTTTTCTCAGTCACCTTTCTAGGAGGGCATAAGTCAGTTCAGTAGGCAACTCTAGGCTTAGCAAAACAACACAGTTGTAATCATAGCTGCGTGTGTTTTGATTTTGTACTTTTTGCTGTCTTGGAAAAGCAATGGTCTTACCAGCTCTATTCTCTTTCCTGTTTGTTAGGTCTGCCTAACCACGGACAAACCAGACAAATGGTAAGAGAATGTTCATTTAACCAAAACAGGGAAAAGAAGAATTATTAACCCATTCTAGATAGAGCACCCCATTAAACCATAGTGGTTCACTTCCACCTTTGCTGTTTGCAGCTGGTCATACTTCCCAATTCACTGAAAAGATAAAAAAACCAAATATTTTGGGGCATCTGCTTAATCCTAGTGGTTAAATACTTAATAATTTAAACCTCAGATCTATCTATCTTTATATCTAAAAATGAGATCCTGTTTTGAATGGAGCATTTTGTTTCTGCTTATGCAGAAACTGAGTGGCTACTCACAGCAAAGTTCTGGGATGTGTTTCCAGGTGGAATGTGTTTCCCTGAAGGAGGAAGGTTTAAATGATGGAAGGGTTTGTTTGGAAAACAGTGGGGTTTTTTTTTTTGTGGTTTTTTTTTTTTTTTTTTTTTTTTTAAGCAAGTTGGTGTGCAAGTTACCTGCTCAGAATGCTTGTATTTTACGTTGTTTTTTGGTTTTTTTTTTTTTTGGAGTAAAGATTATTTGTAGCCTTTCATCTATTGTGCTGAGTTTAATCAAAGGACAGAAGCAAATAGCCAGTCTGATTGATGTGTCTCTGGCAGAACGCTTTCTCACTAAATTGTGAAGGGGCCAGTGCAAAGGCTGTACATCCCTTTTCCCCATTGCATGTGGCTTATGGGAAACAGCTTCAAGCATACATTTATTTCCATCCCCCCCAAAATGATCTTCTGATGTTGATCAAGTGAAGCTTGCCTTGTTAGGTGAAGTGCCACAGTGCATTAGTGTCAGCAGAGTCCTGTGATAAAGGTCAGCCAGCAGCAGGTGTGACTGATGGTCATGGCACAGTGATCACAGGCATTATTGAACCTGACAGTGTTTGGGGAAGTGTGCAGTGGCCTGAGGGGAGGCCAGAATTTGGGTGCCAGGCTGCTTGGAATAACAGAGCATTCCTTTGGTTTGTTCCTCGATCCAAAGTGGTAAATTGTATTCTTCATGAATTCAGCTTCATTCCATGTCACTGAGAAGACTGGCTACTTGTTTGTGTCTGCTGAATAAACCAGCTCAGAGCAGTGGGAGAAATCTCTGATGACTTAAAACTTTTTAGGTATTTTAGGGTGAAACTCACAGAACTACCTTGATTTCTGGTTGCCTGATCACGTGTGAATGAAAAATTAAAGGTCCTCATTTTAGGATGTATCATTTGAAATAGATTTCACCATGTAGGTAGAGAAAAGTCAGCCTGGAAGCACAGGGCTGCTTTTTTTTAGGTATTTCCAAGAACTTTTTCTGGAGTCCTTTTCCTGTGTATCTTGCATGTGTGGAGAAAATACACTTTGCAACCCTAACAAACAGATTTTCTTGGAGAAACCTGGAGGGGGTAAAATAAAGCCATCAGAAAAGCTTTTATTTGAAACGTTTTGCTTAACAAATGTCAAATCTAAAAGCAGTTGTTGAAGTATTTCAGTGGTCTGCTGTGGTGCTGAAGCTGTCTTGTATAACATGGAGCTGGGCAACTAAGAAATTAAATTGTTATTGCACTTGTATGCAACAATTTTAAAGAGCTTAGGGTTTTAAAAGGTGGGGGTTGGTTTGTTAGTTTGTTTAGCTCTGAAGCCCTGATGTTCTACAGGAAGCAGATCTTGCTAGAGCAGTTGATTAAGGCTGGTCAAAAAATAAGTCATTATCATTTTTCGTTTTCTGCTCAGATACAAAATTAGATAGATACAGGGCTTTGTTGGGTTTTTTCCCTTGGTTTTCAGACTGAATACTTCTCTTTCTAAGTCAAGGTGTTAAAATTAAGTTGAACTATTGCAATGACCTGACACTTAAGAATTTGAAGTCCCCAGGTCCCCACCATTCCTTTCGAGGTGGCTCTCCCAGGGCAGACATCTCTCACACAAACGCTCAAGTTTCCCATTCCATGGGCAGAAGCGGAAGCCTTGGTGCATCTGGGGAGATGGTCTGACCTTAGACAATGACCTGTGAAGTACCACAATTGAATTTATACCAGGGGGTTTTCTGACCAGCTTTAATTCATGCATATCAAATTTTCTGAGCCTTCATTTTGCATCTTTCCCAGCTGTTCAGTGTTGCTGATTTCAGTGGGATTTCTCAATGTGCTGATCAGCATGAAGAGGGGCAGCAGCACTGGACTTCAGTGATCAAGGGCAGCTGCATTTGAGAAGCTTAACACTTTGCTCCCTTTCATCTGCACCTCTCTTAATAACAGCTCATGTTTTTCCGGTTGAGTGTAAGGGAGTTACTGTGAGTCTGGAAGATGATGCCTGTGTTGATTCGCAAAGCAAATATGTTATGGGAAATCTGTGGTGTTCAATACTAAAAGGGTTTTATTATGAAAGCTTAGCATGCTAAGCTTTGTAGTACTACATTTGTTTTCAACAACGTATTTAATTCTATACTATCTTCATTAAATATTGACCTCCATAGAACAAAAAGGGTATTGGTAAGTTTGATACTCCAGAATAACTGGAAATTCTGATTTTTGTGTTTGATTTGCTCTGTAGCTAGATTTCCTTCCCTGAAATCAATACAGTTGCTCTAGATTTATGGTAGTAGCTGAAATCTAAGTTTGATGCTCAATCTTTAGAACTTGATGTCATCTTTCAGACACAAGCCACAAATTACTGGTAATGCCTTCCATTTATTATTTGTCCTGTCGCTGAAATATTGCTGTCCTATTGCACATTGAAGGCGCCTGACTTGTACTGCTTGTGAACAGTTGCTTATGTGTGAATTCTGTGTTCAGTCCTGGACTAGTGGGACTAAGGTATTTACCTTAAACTGTCAGGAAGCCATACAGAAACTTTAATTATCTTTTTCTTTGAGTGCTTAACGCATGTTGCTGCAGGTTTGTTGCAGTCCGTAACTGTGCTGTTTTATGTATCACGTTAGGGACCAAGCCGAAACTTGCTGCTCAATGGGAAATCGTACCCAACAAAAGTTCGATTAATTCGTGGTGGATCCATGCCTCCAGTGAAAAGGAGGAGGATGAACTGGATTGATGCACCAGATGATGTTTTTTACATGGCCACTGAAGAAACCAGGTAGGAAATGTGGTCTTTCAGAGGATTTAAGGGGGATGTCTGTTGTTTTGTGGGTGCTGCAGCTGGCTTTGTGGTTAGAGAGGGATCTTGTCAGCAGGTCTGATGCTACAAGCTGAATGTAGAGACCACAGCCAGTGCTGAGGTGGGTAAAGGCTGTGAAATAATCATGCACTTACATTCCAGAGAAAGCAGATTCGTGTTCTTCTTCCAGAGCATTTGCTGTAGGAGTTGGATGCAAAGGGAAGGAAGACTGAGGTGGGAATTCATCTGGTTCAGACCCATCACTGCCCTCAGAGGTCCCATCACAGTGGGACAGGATAGGGCCCTCCTGGCCCTCCACAGCTGACACTGAGGAGCAGAGCTCTGCACGTCCTCTTGCACGCTGAACTCTCACATACCACTCAAGACATCTCCATGTGTGTCTGGGTCCTGAAACGTGCCAGTGACAGAGAATTTCCATGGGCTGAGTTGACTCATTTTTCAGTGGTTTATATTTCCCACCAGTAGCAGTGAGATTTAGCCCCACGGTGTCCATCTTCCTCCTTTGGTGGTACTGCTTCTGCTAGCTCTAATCCTTCTTGTTGGTGTGCCCACAGGATAAAAATAGTAGAAGAAACTTTCCTGGTGTCAGTTTCACTTCAGACTGTTTACAAACTGCTGACAGAGTGATGGAAGCTATGTGACCCGATCCCTAAGGCAAAGTTCCCAGTACTGGTATTACTAGGGTGGGAGTGTTTCTCCTGGGTGTGATGAGAAGGTAGAGAAATTGGCTTGTGTGGTTTCCTCCCAAGAACCTGAACGCCTCCCTCCTAGGTAACCTTGAGGAAGGTCAGAGCAAAGCTGCAGCCCTGCTTTCCAGCCCTCTCTGGCAGCAGAGGTGCCGTCTGGCTTTTGTCTTGGTCTGAAGCCTGGAGTTATCAACACTTGTGCTATCAGTGCCCCAACAGCAGAGAAGCACTTACCTTTCCCTCCATTTGCAGAGATGGACCTGGGAATTACTGGATGTTTGAACTCTTCAAGTGACTGAGGACGTTGAGAGTTTTAGTGCTTTGTCTCTTCTGGTACTACTAAATTTGGCACTGCTCTGAGTCTTCGTTTGTGCAGCACAAAGGTCATAGTCAAGAGTCCTGGCATCTCCAGACTTCTCCTTAACCTGCAAAGCATTTCAAGTGTGAAGGAGCTATTCTATGGGCCTAACATCAAAGATGGACTTTGTAGAATAAGTGATACTAGTAACATTCAAGTTACTAACCACTGATCTGTTGGATGATCAGTTTTCAGTGCAGGAAACACCTTGCTGGAACTCAGAAGAAACATGAAATGAGCTTCCCTGTCAGACTTGTTCCTATGGACACCTTTAATGCAACTGTGCATTTCAGACCAGCTCATATCTTTGCCATGTCTTTTCCTTCTCGTTTTCTGTGCCTGCAAGATGCTGTGAAAGAAAGTAGTTATATATGGAATTCCATATATAATTGAAAATAAAGTGAGAGAAGGATTTAATTTTCAGGGGAAGCAGTTTTCTTATTACTGTTGTTGCTCTTATAAAGAGATACTGGTATCCTGTTGCAGCTCTCAGATTCATGTGCCATTGTGGGCTCAGGGTATACAGTCTCTAATGCACTCCTTAGATGCTCAGGGCTTGTTTCATAATCCCGCATATTGAGAGCTCTTCTTGACATCTTCACCATCCAAGGCACATGAAATACGGCAGGTGCATGGTGGCAGTGTGTCAGTACGAGGTCCTGCCCTTTGACCTTGACAGAACAGTAATAAAATTCATCCAGTGTGGTTCTGGCTGTGACAGCAATTTACTGTAGACACAGAATCTTCTGCTCATACAGAACCACTGACTGAGGCAGGAAGGATCAGTTCTGCAGCAGCCAGCACAACTCTAATGAAAATCGTGGTTCTGTGATAGACATCTGCTCAGTAAGATCTTACCACTTCCATTTAAAAATAGAGAGAGAAAGAAAAGGGGAAAAAAAACCACCCAGGCTTCTTTGTCTGACAGCCATGCTGCTTAGCTGACTGATGAGTGGTGAAAGGAGATTTTTGGCAGGCTGTGAAGGGTGGGGAAGCCTGAGCAATGGAGCATTGTCAGTGGCACGGGTTTTCTGTCAGGCAGTTCACCTAACTTCTCCCTGAACCATCTGCTGCATTCCAGTGTCAGGAATGTAACACTTGTTTGTGAGTTATGAAACAATTTGAGCTTTCTGTTGGCTCCGTAGCAATCAATCTAGCTGCAGTATCTGCATATCATCCTCCAGCTGAGGGTCAGGCTGTGTTTTCAATCACAGCAAGTAGGTCTCCCTGAAGTTTTACACACTCTCCCTTTCTCCTTTTTGTGTAACTCTGTTGAGAATGGTGCTGGAAGCTGTATGGCTCTGAAGGAGCAGTTTGAAAAGTTGGTCGAATGAAAGGAATAAGTTTTTGAATTGCAGGCTCCCAGTAAAGAACTTGGCATTTATAACTCATACAAGTAGAGGCAGTGGGTGACCTGATCAGAATCTAGAATGCTGGAGGACGTGTTTCTGGTGGCAGTGTGGCTAATGGAGCACGCACATGTGCTGCAAGGAACTCTGCTGGCTAAAAGTGGATCAACTGCAGTCAAACATCTTGGAAGAGTCATTATATCAAGATTTTTTTTTTCTCTCCCTACCACCACTTTGCCAGCTTGTTTTCACCTCTTCTCACCCTGTGGCCTTTTAGTTTTAGATGGTGCTAGAGAAACGGGGACATTAGGGAAACAAAAAACGTGTCTGTGTAAGTGCAGCAGCTTGTCCTGCTCAGTGGGCAAAAAAAACAAGTGAAGAGATGACCAAGTCTGACAAGAAGCGATTCAAAATCTTCAACTGAAGTTGGTTTGTCAGTTCTGGTGGTGCTAAGGGTAAGTTTTTGAGGATAGAGGAGGTATTTTGACCACTTTTTTCAGCAGCCATCACATCTTAAAGGCAGAAATCATAGCACAGTGATAGACATCAGCTCAGTGAGGTCTCTCTTCCATTGACAAATAAACCAAACCAAACCAACGAAAAAACCCCCAACAACCAACAAAAGGGGGTTTTGGCCCCAGCAGTGTTCCCTAAATGAAACTGGGGGATAGATGGCTGAAAGTGGGCTGTAGAGTCTTTCCTCTTTTGTCTCTCGTGATCAGCCTAAACGTCGTTCTGTCAGGAGCCTGTGAGGAAAGGCAGTGCTGCCTTATCAGACCCTTCTTGTTGCCCCAGTTCCTGAGCTGAAGACTCATAGTGGGTACTGGTGCACTACTCTTGTGAATATTTATTGCTTTCCTTTCTAATCTGTGTGCCTTTGACTACCACATCCTCTGTATAAAAAAATTCGTCATTTTAATCACACAGTACATTTTTCATTGTTGCTGCATTTTTGGGTTTGGATGGGTTTTTTTATGATACTTCCTTTCTCTCTGAGCCTAGTATTAACAAAAAGAAACAAGCAATCATTCAGTGTTTGTCTCTAACTTACTTTGGTAATTTTAAAACTTTGGTGTGTCTTTCCCTCTCTTTTGCTTTCTCTCCATATGGAAAACAGCTTCCTGCATCTGACAGGACTTGTTGCCAACCTTGTACATATAGGGAAATCCTTAACCAAATACAAGATGTGAATATTGCCCATCTCTGGGTTGGGCACACGCAGTGTGGGAGAAGCGAGAAGGGGAAACACCCTGTCAGTGTTGACTTGGCTTTGTAAACTTCCCCAGAGGTACCTGCAGTACATCCAGCTGATCAGAATAAATCAGTGGTGTGGCAACTGGCTGACCTGACTATTTCACATGTTCTTTTCACAGCAAGAGACCCTGGTCCTACACAGCTGGACCAGAATGCCTTCTGCCCTGCAGGGAAAGGATTCCAGAGCAGAGAATGCAATTTCTTCTTCATTGGGAGGTTTATAAATCAGAAAATCTGAGTTTCCTAGGGCAGACATTGCAGAAGGACCATTGTTAGCCCACCCCACCAGGCGTGTGCGGGCCCCCTTTCCCTTGGAGAAATAGAGAAGCCCATGGTGCCTCTGTAATCCGTGCCTTTCTTCCTTGCTGTCTGCAGGAAAATCCGCAAGCTGCTTTCCTCCTCGGAAGCCAAGCGAGCCGCCAGACGCCCTTACAAGCCGATTATCCTGCGGCCCATGCAGGCAGTGCAGCTCCGCCAGCCCATGAATGATGAGCCCATAATCATCGAGGATTAACGCACGGCGGCAATCTCTCCTCCAGTATCTACTTGAGTTTCCATGGCTACAGCATTGAGCTAACTGTTGAAGAGAGGGAACTTTTGAGGAACTGTTTTGCATCTTTTAAACCCTTAAAAGGAACTCAGCCCTGCTCTGAGCCTCTGACCACAAACTGCTCTCTCTTTCTCTCTCGCACTCTCTCCTTCTCTCCTATCTTTTTTTCTTATTTGTTCCTTTTCCTTTTTTTTAAATTTTTTTTTAATTTTTAGTAGCTTCTTTTCCTTTTTGCTTCTACCCCTTTTGTAGAAGGGGGAGGGAAAGTAAGTTTAACTTATTAAGAGAATGTGGACTAGTACTTTTTAGCTTTGTTTCCTCTTCTGATGTATGAAGAGCTAGAACCCTTCATTTTGTGACTGAGCTCTCGTTGCAAAGCCATTTTTATGAGGCTGTGTTGTAAGATTTTTCTTTTCTCTTTTTTTTTTTTTTCATTTTGTGGACGGTGCCATTTTTTTATTTCATTTATATTATTTCTTTTGTAGATAAATTTCCAATCTTTAACTGATATTTGAAAATAGGAGCTGAAAGCCAGCCCCAGGTTCAGCCAGTTTTCTTTGGTCCTGTCCCTTCTGTTTTTTGGATCATTTTGCACAGCCAGTTGTGCTCATGCACAAGACAGACCAACTCAGGCTGAGAAAGGAGTGAGCTAAGAACTGAAGAACCTTGCAGAACATTACACTAACATTGTGTGTAGTGGAGCCAGGCTGCCAGAATTAGGTATCCTTACTCTAGTTGCTCTCTGGGAGATGTGGCCCGTGGCATTTCTCCCAGTAACCAGCAGTTTGCGTGCTGCCTTCTCTGACATCTGGGATCCTACGTGCTTGTTAGGCCACCAAGAGCCAGCAGTAGGCCCAGCAAGTGTAATGAATTGCTTTGCTCTGGCTCCAAGAGTCAAGTACACCAATGCCCAGGGACATTTTGCTTAGAACTCTGAACCTGTTTGTGCATCAGTGCTTTTGGACACGTTTCCCAGGATGGGATCTGGTTTCTCTTTAATTGCGTTACTGTATGTTTCCCATTTTGAAGGGACTTTAAATTACAGCTGGGTTTTCATTTGAACACATTGTGTCTGAATTTAAGTGGGTTTTTCCCCCCGTGACATTTCTTGTGTTTGAGGTTTCTTGCATCTCTTGAACTTCTTACATACTTGCAAGTCTGTATCATTTCTTTTTCATATGTCTTCTCATGGCAGTGCATTTGCTGGATGCCCTGCTTGGTTTTGAAAGGATGTAAACTATCATTTGCAACTTGTGCTGATCTGTACATGTACCTGCCTCAAGCAGACACAGCATGTAATAACCCCCAAGTCATTCCATACGTGTCAGCGGTGAGATGAGCCAAAGTTGTATTTGGGTTATCACAGTCCAGCCATGATTCTGTGCAACTCTGCTAACCCGCCAGGTTAGATGGAAAGGAATTCCCACAAAATGAAAACAATTCAGTTAACTTTACTTAATAAACCTGGAAAGTGAGCTTTTGTGAAACACCTGCTTTTTGTCTCTTCAGAAACAGCCGCCCTTGCTCGTGTTCCGCATGCCTGGGGCACACAGCCCTGTGCCTTCTGTCCCACCCCTGGACTGTGTTCTTCTCTCTGCCCAGCAGTACAGGGCAAGAGTCTGAGTCACTCATAGTTTGATTCCTCTCCTGTGCAGTTTAAACATTTCCAGGGCTTCAGAGGCGTCTCTCTCTCCTCCTCCTCCTCAAACCGGCAGCAGATGCAGGGCTGGACCTTTGAATGAGCCCTTTGTCTACAGCAGCTCCTGGTCCTGCTGCTCCGGGCCTGCTCTGGCACGTGGCAGAGGGACATCTCTGGGGGTCAGCAGCCCAACGCGTGGGCAGTTCCAAGCTCTGCATTGCTCTGTCTTCCAAGATGAGCATCACAGGCTCCGTGTGTGCTCTTGTTCGCTGCTCAGGAGTGGTAAGATTTACTCTGTGGCTGTGAGGAGCTGTGCTCTGTGGTCTAAGTGTATCCTGTGCTACAGGTCAGGGTTTCCTGTCCACAACTTCAAAGTGGGACAGGACAGGCATTCCTGAAGCAAGTGCTACTCAGGAAGGGCACAAGAGCCCTCAGGCTGCAAGCACTACCAGTGACCATTGGCAGTTTTACTTTGTCACCATCAATCCTTAGGATTAACTCTCTGTATGGGAGAAACACCAGCTGCAGGAGAGTTTTGTAACACTTCTGTCTCTGTAAGGGCAAGCACTTATGTGGATTCCTTCCTGTAGCAAAAGGAAATCTGAACATGTCACTTTGGAAAACTCCGTGTCTGAGTGGGCCCCTGCTGTGCCTGGGGCCGGGGGAGCTCAGACAGCCTCTGCTGTGGTGCTGAGGCTCTCAGGGGATGGGGGTGAGCTCTCCATGAGCCCGGCGAGAGGCGGCTGCACAGAGAGCGCAAGAACCACTTGGGGGTGCCAGCCCTGCGGTTTCCAACAGCTTAAAAGCTTTCTTGGAGTGGCTCCAGAGATTGCGCTGGGAAGGAGTCCAGGGAAGGAGAGAGAGCACGTTCTGTGCTGCCCTAACTTTGAAGGACCCTTGCGTGTCCTTCAATAGAGATGCTGTTTTCTGGCATGCGGTAGCAGACTTCACTGCCGTGTGTTTGTTTCAGTGGCTTACATTTGTACCAGCTTGGTAGGAGAGGCTGGAAGATCCCTTCAGCAACCAAAGGAAGATGCTGGCTTTTGGGAAGTGCAGGGAGTGGTGGGTCCAGGCACTGACCTATCCAAGCCCGAGGGGTCACTCTCTTAAGCTGCTGCTGTGTCACTAAGCCTTTCCTGTGCTGACCTCTCCTCTGTATTCACGTTCCTGTGCTGTTGCTGCAGGAATTGCCTTTGGTTATTCACCCTCCTGTTCTGGAGCCTTGTCAAAATAGAACAATGTTCATACAGCTGGTGCAATATCCCATTTTCCAGGCCCCTTCCTCTCCTTGTTTCCTACCTCCTAAAGAGCCCCTGAGATTGTAGGGTGGGGAGAGCCTGGAGCTGGGAAGTGCTTGCCCACCCGAAGCTGGCCAGGTCTATTGGGATGTAATAAGTTTTGCCACATGCATTTGGCTATTTTCCCTTAACTGTGTATCCCTGGCATCCCAATCCTTCACTCCCCTCTCTGCCATGCAGACGTGGGAACAGGTACGTCACAGGCTCAGCTGTGATCCCTGGGAGAGGGCTGTGCTCATGTGGATGGAGCATGCTGACATCCAGACTCAGTGCCATGCTTGCAATTTTACAGGCTTAAAAAGAAGCAGGAAGCTGCTCAGGAAAGTATTAAAAAAACAAAACAGGAATCCAAACATTCCTACAATACTTTATGCCAAAATGCTTTTGTTACAGATTTAATTTTTTTTTTAAGTTAACTTTGGTATTTTGGGGGAACATTTTTACATTGCATTTTGCATTTTGCCAGCTTGTCAGTAGCAGCTCCTTGTGATTTCTGCTTTTGCTGCTGTAACGTGAAGGCAGTGCCCTGACTGTAACAGCACTGATGAAACAATATGAAAAAAAGCAAAGTATGACCAAAACTAACAATTCCAAACCTGGCATTCCTGCTGTGGGAGGAGAGCTGTAACCAGGACACTATTGAAGAGTTCGAAAGCAAAATACACGCTGCAGTTTTCTTTTGAAATGGAAATTTGGAGCTGGTGCCAGCTCTGCTGTGAGCTCTGGCTCTCTGTGCAAGTGTTAAACAAGCCAGACCTTGGGAAGCTGGAGAGGCTCTTTGGGATGGTAGGATTGCATCATGGTGGAGCTGCTTCCCACTGCCATGCGAGGAGGGGGCACTCACCTGCTCAGAGGGGACGTGGGATGAGTAGTGGCACGAGTGGTGTGCTAGCCTGCTGGGGGATTTCTGGGAGGAGCACAAATCTGGCAGATTTTGACTGTGAGGAGAAGGAAGGAATTTGACTCATTTACAGAAACTGGACCTTTAATCTTTTCTATTTTCCTTAATCCATCAAGAGGGCACAGACTTAAAAACACCATTAACTCAAATAAGCTTTGGCAGCAGCATTAGAGGGAGAAAGGAAAGATCACTGCAGAAAGGCAAGTGGAGGCATGACAGCCCTCTCTATCTCGTGAGAGAGGGTTTGTTTAGGGTTTTTCCTGTAAATGTAGTCAGTGCCTTTCAGGGTGGGCCTGCAAGAGCCAACAGTGATGGGATCTGCCACGAAACCCATCTTCAGAATATGAACATGTCTGGAGTGTGGGTGGTGTTTATAGCCCTTCCCAAGGGAGGAGGCTGGGGTGGCCCACATCCCCCTGTCCCTCCTGCCCTCGCTTCCCTTCCTGGGGACTGACAGAAGGGTTTTGCCCTGCTTGAGCAGCTTCAAAACCTGGTGGAAGACTCCAGTCCCTGATGATCACATTTCACCCGTGCAGGAGGAGGAAAGCTGCCCCAAGAAAAGACACACAGTAAATTCAGATGAGTTGTGGGGCTGGGGCTTGTCTCCACCTCTTCAGCCTGGAAGAAAGGGCATGTCAGGGTTGAAGCACACTTGATTCCTGCTCTGGGCTTTGCAAGTTCATTCACCACATTCCAGGAATGAGAATGAATAACGTAAATTCAGCATCTTTCTGCAGACAGGTTCCTCCCTTCCCTTCTGCAAGGGGACTCTCCACCTGGATCCAGTGCTCTGTGGGATGCTTGCAGCATCATGGGGAGCAGATTTACAGGTTCTGGCCAGAGGGTTTCAGCCAAGTTGTGCTTGTTCAGAGATTTTCCATCTGAGCAGGAGCGAGTTTGTTCCCCCTGCCTGTGCTCTGGCTGCCCCCAGGCAGGACAGGAGGGAGGTTGAACGTGTGGAGCGTGTAGTGAGGAGCCAAGCTGGGTTTCCCTGCATCCCAGGAAGATGCTCATAATGTCTGGTGGGAACCAAGGCCAAATGCATCCTAGTGGGTGGGTGATGCTGAAGAAGATGGTGCCATGGGGAAATTGCAGCACTCATGAGGTGCTGGATTAAGTGTGTCTAGTCCCTTCTCTACCGCAGGGGCTCACTGAGAGTGTCCTGAAGGTGGTGTGCATGTGAGGCAGAGACATACGAAACCTGGGCGGCCACTGTGCACATTTTTCCTGCTGCTGTGCCAGCCCTCAGAGCCACATTGCGCCATGGCTAGCCTGACCTCTGGCCACAGCATGTCCGGGGCGGGGGGGGGGCGGCATGGGATTGAGAGGGCCTAATAATGGCCAACTGCCCTGAGCTGAACTCTGACACTGCAGCCTGGATCTGAGCACAGCCTGTTCCTTGGGACACCCTTTCTTTCCCTGGAAAACCTGGAGGAGAGCCACCAGTGCCAGCCAGTGGCCCACCCTTGGCCACTCTCTGCAGTCCCACCATGCTCTGACATGAGTTTGAGTGCTGTGCTCAGGTCTCTGCAGCTGGTTTCCTGCCTTTGGTTGGGGCACTGCTTTTCAGGCACTGCGATCCCACTGCACGGAGGCATCACGCCTGCCCCATGGGGGTTCACACTGAGCGTCTGCATCCTCAGCATCTGCGTGCCGCCTGCTGGGATCCTTCCTGGCCCTGGCTGGCTGGAAGCCACGGCCCCTCGGAAGGCGGTCGCAGGGACAATGGGGACATCCATTCCAGATGGCAAGGACAAGGGGGATATCTGTAAACCTGTTTATCGCAGGCGTGACGGCGCTATCGGCCCTGCCTGATAGCGGCAGGGGCTCGGATGCCTTTTAAAGGAGAGGAGCAACAAGTGGATGGTTGGAGCTGCAGAGGCCAGGGCGCCGGGGCTGGGTGTTGACGCGCTGAGCCCTGGTCAGTGACATGTGCTGCCTGACAAGCCCCAGTCCCTGCCAGCCCTTGGCATGCCCGTCCTCTGCTCCTCCATCTTTCCGTCTCTCGCTAATCCTTCCTAAGCCCCCATGCTCCCTTCCTGAGCTGTGCACTGATTCTGTGGCCACCTTTCAGCAGCAAGGCTGAGTGCCCCGCGTGTGTGGGCTGTCCCTTGTCTGTGTGGCTTCCTCTCCACCCCAGCCAGCCCTGGGCTCCTTGTTTTGGGGGACAGATTTCCCCTGATCCTGGCAGGGTGCTGCCCTGCTCACCCTCCCGTGCTGCCCCAGCTCACCGTGTCGGACAGCCAGATCCATGCTGGCAGGCATTGCACATCCTGGAGGGCTGTAGAGAATAAACAAAATAAGAAATAAAGTATTTTGCCAGGTTTTGTGAAAGGCTCTTTCTGTTGCATCCCATCATAGGGAACTGCTCCCAGCCCATGAAGGGAAGCCCAACCACTTTTTCCATAGAACTTCTGCCTAATGCAAGGATCTGAGGCAAAACTGGTTATAGCTGGGGTGGTCCATGGGCTGTTACTTGCCATAGGCAGCAGCCATTCTTAACCATCAGCCCCTGACTGTGAGCTGTGTCTGGGACATAGGAGTTTCAGAAGTGAAAAAAAAAAGAAAGCTGCAGCGTGTCACCCTGGGGTGACCTTGTCATGAGGGACAGAGGGCCCTGGGCATGTGGCTACACACGGTGCACCAGCCATGGGTCTGCAGGCCACACAGGGATCACTGATCTTGGGCACACCAAGCCAGCCACAGGGGTTTTTCCCATAACCCTTTTATTTTCCCACCCCCCAGCCTCTTCCTGTAACAAATCCAGGGCATCCTAGGTGCCAGAAAACATGAGAGCAGAAGGCTTTCCAGCCCCAGCTCCCCTTAGGAGCAACTCTGTCTGGGCCCATTAGTTTTTGTGGTATTTGTTTCTGAATAAAGAAAAAAGAGCTGAGGGGAGTCAGTGCGGGGAGGGGGAGAGAGGTGAGCCAAAGGAGAGGCAGCCTGGAGGGAGTTATTCCTTACTTATTCCTCACTTTCCTTAATCTCTGTGCAAAGCTCTCTGGTTGCCCTGCCCTAGGCAGAAGTCCCAGCCTCGCACCTTTTGCGGGCTCCCGGTGGAGGCGATCCCTGCTCCAGGACCAGCCCGGCACGCTCGGCAAACCCCCCCCCGTGCCTCGCAGCCCCTGCCGAGTCCTGGGGCAGTTGCTGCTGCCCGGGGAAGGGCGATGGGCTCCAGCTTTATTATGTGGGCTTGCTTCAGTGCCAGCTCCGGCCGAAAAGGGGGTGCCACAGGGATGGGGCTCCTGCTCTGCCCCACGCAGCACCCTGAGGGAAGTGGCTGGGTTAAAAGCCCCCGCTTTATCGCGGAGGAAAGCCCCCCTCACACCCCCGCAGCGGGTGATTGCGGGCACGGCCAGACCAGCGATGATCCACGGGCAGTGCCCCGGGGCCATGTGCCGGCCGGGAAGCCAGCTGCCCTTAGCAGCTCAGGAAATCCCGGGGCTGCGCGGGGCCAGCGCAATCGGAGGAAAATGGGTCACCTCCCGCCACGGGTGCCAGCGCTGGGGACACGGCCCCCTCGGCTGGGACACCCGGGCACTGCTGCAGGGGGCATGGCCCATGCCGGAGACCTTCCCTGGCCGCTGAAAGGCGGCTTTGTCACCCGCTACCAGGGAAACTCCAGCTCAGCCTCGGGCAGGGATGGGGCCCTCAAATTTCTGACCGAAAATGCATCCTTTGGTGAAAATTATTAATGAAATTATTAATGAAAATATTATGTGCTGTCTTCTGAGGAGAAGTACAGCGAGGTCAGAGGTGTCCCTCACGTGCCACCACCCCCCTGTCCGCATCCTGTGTCCCCTTGGCATCAAACTGTCCCCTGCCTGCCACTGGCCATGCTGTCCCCACAGAAGACCACCCATCCCTGCTTGCTCGACCTGTACAACCCAAGCCACCTGTCCCCGAGGTGCCAGGATATCCCTGCCCTCCGTGCAGGAGCATGCCGAGCCTAAATCGGGGAAGATTAAGACACGACCAGCTAAAGCCACTTTGCTCCTGAACCAGCATATCCGCTTGGGATTTAGCGCATTTGCAGGCAGGGATTCACACCTTTAGGTGATTTGTCTTAATTCCCCCCAGCCTCTATGTGTGAAAAGCCCTTGGCCGGCACCTTCTGGCTGCTGGTTCTGCAGCGTGGCTTTCTCCTGTGGCCTCCCCAAACAGGCCACAGGGTGAATGCATCCTTCTCCCTCCTTCACTTGCACCCCTCAGCCCTCAGGGCTGGAACACCAGCTGAGGCTGCCTCAGAATGTGGAATATGGAGGATTTAGACAGGAGACCCTTTTCAGGATGTCCCCTCAGTGCATGAGACTGCTGCAGGCACAGGGATGCTGTGCTGGCACCTGCCGGCTGCCGTGGGTTGCTTTAGGGCTGCAGACAAACTGGGTACCACGGGAGTGCTGTGGGACTATGCTGGAGCAGGCAGCTGGTCTTCTGGAAATCAGAAGGTCCCCAAATCCCCAGCTCCTGCCCTGCCCTGGTGGCTGCAGGCCTGGGCTGGGACACACTGGCTCCACGTTGGAACACACAGGGCCCGTCCCGGGGGCCCTGTGGGGCCGGAGCGCCCCGGAAGCAGCGCTGCCACCTGCCCTGCGCAGGGACCCCGCCGGCCACAAAGCCACACATTGTTGTGACAGCAGCTGGCCGAGGAGTGACAGGGATGCCTGGGCCTTCTGACCCAGCAGGGTGCACGGGCGATGGAGAAACCCGCTGTCGGGCATCCCCGGCCCCTCGTACTCGCCGGCAGGGTCACTATCCCATCCCGGAGCCCCGGATTCCCTTCCCAAGGCTGCCTGAGCGCCGGGGGCCGGGCGGGCGTTTGGCAGCTGCACCAGCTGCCGGCAGAGAAAGGAATTCTGTGACAATGGCGGCGGAGCAGAGGCAGGCTGCCGGCTGATGAATAATGCAAGGCTGCTCTTGCGGAGCAGCAGATGTCCGTGTTTACCAACACGGCGTGCAGGGGCGCAGCTCCCCAGCCACGGGCCCTGCTCCCCTGTCACCACCCCTGTCACCCCCTGCCCTGCGCCCACCACAGCCCCGCCTCGGGGCACGATCCGGGCACAGAGAGGCTGCCCTGCCTCGCCATGGCATCGTGGCTCCTTGGGTATCCTCGCCGTGGCTTCACGGCTCCCTGAGCATCCCTTTGCAGCCGGAGGGGTTTTTGAGATGGGAGTTTCCATGGTAACGGAACGGAATGGCGCCGGGAGCCGGGGGATGCGGGCGCTGGAGCCGGGCAGCGAGCGGGGCTGGGGCGGGGACGGGCTGCGCGCTCCCGAGGGGGATGGGAGATGCCCAAGCCCCTCTGCGCGGCTGGCCGGGACCGCCAGCCCCCATTCATGACCCGGACGCGGCTGCTGGCCGGACTCAGCCGGGGAAGCTCCCGGTCGGTGCCTTTGGGGGCCAGTAAAAACCCAAAAGTCGCGTCGGTCAACTACAACCTGTTTATTATGGAGGGTTTTTCCCAGGCAAGGGAAGTCGGGAGCACTCGCGTCCCGACTTTGGTCTTTGGGGATGGGAGACAGGGCAGGGGGTGTTCTCTCCGCCGCCGGGACCAGGCACCTGCTGCCCTGGGCTCGAGCCGGGCCACACCGAGCTCGGCCACACCGAGCCCGGCCGCCGCTCGGCGGGCAGCCCCGCCCCGGCTCCCCCCGGGCGGCGGTGGGCGGGAGTCGGGCGGAGCGGGGCGCACGGCGCGGCACATCACAGCACGGCTCGGCACAGCACGGCTCGGCACGGCACGGCTCGGCTCGGCTGGGCTCCGCTCTCCCGCCATGGCATCCAAGTGCCCCAAGTGCGACAAGACCGTGTACTTCGGTGAGCGCATCCCCGGGGCCTGGCCCCGCATGCCCTTTCCCGCGCCGAGACGTACCCCCGGGACCTCAGCCCGGAGCCGGCGCTCATCCCTGCCTTCCCCTTCCCTGAGCCCCGGTGCATCCCCTTTTCCCCCACTGGGATGTACCGGCCCGGTGTCCGCTCCGCCG
The DNA here is from genome assembly GCA_013396995.1 of Dicaeum eximium. NCBI lineage: Eukaryota > Metazoa > Chordata > Aves > Passeriformes > Dicaeidae > Dicaeum > Dicaeum eximium. The sequence goes on along the minus strand of VWZP01003933.1, from coordinate 38,240 downwards.
CAGCTCCCCGCGGAGCTCACCCGGAGACCTGCCCGGCAGCAGCTCCTTCTCCTCCGCGCTGCCCCCAGAGAGGCCGCGGCCCCTCTGCTCTGCATCCCCGGGCTGTGCTCAGGGCTGCTGCCAGCTGGCCCTGGGGCAGGCGACACAGGGTGTGGGTGGTACCAGGCTTGCTGGGCTGAGGAGGGGAAGCAGGCGGTGACGAGCCCTGGTTGGGGTGTGTGCCCGCACCTGGGGTGCTGAGAATGGGGTGGCTCCTGTCCCCAGGTACCTTCTGGCTTGGGTCAGGAGAACCCAGCCCACGGCCGGTACTGGAATGGGGGTCCCGTGATTCAGAGGATCTCTTGGGGTGGGGAAGTTGGCAGTGGCAGGTGCAAACAAAACCTTCTTCCTGCCGGTTTCTTTGATTCCCTGCAAACCTGGCCCCAGGTGTGCCACTCACCCCTCCCTGTCTCGCCTCGCAGCCAGCCTTCAGCAGGCTGTACCCAGCTGGGCAAGCTAACGAAGGGTTTGGGTTTTCTATGGGACTTTTTCAAAGGCAGCTCCTGGGCTCAGAGGTCCATCTCAAAACACCTGGGCTGGGTTAGGGCAGCAGCAAGTCCCTGCAGGGCTCCAAGGGCCCTGCTTGGGGCTGTGGCTGGTCAGGATCTCTGGGAAGCAGGGCTGGCATGTCTCCTGTCAGGCAGCAAGGGCTGAGCGCTGCCGCCCAGCTCGCAGGGAGGTGGGAGCAGTGGCTGATCCTTGGCCTTGGTGCCCCTGTGACGCTCCCTGAGAAGCTGCACCAGCCCAGAGCCTCCCCGGCAGTGACCTGACCCCCTGGGCGAGCACTCTTGGGCCTGCACCGTGAGCTCAGGATGGCTCTGGGGATGGATCCAGAACTCCAGCCTGAGCTGCCTCAGGGGACCTGCTGACCACAGGGTCCAGCTGGCCTGGCAATGCCTCCCTGCAGCCCTCCCTGCCCATCTCCCCCTGCTGCTCTGGGGTCCAGCCCCTGTTGCCTCTGTGTGTTTGTTTGGTGGAGAAATACCAAAGGGTCCTGATGTGTTTGAGCATTGGAGGCATTGGTGCTTCCATTCTTTTCTGGCCATCTCCAAGTAAACACAAGGGAATAGGAATTTGCTGTCTTCCTCCTTTAAATAAACCTATTTGTGTGTGGGTGGGAAGGGCTTGGCTCCTTGGATGTCTTTCTTTGTGTGAATCTTCTCCTTTTTAAGCAGAAAATTGTGCCTCCCCAGCCAGCTGGGCACTGACCCGGGGGCAGAGTTGCTCCTCTCGCTCCAGGGATGAGCCTGCCCTGCGTGGGGGGGTCGGGGCTCGGCTCAGGAACCCCTGCCTTGCCGGAGGAGGAGGCCAAGCTGTGCCAGGAGAAGCACCAGCCCCCAGCAGTGTCTGTGCTCTTTTTATCTCCCCATATCCTGGGGGACTTGTGGGTCTTCTGAAGATGTGGTGTGGGGGAGAACAGGGCTGTACCCCCTGCCCCAGCTGCTCTCTCCCCGGAAGGGTTTCTGTAGGTGCAGTGGTCCCTGTCCCAGTCTCTGCTGCACCGTGGCTCCCCGTCCCTGCCCCGTGTGGGGCCACTCTGCCCTGGAGGCAGGTGCCTGGCAGCGGGGCAGCGCCAACCCCCATCCCACACCTTCCCGCAGGGAATGCTGCTGAGAGAGACTTGGGGAGAAGGGGTGGTGGTGAGCTGAAACGGGAGCAAGCAAAAAAACTTCTCTGTGCTTAGAGCTGAGATAGGCTGGAGCATGTCGCTGTTGATGCCTTGAGCTTTTCCTTGAGGAACCGCCCAGGCTCTGGAAGAATAAAACCTGAGTCCGTTTATTCAATGCATAAAAGCTCCATGCAAATTCTAAGCCGTCTTTCCGGGATGCAGATCCCGGGCTTTCCTCCCGGTGGGCCGCGTGGGTCGGTGGGAAGGCGATGGGAGCCCCGCGTCCGGAGTTTGGTGTCGCTCTTGAATTCCTGGGCTGTCCCGAAGCTTAGCGGGGAGGTGATTCATAAAGCCCCGCTTGTTCGGGAGCCTCCCTGCCTGTGCTGAATGAGCGCTGGCAGCTCGGGCCGCCCGAATGCCTGGGATTGCAGCCGCGGGTCATGTGTGAGAAATGGCACCGGCTCCCGTTCCCGGCCCCGCGCAGTGCGGAGCGGCTGCCCAGCGCCGGCACTCTTGGGTACCGATGGAAAACTCATTTCCAGCATGCCTGTTGCTTCATGCTCCCTGGAAAAATCCAGTGGGCTCCTCCCTGCGCAGTCAGGAGGATGTGGGCGTTTCCTGAGCTACAGAATGAGCTTTTTTCCTTTAAAAAGCATAAGGAAATACAAAAATAGGTGGGTGGTGTTTTTTGTGTTTTTTTTTTTTTTTTTTTTTTGAAAGGAGGTTGAGATCTGTGACATTGTTTCCAGGAACGAACGGCTGGGGCTAACTTTCCTGCTTTGGGAGGTTGGCTGGATGAAGTGAATGTTTAACTGGAGGAGCAGCCGGCGGGTGCGGGGCCAGCTCCTATCCCGCGCTGGCAGGTGGCAGCGGGCTGGACTTGGGGTTGGCTTTAGGCTGTCACTTCTGGCAGGAAGCTCCGGAGGGACCTGGGTCTCCAGCAGCCAAACAGCCACACATTTCCCCAGCACCCTTTCACATTGCTAAGCCTTAAATGAGTTTTGCAGGGTCACCGGGAGCCCTGGCCAAGCCTTTCCGCCTCCCATCCTTTCTTCCCAGAACAGCGGGGGATTGCGGCAGCAGGGGGTTTCCTGTTTTCCCATCCCAAGCACGAGGCAGGCACAAGTCCCAGGGATGCAGCAAGCACACGTGCGGCGGGGTCCGGCTGCGGACGGCTTTTGGGGAGCTCGCTGCACGTGCTGGGGAGTATGAGAACTGGTGGGAGGCTGCTGCTCTATTTGTTTGGAAAGGGGCATCATGAAAGCAGCTGGGAGTCACTCGGTAGCCCCCCAGGCTTAAAGCTGTTCTCCAGCGTTGGTATTCCAGCCAGTGGAATTCCAGAGGGGGACTAAGGACACGGCCACACCCAGCTGGGAAGCGAGGAAAGCCCAAGCCCCGCGTGCTGCCAGGGGCCTGCAGCAGATGCCTGAGCTCGCGGGCATGCCAGGGCGCAGGGGGACACGGGGTGCAGCTGGGTGTGGGATGCTCTCCCTGCAGAGCACGGCACCGCCGGGCCAGCCTGCCGAAATTCAAGCTGCAGAAGCCACTCTGCAATTAATAAGTAACTGCTGTCCTTGGCTCCAGGCAGGGAGACGGTGGGGCAGGAGAGGCGGGAGGGCTTTATTTCCATTACAGCCGTCCCTAACAAAGGAAGCGTCTCTTCAAGTGCAGCCGATGCAGTGTCGGCACGTCCGTGTCGGCACAGCCCTGGCCCTCCAGCACGGAGCGGGCTGGGCTCCTTGGGAATTGCCTCCTCCCAGGTCTGGGAGGGTGAGTGGACTTTGCAGAATGGTAACTAAGAATGCTCCACTTCCCTGCTCCCCGCGCAGAGCCCTGCTGATGGGAGGGATGCCTCTGTGGGAAGCTGAAGAACAGGCTGATTAGCATTAGTTTTTCCCTCAGGAAAAAAGCACGGGCTACAGAAAATGGTCTGTAGGGGTGTGGAACAGGGCAGTGTGAGGGCTGGGTCCCCTCACTCTCATGTCCCGGGCTTTGCTGGGGCTCCTGACAGTGTGGTGCTGGCATTGCCAGCAGTGGGTAGTGGTGCAGTGGCTGTGGGTGCTGGAGGCTTGGAGCTGGTAGGCAACTCTGCAAACCCAGGCCTGGTCCTGAGTGACTCCGTTTAGTGTCTGGATTATAGAGTCCTGCACCCATGTCCCAGCTTCTAGGCAGACAGAGATCCTTGTTTTCCCATCCTCCCTCCTGGTCCCTGGCAGGAGCACAGGGATGGGGAGAGGTGAGGTGATGGGACTGGAAAGGAAAGGCAAGGAAAAGCAGACCAGGAACGCCCAAGCAAGAAGTAATGGAAAATCTGTCACTGCAGTGTTGCAATCAAACGCAGAGCCTGGAGCATGAGCCATGGCACCACTTCTGGTTGTGGTGGTGCCCACTGCTCCTGCCAAGGGCCCTGGCGCTACCAGGGAGGTCATAGGTCCTGGCATGAGGATGGAGAGAGCTGTCCACCATTCTGCTGTGCACTTGCTGGTGGGGTGCACCAGTACTGCGGCCCCTGAGCATCCTCAGCCCTGAGCTGAACCCTGCTTGGAGCTGTGGGGGGCCAGCAGGGTGGGGAGGTGAGGAGCCATGGGGCAGGAGGGGCACTTTGACAAGCTTTGCTGCTCCAGCATGTCCCAGAATCCTGCTCTGGCTGAAATGGGCCAGGAAACTGTCTTATTCTCCCAGCACTGCTGCCAGAGATGACATTTCAGTGTGCAGAAGGAAGGAACAGTGTGCTCTGAACCAACAGCTACCCAGGGAGTGGTTTGCATGTGTGCCTCCCTGTGCCCAGCTCTCACTGGCCGCTCTGCTCCTGGCTGTGCGATGGGCGAGGGGAGGGCTGCAGGTAGGCCTCTGGTTTTTCTGGTGGTGTCCCTCGGCAGTGTGGACTGCATCCCCTGCACCCCCCGGTGTCCTGCCTGCCACGCCTCACATGCAGGGCTGCTATGGAAAGCAGCTGATCCCTTGGGCTCAGCCCTGGCTGAACCCAGTGCCTGGCTGGAAACACTGCTGATCCTCTCCCAGCACAGACACAGTCAAGCTGCCCAACCTCAAATGCATCCCATTCAGATGGTGCTTGATGAAGCCCTGTGGAAAGTGGTGAGGGACTTGCTGGAGGCTGCCCTGGCCCTGCAAACCAGAGGGGGAGATTGGAGGGTCCTAGCCAGGAAAGTGCCTGCAGTAGGTGAGGCTGTGTCAGAGGAGAGGCAGGGAGCAGCAGGGTGGACAGGAGCAGTGCTGTGCACCAAGGTTGTGGCTGGAAATCAAACAGCCTTCTGTGGCACCCGAATGGCTCGGCTATGCGAGGGCTCAGATCCCGGGGAAGATCTTGTCTCTCCCCTTGGCTGGAAGTGGGACCCCCCCCCAGGATATTCCCAGTTCTCCCTCAGCTGTGCTCTGCGGCAAGGCTGTACTGAGCTGGCTTTGTTGTACACTTGGAGGGAGCCCAGCAAGCTGGAGGGCTGCCTTGCCTTGCCTTGCTGCAGGGAAGCTAAATATATATGTTTGGCCACAAATCAGGGTGCAGTGTAGCAGCACTGGCTGTGGGACGGGGGAGACGAGTTGCCTGGCTGTGCCTGAGGAGGGCAGGGCTGAGGATGGGCTGAGGGGCACAGGAAGGCATTGCAGACGCTGGGCAGGGCAGCATGGCTGGGATATGGCCCGGCATGGCAAGGGCAGGAAATCCTAAACCTGTCCTTCCACCTTTTCCATCTCCTGGCTATTTTGTGAGGAACTGGGGAACGTTGCTGGCTCATGGCTCTTGGCTTTGCTTCCAGCTGTTTATCAGGCTCCTTTCTTTGCACTTTTCTTTCTTCATTCCTTTGTGTCTGCAACTGCTTTGAAGTGCATCTACAGTGAGTCTGACAGCATCCCTCTCTGCCAGGGACGCCTGTCTCTGGATCCCTGGGGGGTTTGGCATCCTTACTGCCAGACTGGGCTTTGTCAGTCCTTCCCCGCGCCCTCCCAGGGCTGTGGTAGGGTGGATGGGGCACAGCCCAACCCTTTGCAGAGACGCAGCTGCAGCTATGGTTCCTTTTGCTGAATAAGCCTCCACCTGGGAGCAGCACTGACGTCAGCCTGTGGAAATACCTGTGCGAGGGCCTGGGGCTGGCGCGGTGCGGCCGGCGGCACAGAAACTGGGAGGAGGCACGCTCTCTTCCCATCCTGAGAAGATGCGCCCACCTCTGGCTTGTGCCAGCTGCTTTGCCTGGGCACGGCGGGTAATTAAGGGCTGAGCCGCGTTGCCTCTGGGGCGGGGCTGCTGTGGAGCCATGGGATCAGTCTGCCTTGACAGCCGCCTCGGCTGCTTGCCTGCTGGTGTCCCTCGGCAGTGTGAGCTGCATCCCCTGCACAAAGCAAATCCACCCCACAGCCACGTCCTGCAGCCAGACGTGTACTCGGCTGTGCCTCCACCTCTCATCGGGGGTGTTTCCCCTGGGGAGAGGTTTATCATCCATGGGCACCCTGTGCCCACCCACACAGGGTTGGCAAACCCCTGAGTCACACACATGACAGGCCAAATTCCTGCAGTCAAGCTCCCTTAACCCTGCCCTTCCAGGGGGTGCTGCACAGCTGGTTTAAATTCGGCTGGCTGCAGGGCTGAGTGTGTAAGGGGAATTCAGGGGCCAGAGCAGGATGTGCACGTGCCCGATATCTGTGCTTGGAGAGCACGGGGCACAGCCTTTGGTGGCAGAGGCTGGGTGCACCGTGCCATCCCCTGCTCCCTGCTCAGAGCCGGACACAGCCCAGCGCTGCTCCTGCACTGCCGATGTGGGGTGACCCCCGGGGTTGCCGGGGTGAGGAGCGGCGCTCCCCCGGCAGCAGGAGGATGTGGCCAGAGCCCTTTCCTCTGGAGCTGATGCAATAGCGGAGCAGCTGTGGCCGAGTGACAGGAAATCTGGCCGCTGGTCCTTCCCCTCCGCAGTGATTTATGGGACGGTGTGGCCGCAGGCTGCTGCCCTGGAAATGGGCTGGGGTGGCTCCAAGCTGCTTCCTCTGCTCGGTGCAAACAATGCCTTCTGGAAAGCCATCCCAGCTGTGCCGGTTCCGGATGCATCCCCCGGGAATCCTTGTTTGCAGCCAGAGGATGCCGGACCAAGCCTCTGGGCGGCATTTCTGTCTGGAGGCGAGGGCAGCCCCCGTGGTTCCCAGGCTGTCCCTGTGCTCCGGGCACTCCGGGCCGCCTCCTGCGCGTCCCCCGCCACTGGGATGCCTCTTGCTCGGCGTGGCCCAGGGATGCATTGGCAGGTGGTTGAACCTGGCAGGGAGGAGCCAGGATTTCCATATACCGAAATATTATTGGGGGGGAGGGGCGGTCATTGGGGGAGCATTTTGTATCGTGGGAGCAGGAAGGAGCTGGTGGGGGCTGTGGCCAGCTCTAATTGCCATGGCCTCTAGAAAACATCCGCCGGGAGCTCCCTCCTTGCTTTGTACCGTGGCCGTGCCGGCGCTGGGCCGGGCCGGGGGGGAGCACAGCCTGGCCTGGCCGTGTGTGCATCCGCTGGGACAAAGCCGAGTGGTTCTTTGGCCCCAAGCCCCTGGCTTGGCTTTCAGCCCATTGTGCTCCGTTTCACTCCCTGGTCACCCCGGGGAGTGACCTTCCTACCGGGAGAGCTGGGAGGATGCAGGGCTCCTGCAATGGTCCCAGGGCAGAGGAGTGCTGGGACCTCCATATTCCCATAGTTTTGGGAAATCCCTGGGGTCTGGGGGGCCTGGGGGCTGTTCACCCTGCAGCTGGTTCTCTGCTCCCAGCGGCAGATGAGGGCTGCAGAGGAAAAGGAGGGCAGCTCTGACCCTGGCCCCTTCCTCATGTGCTGCCTTCTGTGAGGGGCTGGGGAGACATGAGCCCCACTGAGTGCCTGGGCTTGGAGCCAGCAGGGATTAGCCCTGGCAACTTTGGACAGGCAGGCCAGACCTCAGGCTCTGGTGGGTCATTCCTTTGCCCTGCTGTCTGCTCCTGCCTGGCTTGTTTCTACAGCCTGTGTGCCATCAGCAGGAGGTGGATTTGGAGTTTCTTCCAACTGATGCGAGTCCCCAAAGTCCAACTGCTTGCTTGGGGGTACTCTGGGGAGTCTCCTGTGCACCCTGGTGCAATGGTTCTGGTTCTGGCTCTGCCCTATCACACTGCCCCTCCCACCACCGGCCACCCTGCTTTGCACTGGGATGGAATTTTTGGGTGGGGATGGCATTGTTTCGGCTTATCTTGGCCTTGTGACGTGCCCCATGTCCCGGATGCAGCTGTTTGCCTTGGGATGAGAGTGGCTCTAGAAGCCAGGACCTGCCTTTTGAGGAGCTCTTGACCTCCATCTCAACTGGATGCAAACAGGTGACATTTGCTAAGGTCCTCAGGGGGAAACTCAACATTGCGGAGGAGGTCTTCTCATGGAGTGGGGCCAGCTCTGGTTGCACTTTTATTTGCTTATTAAATGTTTTATTTGGCTCTCCTGATTTAGTTTTACGGTGGCTTTAATGGGCTCACACTGTTTTCCAGCTGTCTCTGCACATGTGCGGGGCAGAGGGAGGGCCAGCAGGAATCCATGGGGTGCACAAGGCAGCCTGCAGCCGCCCAGGAGCTGGGAGGAGAAGAGATGGTGCACGGCTGGGGATGCAAGAGGAGCACTGGCAGCCTGTGCTGCCTCCCAGGGTGCTCCTGGAGACCTACAGCTCAGGGCCAGATGGAAGGATTGTATTTGTAGTCATACAACCAGTCTCAAAACATTTGCCTTCCCTGAATTTGCCCACTGATGCTTTGACACTGTTTTCAGTGCCGGCAGCGAGTTGCTCTGCAGGTTTGTGGCCATGCAAGGACAGTGGCTGTGCACCCATCCACACGCTGTGCCTGTTCCCGGGCTGGGGGTGAGGGGGACAGGTGTTTTCCAGGCCAAATGTCCATCCTGGGTGACAGTGGAGGCTGTCTGCTGTCCCCTGCTACTGGGAGCATCTCTGGAACTGCGGCTGAGGCTCCCTGGGGCGAGGCTGGATGTGCGTGGGGGGAGTGTGACTGCATTGGCGGGGTCGGCATGGAAACGCCAAATATTTGAATGGGAGTGGAGTCATTCCGGGTGACACGGCGGGTAAAAATAGCCACGGGGAGTAGGAAACAAAATGCTACCGTTGCTGGAGTGGCGCGTGGGAAAGCGTGGCTGTGGGATGGCCGCTGGGTGGTGTCCTGCTTCCAGCTGGGACTGGGGCAATCTTCCTAACAGCTGGAGTGCTGTGAGGGGTCAGAGACCGGCGCCTTTGTGCCCACGTCCCACAGGGCTGCAGGGGCCCTGGGGGCCGCAGCACAGTGGTTCGTGTTTCCTGCAGCCCCTCTTGAGCGAGTGCAGCCCCCCGTGGTTCCCACAGCCCGGCTTCCCCCGGAGCTGCTGGGAAGTGGCTCACCCCTCTCTCGTGTCTCCTGCAGCCGAGAAGGTGTCTTCCCTGGGCAAGGACTGGCACAAGTTCTGCCTGAAGTGCGAGCGCTGCAACAAGACCCTGACCCCGGGCGGGCACGCTGAGGTAAGAGCTGCCAGGGCACTCAGGGGGCCTGGTGGGATGGGAATCTCCAAAACAGGGGTGGGACAAAAGTCTGATGCCATGTGGAGTCGCTGTCCCTGCGGCACGAGAGCCCAGGAGAGCACCCTGTGGCTTCAAACGCTGCGGCTGCAACTCAGGGTGCTCTTGTGCACAGCCCTGGGCAAGCCACATAGGGGTGCTGGCACCATGTGTGGTGTCCCTGCTCTGTCACCCTGGGCTCCCAGGCAGCTGTGGTGCGGCTTGGCACGCCCCAGTAAGCACTTGAAGCTCCATACACTGGGCAGACTTGTTTGGGCATTGCACAGACTTTGGAGAGGTGTGTGTGCTGAGAGCCTGCACTGATCTGTGGTTAAAAACACCAAGAACGAGGAATGCCTGGGTTGCCACAGCAACGAGAGCTTGGCTCTGGTGCTCTCTGTGCCCTGGAGCTTGTGATGGAATGTGATGCCACTGCCATCCCAGCACTTGGGAGTGTGAAGGCGCCATGCTGCTGGTTGCAGCTGCTCAGGCTTAGGAGGAATTGTGTTTTTCCTGTGCAGTGTCCCTGCGTGACATCTGGTGCCCTGGGTTTGCACAGCACCTGTCATTCCACAGTGTCACCAGCTCCTTAGCCTGGCTCTAGCAGGCAGCACAGCTGGGGACTAGCAGGGACAGTCATGCTGGTGGCCCCCAGCCCGTGCGGAAGTGGGGCCTTTCCTGCCAGTGAGGTGGATCTGTGCTCCAGACTGGGTTAAGCCCAGAAGATTTGCTGCTTCTCCATATAAGGTTGGATTCTGTTCCATTAGGGGATGGCCGTCCAGCCCCACTGACTCTGCCAACAGCAGATTTGGCCCTTCCCTGCTTTTTCTCCCTCCTTTTGAGGAGGCTAGGTTGGAAAGGTGTCGCAGGGAGACCAGTTAAATGTTTACCCTCCCCTCCCCTCTGGCATGGTAACACTGTGAGCACACTCTTATTTATGCCTTGCAATATTTTGCAGCTGCCTTTGGCCAGCCCACAGCCTTCTCACTCCCCCAGCCTTACCTCTGCCTGTCCTGGCCCTCGCCTTTGGCACGGCACCTCTGCTCAGCTGCCACCCTGCCCTTCGTGGGCAAGGAGTCCTTACCTTGCAGCAGAGGGATGGAGGGGAGGAGCATGGGGCAGGAGCAGGGCTGAGGTGCTGAGTGGGGCCAAGCAGGCGGTGGGGTGGGATTCTGCCTGAGCATGGGCTCCCAGTGGGTTTTCTACCCAGGGCAGTGTGTGTGGCAGCCCTGCTGCCCCCCTGCTCCAGCCACAAACACTCTTTCTTTTCTCTTGGACTGGGTTCCAGCTGACCCATGAGAAACGGGGAGTTCTGGGGCTTATTGCCTGCCTCCTGCCTTCCTGTGATAATCTCCTTAGCTGATAGTGGGGTCGATAGCAGCTGGGCTGGGACCAGAGCCCATGTGGGGCCTCTGATCTTGGGCCAAGGCGAGGGAAAGGCGAAGCTGAAAGCTCCCACGGTGCTCTGAGCACTGAGAGCAGCCTGGCTGTGCACAGGATGCTGAGGGGGTGAGGCCGTGCCTTGCTGGGTCCAGTGCCACACAGCTGGGCTGGGGGGTGGAGGTGCCCAAAGCTGAGCTGCCGTGGCTGCTGGTGCTCCGGCCCCACAGGGACACCTTTGCACAACAGCCCGAGTGGTTGATGCAGGCAAAACTCCCGAGTGCTCGGGTCGGGTTAGGCTGAGGCTGCAGACCCAAACCTGGGTACATGTTAGGGTGCTGGTATGGCCATGGTGGTCTTTGAACACCAGAGGATGAAGGTGCTCCTGAGGGAACCGTGGTTACTGCTCAGCATCCTAACACTGCCCTCTCTCCCCAGCACGACGGGAAGCCCTTCTGCCACAAGCCCTGTTACGCCACGCTGTTCGGCCCAAAAGGTACGTCTGTGTGCCCTCGCCTGCGATGCTGTGCTGGGGCTGCAGGAAGGCCCAGGTCCCCTCATCCCCACTGGTGGCCTCAGCAACATCCCAGAAGCCAAGCTAGCATGGGCTGAGCATCAAGCCAGCAAATTGCAGTCCCAGGCCTGCTGTCTGCTTGTGCAGAGGGAGAGAAGAGCTGCTGGAGGGAAGAAAGGAGGGAGGGAGGGAGGGAGGGAGGGAGGAAGGAAATCTATACTGACAT
>VWZP01003933.1:0-26921 GCA_013396995.1 Dicaeum eximium | reverse complement strand
GCTTTCTTTTTTTTTTTTTTTTAACATGTATAAAAACAAATTCCCATTCAGACAGAAGGTGGAGTTAGTCTCCTATCCCAGATGTGGCTGGAGAAAGCCTGGGTCAGGAGAAGGCAAGCTGGGACTGAAGTGCAGCAGTGGCCCCTGGCTCAGCAGGGCTGGGGGAGGAGGGACAGGGGGCTGGGGGGACGATGGAGGTCCCAAGGGCTCCCAGGCCACCGCAGCCTCTCTGTGCCCTCCTGCAGGGGTGAACATTGGTGGCGCTGGGTCCTACATCTACGACAAGCCGCAGATCGAGGGGCAGACTGCTCCGGGACCTATCGAGCACCCGGTGAAGGTGGAGGAGAGGAAGGTGAATGCTGCACCCCCCAAGGGACCCAGCAAAGGTGAGGGGCAGGGCAGGGCAGGCAGCCTGGCCCTTTGCCATGCTGGGCAGCCAATGCAGAGCTGCTGTGTTTGGTGATGGTGTGGGCTGCAGAGTTTGTGTGTGGGGTTCACCCCACCCAAATGTGACCGGGCTGAGATGTCCCCCCACTTGCCAGGAACATGTCCTCTTTTCTTCCAGCCTCCAGTGTCACCACCTTCACCGGGGAGCCTAACATGTGCCCGCGCTGTGGCAAGAGAGTCTACTTTGGTAAGGTGGCAAGTGGGCAGTGCATGCTTGCCTCAGAGTGGCATGGCCCCATGGGGCTGGGCTCTGTGCAGGAACCCTGGGGCATGCAGAGAGGCTGGGAGCAGGACTTAGATCAGAGAGGGGGTTGTGGGTACAGAGATGCCTGAGGGGCCTTCAGGAATGGGTCCTCTTGGATATACTCCTGGGTGCAGGGCTTTATCTGCATTGTATCCCCTGCTGTGTCACCTCCCACGTGGTAATAGATGTTCTCAGCCATCCTTTGTCACCTGTGAGGCACCAGAGGGGTGGGAGGGATGTGGGAGGCTTGAGATCCTGAGGGCTCTCCTGGGATTTTGTGATATCCCCATGGGGAATGCTCCCCCTCAGCATGTTGCAGGGGACTGGTGTGACCTTGCCCCCACTTGCCCCACTGCAGCTGAGAAGGTGACTTCACTGGGGAAGGACTGGCACCGTCCCTGCCTACGCTGTGAGCGCTGCAGCAAGACGCTGACCCCGGGGGGACACGCTGAGGTAAGGGTGTGCCCATCTCAGAACCCCAGCCTGCACACCTGGGGAAGACAGTGGGGCACGGCTGATATGTCACAGGCCATCCTGATGGCACCCACTGCCTTTGCAGGAGGGCAGGGCTGGGAGGAGCAGCCCCTCAGCTTGGGGAAGTGCTGGGGTTTTTGCCGTGTCTGCAGGAGAAGAGCAAGGGAGGTGTCCAGGGAGGTGGACATGTCCTGGGGACTGGATTTTCCCTGGGCCCCAGCCCAGGTGACAGGTTTTTCTCTCTGTCCTGCACAGCACGATGGACAGCCGTACTGCCACAAGCCCTGCTACGGGATCCTCTTTGGGCCAAAGGGTGAGTGCTTGGGGGCACATGGGGGGGACCCAGTCCAGGGGCATGTGCCCTTTGTGGGCTGCCACTCTTGATGTTCATGCCACCACCCAGAGGGGACATCTCCCTGGAGCATGCCACCTTCCCGCCTATGTCCTCACCTTCCTGTTTCTTGCCCTGTGCAGGTGTCAACACTGGAGCTGTGGGAAGCTACATCTATGACAAAGACCCTGAGGCAAAGAACCAGCCCTAGACAGCGTCCCTGCCCACCTGCCCGCACGCTCTGTGCCCCTCCTGTACTAACCTCCTGCTCCCAGCCCGAGCAGACCCTCACCAGGCTGGCCACGGAGCTGTGTCCTCTCTGCTGTCTCTACACCGGGCAGGACAGCCCTGTCCCTGGGTTATTATCATAGTCTCTAATATAAGCTTCAGTGTTTTAAGGCAAAGGTAGAAGGTATCTCTGGTGGTTCCCAATGCACTCTGCCCTCCCCAGCCATCCCACCAGCCCCCCGAGTGTGGGAGGCAGCAGGGCAGCTGTGGGGATCTCCCCCTCTCCTCGTGTGCAGGGGATGGCGGGTGGCACCCAAAGGGCTGAGGATGGGGGAAGGTGGTGCCAGGAGTCCCACCACAGGAGGGTGCTCCAGGCTGTCCCTCAGTGCTTGAGGTTGGAGTGAGGGTGCCCAGCCCTCTTCCTCACCAGCTGCTGGAGATGTGTGACACCTGCCAGCACTGCCCTTCTCCTGGCCCTTTCCAGGCTCCATGCCCTGGCTCTCACTGTCCGTGGGTCTCACAGCTGGCCCTGTCCACTGTTAGGTCTGGCATCTCCCTACATCCCTGTCTTTGAATCCCTGTAGGTGCACCCAGGCAGGTGCCCCAGCCTGCTCTGCGGCTGGTTTAGGTTGGTGCCCCTCCAGCCCAATCCCCCTGGAGGCACAGCCTGTGCCAGGGGGCACCTGGCAGCTGCAACCGTGGTGGAGGGGGCTCTCCTCTCCCCACCTTTGAAGGACAGAGTGCATTGGGCTGGTGGCCTGGGCAGCAGGACCTCCCCCTGCTTCCCAGAGCTGGAGGTTTCTCATTGTTTTGTTTATTTATAAGCAGTTGTGAATGTGCTCCTTGCTTTGGAGAATGACACGTGCCTCCCATCCCACCCATCCCCCCGTGCACACCCAGCCCTGCTGCTGCCCAAGAGAACAGGAAGGGGTTGGGGCAGGGGACCTGCCAGGACAGGGAGCCCTGGGTGCCAGCACCCTGCTCTCTTCAGGTTCCCTGTGCTGCTGCAGGGCTGACTTCTGTTATTTGCTGATAATAAAGGTTTTGAGAGATGTGTTGTGCAGCTCATCTCTGGGTGAGGGTGGGGGAAGATGTGCACACCATACAGCATCCCTTGGGTCCCACGACAAGCTGGGACCCTGCTGCTGTGGTCCTATCCCAGCTAGCTCCTCCTGGGGCTGGACTGAGCAGCTCCAGCTGAGCCCAAACTCCTCCTGAGCAGCTGTTCCTTGCACTGCAAGCGCAACAGGCTTGTAGGAAGCTGTGCTGGCCCTGCAGACGGGGTGGGGTGGGATGGGATGGGTGCTTCCCAGCTTTGGGGAGTGGGAAACTAGTGGAGAGAAGTTAAAGAGCGGGTGCCATTATTTTCCCCAGCCTGGGCTTGCTGAGCAGGCACAGTGCCTGAGTGGAGCTGCCATTGGGAAAGCTCAGCCCGGCAGCAGCAGGGCAGGAATGCAGTGTGGCATTGGCCAGCCCCTGGGGGCTGCCCTGTCCCCAGCCAGGTCCCAGCCCTGCTGCCAGGCCTGGTTTTAGACATCCAACTATTCCCCGTCGGAGCTGAGTGTCTGCAGAGCGAGCTTTGGGCTGCCAAGCCAAACACCGCTTCTGGGAACTGCTGCTCGGGTTCGTCCCTTCTGTCACGTTCTTGCAAGAACCCCATTGGGCTGCCTGCTGGCCGTGCCCCCCTGGGGACCCAGGCACCCCTCTGGTCCCGTCTTCTGGGGAAAACAGAGACCTGGTGGCCCCCGCGATGGGCTGAATCCGGCCCCAGCCCCGGAGCTGTCTCGCTGCCATGCCAGAGGGGGTTGGTTGCCAGCCACAGCCCCCGGCGTTGCTCCGTGCCTGGGCACAGCTGGGAAACGCAGCGGGCACAGCTGCAGGGAGGAGCAGCAGGGAGCCTGCGGCCAGGGCGGCATTCCCGGCTCCGGCAGCCGGCAGAGCAGCGGCTTTTCCCTCCTGGCAGCAATCCCAGCGGCACGAAGCCTTTTCCCAGGCACAGAGGGCCAGCAGCTCCTGGGTCGGGGAACAGGCTCAGTGTGTTCATGTTTTAGTGGTGTTTCCATAGAGACTTGACCCCGCGGATGCTTTAGGGACAAGGCTGCGGTGTAAATCAGAGCAGTGTCGCTCTGCTGGCTCCTCCCCTGACCCGCAGCTGGGCCCTGTCAGCCAAAATTTGCAAAGTTTGCCCCTCGTAGCAGCAGCAGCCGTGCTGAGGTGGGGGCATGCCCATCGCTCATCCGGGGCCCAGTAGAGCTGCCAGCAACGCCCTTGGCATGAATCCATCTCCCCTTGCAACTCTTATTTCCCATCATTAATTAACAAGCTTAATGTGCCGGCCTCTCTGCTACCCTGTGGCAATCCCCTGCAGCAACGAGCTTCCCTGATGGCCCGCACAGGGTGATTTTCCTCCCCAGCACCTACCTGGCCCCATACTGTGCATCAGCCGGGCTCAGCAATGCCAGCAGGATCCCACCATGGGCTGGCTTTCCTCTTGATTCCTTTCTCTTTCTCTTTTTTTTTTTTTTTTTTTTTTTTTTAATCCTTACATTTTCTTTTTCCCATGAGAGTTTTGCTGAAGGAATGCAATGAAATCAAAAATAGACAAAATTCAGCTCTGCTGCACAAGGGAGTGCTGGGAAGCCTGCAAATATCACAGCGTCCTGCTATGCCAAAGGGCACAACATGGCTACTCGTGCTCTGGGTGGGCAATGTCCTCCCACCCTCAGGTAGGTGGAGGGACTGGGTGCCTCTCGTGACACAAAGTGTCCCCCAGGTACAGCAGGTACCCCCAGAGTGGGTGTTAAGAGCAGGAATCTGAAGGCTGTAGGAGGGCTTTCGGGTCCTATATGGGATTATCTGAGGGGCCGGGGCTGTCCCTGTGCTCATGAGTCAGTGTGGGGACCAGGGCACACCACACAGCAAAGTGGGACTTTGCTCAAGCAGGAAAGGCAACTCTGGCCTCTAATCCTTGGTGCATTTTTGTATTTATTTTTGGGAAGCCTATGTGAGCTGAAAGTGCTCCTTTACTTGAGGCTTGGAAAACATCCTTCTCCTCAGGGATGTCAAATTTTTTTTTTTCAGCTTGGACTTGCTAGTGGGATAAAGAAGTCAGAGAGCCCTGGTGATTACAGACATGCTCTCCAGGGTACAGATGAAAATAGAGAACAAAGTGGATGCAGCTTTGCTTGGAAATCCCCCAAGCGATATGAATTTGTCCTGAGCCATTTCACTTGCTGGCTTCCAGGTTTCTTGGGAGCCTGCAGAGCTCAGCAGAGAACTCACCCACTGAGGTGAGTTCTATTCTGAGGGCTGTTCTGAGGGCAGCCTGGGTGATGGGTGCCAGCCTGGGGACAGAGACACCAGCAGGAGGAGCAGGATTGTCACCTAGTGGTGCTTCTCGACACAAGGCTGAGGGTGCCCGTGCCACAAGAAATGCTGCTGCACAGCTTGTCCCATCCTTCATGGCCCAGAAAAGGGCTGGAGAGTGCTCCTCCTAGAGCAGCACAGCACACTGCACACATGGGAAACACCAGGAAAGGAGTTGATAGGGATAGGAATGATGAGAGCAGCCCTGGGTACATCTGATCCAGTCCAGGCAGGGAAGGGAGATGCAACCATCACGGTGTGGAGGGGTCCTGAAATGCAGGGAGATGGCAGGACAGGATGGCTCTGGGACACGGGGGCCAGAGCAGCACAGCTACGCAGGGAAGCCAGACTGATTTAAAGCATTTGCTGGGAAGTCAATAAACAGGGGCCAAAAGGGATGAAGTGCTGGAAGATGTGATTTAAGATGGGACATTGAAAGTGACCCAGTAAGCACAGCTTGTTTCCACATGGGCCAAGAGCCGGCTCAGCTACTCCCTGGAGTCAGCAGAGGGGCTCTTCCTAACCTGGCTGAGCTTTGGCTTGGTCCCAGTGGGAGGTTAAAGAACTGGGTGTAAATACTGGAGAGGGTGTAGGAGAGCAGGTAGGGATGAAGAAGAAGGAATGGCAGAAAACCAAGCAGAGGAGAAGGACTTGGGCTGTAAATCCCCCTGCCAGTGCACTGCCCTGGAGTGTCACGCAGGGAGAGTTGCTGGTGCAAGCTCTAGCTGTGACACTGGTGAGGGTGGTGCTGACTCCTCCTCACCAGTGTTGCTGCCTGGAGGCATCCACGAGGGAACACCCCAGGATACAGGCAGAGCTCTGCATCAGCCTTTAGGTTTTCAGGTAGGGTGAGCAGCTGGGAACCATCCCGGGGAGCTCAAGGGGCTCCTGGAGTGCCCTGGGGCAGGCTGCTGGAGGAGTGCAGGCTGCTAATGGCTGTGCAAACCTGTGACTTCTCCTCCTCTCTCCTGCTCTGCCCTGGCCCTCTGTCATGCCTGGGGATGTCAGAGCACAGTAGTCACATCCTTTTCACCCTTCTGCTCCACTGCCATGGCATGACCATGCTGAGCAGCATGCTCACAGAGAGAGCAAACACTTCTGCACCCCTTTGCCTCACCTCCAGTGAATTTTTAACCAGGAATAAAAGGTGTGGCATCAATAGCCTGGAGGCAGCCCAGGGCAAGCAGTGCTGCCAGGGAGGCTGGGGAGGTGATCCCTGGCACAGATCCCCTGTGAGTAGCCCCTCAGTAGTGTCCACAATCCCTGCCAGCCCCCCAGCACCTATGTGCATCTCCCTGGCAGGCAGATGCAACGCCTCCTGGACACTGGGCAGCTTTCCAAAGCAGCAGACTTTGCTTCCTTGACAATCCTGGCCCCATTTGATAGCCACAATAGAAACAGCCAGGCCATGTCAGGAAAATGTACCAAATCCTCCCACAGCAGGATTTAGCCACGAGGTTTCCTCGGGCTGCCACTAATGGAAACTTGCAGAAAAGAGCAGATGGCAGCTGAGACTTTGGCCAGACTGTACTCAGGGAGCCTGGGTGAAATTGGAGGAGATTTTCCATGTCTTGGCAGGGTTGGAAAGACGGACAAGGGCTGCCACACCCTTTTGTCCTACGTATGGAAGCCACAGCTGTGTCCCCACGTGGGCAGTCCTGTGTGCTCCATCTGTACTGAGCTGGGAGCTGGCCCACGGCTCCGTTTTTGTCATTGCTGGTGCAGTGTAACATTAACCCTGTGATGATGATAATTCATGTCTTGCCTCTGAGGGTGAGAGCTGACCTGACAAGGGGCTGAGGGGCAGCCAGCTGCCTGAACTGGCCTGGAAGTGTTTTTACAGTTTCAGCTGGAAGCAGACATGTGATTGCCCATGCCTGTGGCAGGACGGCTCTGCACTGTGCCCCAAAGGGCACTGAGGACAGATTTTGGCGTGGCAGCGAGCGTATTTCACAGGCTCAAACCATTTGAGACTTTATGGCACCAGTGGCAGTGTACTAGTGGGTGCGCCACGAACCTGGAGAGTGCCCCTTTCCAAGCCCCTTCCCCAAGCCCCCCACCCCTGGAAGGCCTTCTGGCTGCTGTCTCACTCACAATTACTCCCAGCCAGTGGTCACCTATCAGCTTTATGAAGACATATCCCAGAGGTTTTCCTTAGGGTGTAATTTGCCCTGACAGCCACCTTCATGCCGTTGTTTTCCTGTCTGTCTGGTAATGGGATTAGCCGCGTGCAAATCCGGAGGTGATGGAAGGGGAGTGGGGGGAGAGCCTGCCAGCCCCTGTTGCAGGGCTCACCGAGCAGCTCCGCGGGCCTTTTGATGGGATCACGCGCCTGGCAGCTCCCCTCAGCTTCTGCCTGGCTCCTGTAATTTTCTTGTCAAATTAGAGTTCCATGCTGGGTTGTGTGGTGCATATTTTACAACAAATAGCCTTGGCTGGGAGGGTCTCTGACTTGCACAAGTGTGGGCTGAAACATGGCCAGGGAGGGAGATTTTGCAGGACTCACAGTTATGAGAGTGCTGGGACAATGCTGGACCAGGGTGTCACTGGCCCCTGGGTCACGCACTCACTGGTGAATCCTCTCCCCTCTGTGCAAGGGTGCTGGGGGACTGTGAGAGCTGTGGAAGCCCCAAGCCCCTACCCCAGCAAGGTGGGGCAGGAGGGGGAGCCTGGAGCTGCTGCCCAGGCAGATGGGCTGGTCTGCTACATGGAAATAGCTGCTTTTTTCTTGCTCTGTTAGCAAAACAAACCCAAATTGGCTTATGTCACCACCATGTCTGCAAAAATGCCAGTGGCTTTTCCAATTGTTACTGCAGTAGTCACCAGTGGCCAAGATGCTTGAGGGAGATACTTGGGAGGCAGCTCTGGCACACCCAGGAGTTCTTGACTCACAACTGTGCCCCAGGAGCCCAAGAAACCCCTGGGGGCTGGAGGGACCTCGCACAAAATACAACACAGATGGAGCCAGGGAGCTGGTGCTGGCTCTTGCCAAGGGAGGGGATAGCCCTGGCCATAACAACACCACCCAAACAAACAAATGATACAGCCCAGGTTTTCCGAGGGTTGTTGCCATGCCATCAGGGAGCACTGGCACCTGATGCTTCAGGATAGAGCCTCACCCAAAGATTCCTATCAGAGGGCATTGGCAGCTGAGGCATGCTCAATCTAATGGTTAAATTAGCTGTAACAAGGTCTGCAGATAAGATAAAGCTGTGCTTTCCTGAAGAGGCTGCTCTCCATTGGCGCTGGCTGGGTTGTTTCTGTGTCAGGCTGTGAACCTTGATTTGAAATGATGCTTTGGGTGGGACCTGGCTTTGCTGAAAATGCCACCCCTGCCCTTCTCCTGCTGCTCCCCGGTGCTGTCTCTGCCCAGCACTGGAGCTGACCACACTGGATGACCTTGTCTGTAGGTGCGGGCACGGTACCCCAACAAAGAGAGATGAGCTGGCTGCTGCTCACTGCCACTCCAAGAGGGTTCCCATACTGTTGGTTCTGTGTCCTGGGGGGACCCTGGATGGCAGAAAGAGCAGTGACCCCAAATGTCAGCTTGCTGAAGTGTTTCCAGCCAGCTCCCTCCAGCACAGTGGGGCTTCAGTGTACTGTTCCATTGCAGAGCGCTGATGGGTTTCGCACACTGGGATTCCAAGTGTTTATGGACTCACTCCCTGTAAAATGGGCAAGAGGCTGTATCCCATGGGCTCCTAAGATGCTGCCGTGCTCCAGGAGCACCTGCAGCCCTTCCTTCCTCCCTGCTGGGGCCCTCTGTCAGATGACTTTGCTGCACTGCCCCAGCCCTGTGCATGCCTGCTGATCAGGGGGACAGGAGTGGGGTCCCAGCCACAAGTAGGGTGCAGGCACAGCTCCCATGGTGTGTAGGATCCAGGGCTGTGTCCCACAGCAGCCTTCCCTCTGAGATTGGCTTGCTGGGATTCACATAGGTTTGCAGGGCACACAGCACCCTATTTTGGCTCCCTCCTTGTGAAGCAGGCTGGGCGTAGCCCAAGGTCCACAGGTTCTGGTAACCCCGCAGGGCCAGCTAGGACAATCAAGGAACCACGAGGGGCCAGCAGGCACACAGCCCCACGCAGGCAGGGTTGGCAGAGAGCACCATGTGGCTCGGTGGTGTCTTTGTGAGAGTGACCCTGGTCCTGGGCCTGCTCTCTTGAGTGAACAGAACAATCTCCAGAAAGTCCATGGGGACACGGAGATGAGGGGATGGCCAGGCTTTGTTTTACCTGGGTCACTCGGTGTACGGTGCCAGGCAGAGGCACCTGCTGCCCCAGCCGGGGTGGGAGCATTCCTGCCACAGGAGGAGCTGGGCTGAGTGGTCTATGGGGACTGGCCGCAGGGCTGGCCAGCTGGAGGAGACTTGCAGGAGGGCAGTTTTCAGCTGCTGGCCAGCACAAAACCTGCCTTAAAAGGGAGTGAAGTTGAAGGAGTCTGTCCGAGCCAGTCAGTGGCCCCAAAGCAGCCTAGCACCGTGTAGCAGGGAAAGCAGGGCCACCAGAGAGGGGAGAGGACATGTCTTGTCCCTTATATTTCATCAGGGTGCCAACTGCACCCCTCGTGGTATGGGGAAGGGGTCCTGGCCTGGGTAACCCAGCTGGGTGCTCATCAAGTGCTGTGTCTGGGTACAGGGGGATGTGATGTGGCTGAAATATGGGTGCCTGCATGTACTGGTGCCTCAGGGCAGGGAGAACAGGGAGGAGGCAAGGTGGAGGCCCTTGCAGGACACATCTGCCTCCCCTCCCATACTGTAAGACACTGTCTCAGCATCTCAGCATGACTCATGCCTCAGCCGGGAGCTGCTCCCGGTGACATCATGCCAGTGTGAGTGCTGCCCACCCTACTGAGCCCAGTGCTGCCCTTGGAGCAGGATGGTGCTCCCCAGCCTGCAGTGGGGCTGCCAGCTGTGGGATCAAAGACCGGGAGCACTGGCACAGCAGGGGGATTGTGCTGGAAGGGAGGCTGCTGGGGCCGGGCTGGGTCGTAAAGCAGTCCCGTGCAGCTGAACATGAACTTCGCCTCTGGACACAGCTTGCCGCCTCTCCTCCTGCAACCACGGGTGGGATCCGGTGTCAGCAGGGCTCTGTTTGTGTCGGCGAGGGACGCCTCGCATTTCGGGAGGCAGTCACTAGGCGTCCTGGCGCTGGGTTTCACAAGCCCTCATGACCTTTCCAGCACAGCAACATGCCCTGGGGAGGATTGTTTCATACAAAGCAGACCTTTGGATAGGCTTTTCATTTCCTTCACAACCAAGCACAAAGGAACAACAAGTCCTCCCTCCTAATAAAATGACAAAGTCAGTTACACAGATGGGCTGGCTCTCCACAGTGAGCGGAGCCGTGTGCCGCACCCACGCCATTCCCAATGTCCTGCAAGAGCGGGGTTACAGTCCTGAAGCTCCTGCCTGCATCATCCCGCACCCCAATATTCCCCATAGGCAGGAGACCCTGCCTGAGGCTCAACTTTTACACTCCCTTGGGAGAAAAACGTATCTGTGCTCGGAGGGGGTGAGCCCAGGTGGGCAGCACCCCACGAATCTTTATCTGGGAGTGTGGTTAATTGACAGATGCCAACCACAGCTCCCGCTCCGAGCGGGGCTCTCGGCCACCCCCACAGCACAAGCTGGGCAGGGGCCGGGGTGCAGAGAGGACAGGGCTGTGTGTGGGGGGCAGTGGAGGTCGGGGCGCCAGGGGTGTGGGGCTGTGGACTGCAAAGGGCGCAAGACGTGCAGCTGGAGCGATTGCAGGGGCAGGGGGTGCAGGAGGTGTAGGGCTACAAGGGGTGCAGGACCCCGTCTCGGGAGTCCTCGCAGGGCCGTGCCCCGGGCTGTCCCCTCTAGCTGCGGACGGGGTGCACATCTGGGCGGGGCGGAGCGCACATCTGGGCGGGGCGGAGCGCACATCTGGGCGGGGCGGGGCGGGCGGGGAGGGACTTCGGCGGGGTCGGCGTGGA
This sequence comes from Dicaeum eximium, assembly GCA_013396995.1. Classification (NCBI taxonomy): domain Eukaryota; kingdom Metazoa; phylum Chordata; class Aves; order Passeriformes; family Dicaeidae; genus Dicaeum; species Dicaeum eximium. The sequence continues at coordinate 15,873 of VWZP01003933.1, read as the reverse complement.
GCATCCCGCAGCCGGTGCGAGCGGAGTCCCGAGCCCAGCCGAGCCGACACCATGCCCAAGTGTCCCCGCTGCGACAAGGAGGTCTACTTCGGTAAGGGCTTCCTGCCCCGCCCCAGCCGCCCCCACCTCGGGGGACCTGTTGGGCACCGATGCCGGGCTGTAGGTCCTCTGGGCACCCCGGCTTCTGGCCCCCATAGTGCGTACCCCATCTCCGCAAATTCCTGGCGTAACCCAAATTTGCTCAGCCTTGCGCTGTGGGTCCCCGAGGCGCCCCGGGTGGGTGATCCTGTAGATCCACACCCAAGGAGATGCGTGGCTGCACAGCGCGGGCTGCACTGGGTGCTTCCAGAGCAGCATGGAGCCCAGCCTCACTTCCTTCCCAGCACAGCCCGCAGTCCTGAGCCACTTTGGAGCCCAAAGGCTCAGCTGGTAAAGCTCGCTGCTCTGAAAGCCTGGGCAGGTGAAGCAAGCACCTTCCCAATGGCAAATCCTGCCCTAGGGCAAGTACCTGGGTCAGTGGGTCGCCCACACGTTGTTCTGTGTGGTTTACCACAGCAGGATGACACCTCTGGGTGTTATTTTTAAGCCACTGTTGCAGGGTAGGTGTCAGCTTTGTTGGGCTGCTGTCTGCTGCTGGGCTTCCTGCAGACGTCTTCCCTCCAAACTGGGGCCCCAAAGCTCCTGCCTCTTCTGGAGCCATGGACCTGCTGTCCTGTCTGAGGGTATTTGTGGGGTTTGAGCTTCTCACTTTGCTATCAGCTTTTGGAATGGGCAGATTCCTCTGGCAGACCCCTCCACTTGCCCGGCATAGCTGAACTCAAGGGAGTTTGCTGGGAGCAGCTTAGAGACACTCCCTGCTTTCTGATTTACTCGAGATGAGGGATCTGGAGCCCAGGTGCCACTACTGACTTCTTTCTCTGCTTTATTTCTGCTCTGCTTGTGCCTGTGCCCCAACTATTTGTGCTCAACCAAGGAGTTGGAGGCGCAAACACAGGAACTGCTGTGTGTGCCTGTTAGTGATGCCCAGCCTGGAGAGCTGTGCTGGGGCTGACGTTGGCACTGCGCAGAGGGCTGCTGGGGCTGTGGTTCCTGCGGCCAGGGAACATGGCTTTGCCTTGAACTCACTGCTTACAGCCAGGCTTTGGGATGGCAGTTTTGGCACAATACAGTTTGTGGCTCCCTCCTGCGACTCAGGGCCTTGGCGTGCCTCATTTACCCGTGTGGCTTGATATCAGGAGCCACCAGGTGCTGGTGGCAGTGTGTGCCTTTCCCTGTGGGTCTGGGTCAGTCCTGGTCGGGGCGAGCTGGGTTTGCCATGCCCGCAGGTGTGGCCATGGAGGAGCTGAGACGGCACTGTTTGACCAAGGAGGGGTTTGACCTTGCACTTATCACGCCTGCACTTATTATGAAATATCTCTGTTGACGCAGAGGCTGAGGAGGGTTCAAAAGCTGTCAGAGGACCAAGCTGGATGCCTGATTTCTGTGCCTGCAGATTATCCAGAGTGCTGGCAGAGGAGGCAGAGCAAGCCTGGCTCTGGGGCACCCTGAGGCTTTCAGAGCCTGGCGGTCTTGCTTGGGCATGCCTCAGGCTGCTCTGGGCTAAATCCTGTCTGTAGAGAGGAGGGGTGGGGAGGATGTCATGCTGAGAGCACTAGGGATGGGGTTTGCAGGAATTTTGCCTTTATGCCTGAGTGCTGTAACCAGCCTTAGCAGAGCTCCTGCCCAAGCGTTGGTGCAAATGCATGTGCATGAGGTGGGGAGGCTGTGCTCCGTGCAGGAACCCTTTGATAGGAGGGTCCTGTCTCGGGCCAGGCTCAGACTCCTAGGGGCACCTAGGGGGAGGACACTGTTGCTGCTGCAAGGCTGCAGGCACAGGAGCTCCTTTGTGCCACTATGGAATGGCAGCAGGCCTGCCTTGTGACATTTGGGCACTGCCCCCACTCCCACCTCTGCAGCCACCAGCTTGCTCCTTGCACAGGCTGTTGTGGGCATATTTGGACTGCAAAAAGGTGCTCCAGGCTGCCCAGGGGCCCCCAGGGCATGCACTACCCACACTGGTTTGGTCCCATTTGCAGGCGTGGGGACAGTGTTCAGACCTGGCTTTGACACGATTCCTGTGGACAGCTCTGTTTAATCACTTAATAAATTCCCAGGAGCTCGGTTGCCAATATGAAGAGCACACACGCCTGCAGAAAACAGCCTTCTCCCCTGCTGTGCTCCAATTAAAAGGCACCCTGTGCTCCCCGCTTTCTCCATAAACATATCCTGGCTCCCGTGTTGTCTCTCCCCGGCTGCCTGAACCCCCGCCAGGCTCCAGCTCTGCTCTGGTTTGCCATGGTGCCAGCAGAATCCGAGCTGCGGCTGGCGGGGACTGCTTTCTGTTGGCAGGGTGTGGCAATGGCTTTGCCTCCCCGGTCCTTGCCAGCATCCCCTTTCACCCCTGCCAAGTCTAGTGATTTCTTAGGCTCCGGCTCACTGGGGAGAAATTAATCCCCTTGCAGGCTGATGTTGGAAGGAGGGAGGTCCTCAGGTCTTTGGAAGATGGGGTAGAAGTCAGCCCATCCTCATGGATGCAGCTGTGCTCACCCTGGGCGTGGCACCACCACTGCGGATCCATGTTCCTGGATGTGCATGGCACTGTGTGTGCACACTCGGGTTTGAACACAGTGCCCTCTGTCCTAGACAGACAGACTTGGGAAAATGTCAAAAAATGTCCTCCCTAGGGTTGATGGCAAGGCAACCAATCTGCCAAAACGAACTTGTGCCTGTTCAGTGCCTCAATTCACCCACCTCCTTTCCATGGCAGCCGAGAAGGTGACTTCTCTGGGGAAGGACTGGCACCGGCCCTGCTTGAGATGTGAGAAGTGTAACAAGACCCTGACGTCTGGAGGCCATGCAGAGGTGAGGTTTGCTGCCCAGTAGGTCTGGGTTTGCTTCACCTGAGGGCTGGGACAAGCAGAGGTGGGGCTCATGCTCTTTCTCTCTCCCTGCAGCATGATGGCAAACCCTACTGCAACCACCCCTGCTATGCTGCCTTGTTCGGGCCCAAAGGTGGGTGCCTGTGGCACAGTCATGGAGGGAGTGAGGGGGCTTGGGGCTCCTGTCTCTTGGTGAGCTCCAGCCCTCGGTGTGCTCCCCATCCCATGGCAGTGCTGACCCTGCTCCATCTCTTCCAGGGTTCGGCCGGGGAGGAGCTGAGAGCCACACATTCAAATAAATCTCAGGTTGGTCCTTCTCTTGGAGCTCGCCTCCTGTCTCTGGCTCTATGGGCTGGCTGGGGCTGTCTTCCCTAGGCCAGTGGGGAAGGCAGGCCTGCCACAGCATCTCTCTGCGCTGGTTGTGACTCCCAACCCTTACACCAGGGCTCAGGAGCTGGGTGCCAGCTGCTCCTCTCCACCAGCCCCAGCTGACTGTCAGCACCTGCTTGTCTTTGGCAGCGGATGCCAAAGGCTATTGCTTTGTGGCCCGTAGGCAAAGACAGGATCTGTCCTGGAGCAGTGTTGTCCCTGGCATATCTCTGGTCCCAGCCTAGCCTGACCTCATCCACTCCTCTCTTCCATCCCTCTCCAGGTCTGATGTCCAGGGTCCCCAGCGCAACCTGAAGACAGCACAAACACACTGCAAGAGACATGCATTTTTGTTTTTAACTCACTCTGTACTAGACTAGCACGTTCAAAGCAAAATGTAACCAAGGCTGGGCTGGTGTGAAGAGAGGCTCTGCTCCAGATGAAATGCTGCCAGGGTGGGGATGTTGGGTTGCCCTGCCAGGTAGGAAATTTGGCTGAAGGCTGCCTGGAGAGGAGACCGTGCCATTCTAGCCAAAACCCAGCTTTGCTTCAGGCATCTAGCTCTTGTGGCCGGGCCCACAATTGTATTCTCAGTCTTTAATAAATAAAAAGATGCTTCCCTTCTGTAGCAGCTGTGCTCTCTGTAACAAGAGTCCCATGGGACTTGCTCCTGAAATGCTTGCCACCTGCTTGATGCCCCTGTGGCCTTTGGACTGAGCCCCACACTGTGTGATGGCCCCACGTGCCCTCAGCTGGGGCAGAGAGGTGTCTTGCTAGGAGGGAATTGAGTGCCACATCAGGACAACCTCGTATTTGCTGCTTTTGATCTCAGCAGCCACCTGAAAAGGCCAAGGGAAGCGGGAGGTTACTGCTGAGGCAGAGCCAGCCTCCCTCGGCAGTGACAGCAGAGCTGCGGTGTTAGAAAGCAAGAGCTGGCTCAAGAGCTTTGCTCTTTCGTGTTTCAACGTTTTTGCCCTACTGGAAAAAAGATACTGACGGATGTCAAAGATGTCAACTTGAGGAATGTGTCTAAAATGGTTTCTTAACCATGTCTTTCCCTAACCTGACCAACTCCATTTACATATTCAGAGATATCTCATCACCCACTGGGATATTTTTGTCTACAGTTTATGCATGCATTTCCTTGGAGGCTGCTCTGCATTTTACTGTCACATCAGTCTTCCTGGGACTTGGCCAAAACCCTCAGGGATCAGAGACACATGTCCAGTGTCAAAATACTTCGTGTCAAAGGCAGCTTGATCTGATAAGCATCTTAAAACTTCCAATTAAAACTTGCTTGATGCTGCAAGGCACTGCCTTGCCTCCCACCCTGATAGCACAACAAACACGTGTCTGTGTCAAAGGCAAACCCTGGCTATTGCTGCTCAGCTGTCATCAGTCTTCCCAGCCAGCCAGGGCTCGTAAGGACCTCCTGCTTCCACTGCTGCCTTTGCCAGCAGCCTCCTGGGGGTTGCAGCAGCCTCCCAGGGGTGCCAGCACCCATGGACCCGTGGCTCCTGGCTATCCACACCCCATCCCTCTCTGCTAGCCCACCTCTGGGCACACTGGGACATAGCTTTCCCCAGCCAGCTGAGCTTCAAAGCAAAGTAGTGACAGAATCTCAGCAGCTCCGACCAGTGCCACTGAGATAGTGTTTTCCCTCAGGCATTTAAAGTAATGGTAAACACAAGCCTTTTCATCCTCAGAATTTGCATAAGTGCATCCAGCTCGGAAAAGGACCTGTGGCTTTGGCTCAGGGTCCTTCCCAGCAGGGCCCTGCACTAAAATTTCAGAAGCAGCTTATTCCAAGTACAAGGGGCCAGGCCAGCAGGGATGAGGAAGGAACCAGTGAAAGGTATGGAAAAGCAGGGGCTGCACAGGGGGAGGCTGTGGTAATCCAGCCCTTTTCACTGGCAGTGGCTGCAGCTGGGGCAGGAGACAGTGTTCTGCCATGTTCTGCTGTTTGCAGCGTGTGCTATCCAGGGCTCCCTTTTGCTTCCATCCCTGGCCATGGATTTGCAGTGTACTTGTGGTGGCTGGGGCCATCTCTCCCTGTCCTGGGTGCATGGAGGGATGTAGGAACTGAGCTGCGCCAGGCCTGTGCAGCTGCAGCTAAGCCTGATCCTGCAGGTGCCTCACTCTGTGCTGCAGAGGGGAATATATGTGTGCGTTAAAAACAGGGGCCCCTCAAGCATGGGCTGGGGACAAGCCCCTTGGTATTGATTGCCAAAATCTCCTTCTTAGAGTCCTGTTTTTTCTGCTTGCCCTGCAGTAAGAGCTCCCACTGAGATGGCTTTTAGCCCCAGGACTTTCTGCTGGGATATTCCTCTCCAAGAGCTGTGCTTGTAGAAGCCATACTCTCTGTCTGATCCAGCCTTTATGCTGTGAGGTTGGGCAGTTCAGGCACAGGTCACATCTGCAAGGAGCTTTGGTCAAAGAAAATATATGATAAATTGATTTTTTAAAAAACTTGCTTTGGTCTTTGGAGAGGAAGCAGAAACAGCTGTATCTCATTTGGATTAGGAAGTCCACACCCAAGCCAGGCCTCCCCTGGATGCTCAGTGAGGCTCGGCAGTGGCCAGCATGCCAGGGAGGTGGGCTGTCAGCAGACACAATCTTTTCTCCATTTGAACAGTAAATCTCCATGGCCTGGAGTGTGACTGCACAGACAGGCAGCAGTGTAGTTTCCAGTGCCTCTCATCTGTGATGCTTTTGGTTCTGAGTCTTGGTGGGAACTTGGGACAGGCAGGGACGGTCCCTTCCCTCCCACTGTGGTGATGCCCTGGCTGTGCTGCTCTTGCAGCAGGGAGAGCAAGATGCTCAGGGTAAATCCCAGCTTTCTGCCTGTCTGGGACAGCAAAAGTTGTTGGGTGGTTTACAGCATGGTGATGCCCAGCACAAAACTTTCCTGCTTTGGTGACCTGAAACACCACCACTGGGGACTCTGAAGAAAGGGGCCGTGCTTCCTCTGCCGTTATTTCCTAAGCTTGGGCTGCGATCAGTCCGTGGGTTGTGGAGTGATAGTTGCTATAAACACTTCATCACTGTGACAAAAAAACAAACAATATCACAGTTCCTCTGGCAGCTGGGTGTGGGCGAGCCCCAACGCCCTGGGTAGGGAAGCAGAAGAGATTTTTGGCAAAACAGAAAACAGGATGGGTTTAGAAACTTAACTGCTGCTGCTCCCCATCCTGGCTTTGTGACTTCCTGTACAGAAGAGAAAAGGAGAGGGGAGCAGAAAGGGGGCTGGGGGGCCCCTCAGCTGTGGGGGCATAGTGCAGGCAGGAGTGGCCAGTGAGGGTCATCTGACCCTGCGTCCTCCTCTCAGCAGAGATTGACAGACCTTAATCTGAAGCATCGGACAGATGTTTCCCTGTGCCTGCAGCTGGCAAGGGAGATAGCTCAGGCTGGAAGCCCTACAGCAGGGTTCTCCTCAGGGTCATCCTTAGGAGGATGGACAGGGCTGTGTTCTGGCAGCAAGGCTGCAGCCTTCAGGTCACATCTGCACTAATATGTGCTGCGTGCTTGGGCCAACGCTACCTTGCTGAGGCACCAACGGGGCCACTCACCCTCTCCTGCCAGCGCTGATGAGGGCACTGATGTGACGCTTCTAGCACTTCCTTTGAGGTGGTTTTGTGTCTCATCTGTGCAGCCTCTGGCTGGGGGAGAGTGGCACAGGGGCTGTGGCTGCAGGGGCTTCCTGCTCTATGCTGTGCAGAGCTCATGGGGATGAAGCCAGGCTGTAGCTGGGTGGTATCCAGCGGGGCACTGCTTTGGGGATTTTTAAGGTTGATTTGTGTTAAGCTCAAAGAGCTCTGATATCTTTTAGGTCAAAAAAGTGTCTGCCCATCTCCTAATGCCTCAGAAATCTGCCTTTTTATGCAGACAGTGTGGTAAGAGGGACTGTGCAGTGGATGTTAGGCAGCAGGAGCTCTGCCAGATCATGTGGGGAGATGGGACTTCCCATCCAGCTCTGCAAAACAGTGGTTTGGTCCCCATCTCACCAACGGAAACAGCTCTGCAGAAGTGAAAAAGGGAGGGTCAAACCTTCTTCCTGATGGGGAACAACACCTCCAGCAAACACTGAAGATACTGAAGGCAGAGGGACTCTGGGTATGAGAGCTCACTCCTTCCTGCTGCTGATGATCCAGTGCTGGAGAGCAGCTGGGTGCAGAAAGCCCTGGGGTGTTTGCCAGGTCCTGGGTGGCTTGCTCAAGCAAGGAGTGGAAGCAGAAAAGTTGACATCAGGCAATTAGAGCTGAATTTTACTTTCACACCTCTTGTGTTATTTTCAACGAAACAGGGAGAGTTTCCAAGAGGGAAAGGTGCAAGGATTTCCTACTGAAGCCTCTATCTTCTTTTGGTGAGTCTTGTGTTAAAGGCCCTGGGGGAGGAGGTTGGAGTGAGTTTTCCTCTGTGCAGAGGAACTTGGCTATTAGAGTGAAAATGGTGAAACTCCTGAGAAGAGAGTTGCTGAGACCTCAGACCTCTTTTCTAATCCTTCCCAATTCACTTATCCCAAAGCCCTGCAGAAGGCCTGAAACACCAACACCTTTCTTAAGCATCTAGCTGCTGGGAGCCGACCTTGAATTTTGGTGCTACAGCCCACACACAGGCCTGCTGCTGACTAACCTGCAGGAAAACCTGCACTAGAGCATTTGTGGAGTCATGGCAGCATTGCTGCAGCCCATCTATGCAGACAGCTCGTGTTCACAGCCCTGTGCTTGCTTGGCTCCTTTCTGCCAGCATCATGGCTATTAGAAAAGTCTGGGGCTATCTGGGGTAGAAAATCCCTGTCCCATTTTTTGCAGTTTTTATACTCACCTGTGGTAATTCGAAGAGGAAGGCGCCCCAAATAACTCCGGCTGAGGCGCTGGCCAGGCACCCCGTGTCCTCCCACGGACACTACGAGCGGTCCCTCGTCGCTGGGGACCCCTAAAGGAGTTTTGCGAGCTCCGGGCGGCAGCTACTGTGTAACAGCCTTGCCGGGCTCAACCACCACGTGGTCTCAGCTACCCTAAGGCCTCAGCCAGACAGTGCTTTAGCAACGCCTCACTGGGCCTTGGTGCTGCCACACACTACCAATATTTTAAGAGCTCCAGACCAGCTGTACACCGCTGCTGTCTGTGCTCACCCGTAAAAGGGTACCCTTCAGCTGGGCCTTGGGGTTCCCTCGGNCAATCCCATTTATCCCCTTCTATGCTGAATACTCAGGTTAACATCAACCAACTGGTACAGGATACAAAACCTACAAAATCTACATGCAGCCTATGGGAACTATTACATTAGCATACTAAAACCTTGGCAAACCCACCTTTTTTTCCTATCACTTGGCCGGGCCCAACCCCTTATCTCTTTGTCTGGGGAGCTGTATTGTTTTTGTCATCAGGGGTTTGGCCTTCAGATAACCTAATCACTGTCTTCCTGCTTCACACTCTATAGCTCAAGTTTTGCTTTCAGCTCTATTTCTTCATTCTTAAAATCTTTCACCAATAAACCATCTCTGCAAGGCCTTCCTTCACCATCCTTCCCAACACATGGCCATGCTGCTAGGTCATGCCTTTTCCCACTCTGCTTAACCTGATGTCCCAGTGAGGGAAGAGCAAGTGTGTATAAAAGAGTCAGGAGGGTGCGGGGAAGGAGCTGGAAATGTTTGCAGTGGAAAGTGGTGCAGCCTGCCTGACCCGCTCAGGGTCTGAAACACTCTGGCCACCCAAGGCCTCCCTTGAGCAGGCAGGAAGGGAAGCTGTGCTCTGCTCTGAGGGCTGCTCAGCAATACCATACTGCAGAAAGGAGAGGGGAAGGAGAGAGGTGAGGAACTCCAGCTACCTGAGCTGGCAGTAAAGCGTGGGAAGTGCTGATGGCTGAAGGCTTGGGGGCCTGGCCAGGAGACTGGCTGGCTCCTGCCCACGCCTTCATAGGGAAAAAAGCATTAAGAAAAATATCCAAAAGACCAAAGAAGTTGTTTTTGCAGGAGGAGAGCTCACACCTTGCCCTTGGCAGAGTGAGGCTGAGGTGACATCAGGAAGCTGCACTGCTGCCAGAGTGTCCAGGGATGGCTGCTATCGCATGCAGTCCGCATGAGGCAATGGGACGGGGCTGCTGTCATCATCTCTGGCAACCCTGTGCACACAGCAGGCCATGTGTGGTGGCAAGTTGCCATGGCACGGGTGCAAACAGGCACCCTTGGCCCCACTGAGGCACCCAGCACAGAAATGACCGCAGCTGACACTGCACCAGAAATGGGCGGCTGTGTGGCACCATGCAGGTCCGGGAACCCAGATAGTGCAAAGTCCAGTGGCCTCTCCCAGCTAAAGCATCCCTGGCCCAAGAGTACGTGCCCTTTCCCTTCCCACTGTGGGACTTTCCCTTCCCATTGTGGTCCCCACTGCCATGCTCACCCCAAATCTGCCTCAGTGCCTTGGAGCCAGGGAGCAGCTGATAAGTCAGCTCTGTCCTGCTTCCTTTCTACAGAGAGGGTGCTGGAGCGTTCTAATCTCCACAATGACATCAGGGTTCTGTGCTGATTTCAGCCAGCCATTGCTGGTTTCCATCTGCCAGGATGCTACTGCTTGGGAGGGGGAGGTGAGGGTGGCCTGGATGCAGCAGGGCTCTGCTGCCAGTGAGGTGCCATTGCCATCCCTGCTGGGACAGCACACTGGGGGTTGTCACACACAGTCATTTCCTTTGTCTGTCCATAGCACACGGTCCATCTCTGCAGCAGGAAACCATCGCCTTCCCATCAGCCTCTCCCACGCTGGGAACATTGCCCAGGCCGCCAGCAGAGCAGATAAGTGGGGCCTCGCGGGCCGGCACCGAGCACCCGCTGTGCTGTGCCGCGCCACAGAGCCTGGGATACTCTGCCTGGTCTCCAACTTGCCCGTGGCCGAGTGCCAGCCCTGCGCAGCGCCAGGTGTCCTGTGTCAGCTGCACCCACGGGGCTGCGTGCCAGGGTACCCACGGCACAAGAGAGCAGGGGGTGCTGGCCAGCAGGGCAGCCAGCCCTGTGCTGGGGTGCCGAGGGGTTGGTTTGGCCAGCCGGATGGAGAGGTGGCACGGGGGCTCTCGGTGTGCTGGGGTGGCGTGAATCCCAGCTGCTGAGCGGTGATGTTCGCTGGCTTGGGAGTTGGCTGAGGGACAGGAGCCCAGAGGAGGCATGATGGACAGAATCACTCACTGTGCATGCACCAGGCGATTCAGGAGAGCCCTTGTCTCGGCAGCTGCCCTGGGGAGGAAAGGCCTAGACAGAGGAATGTGTGTGGGGACAGGGATAGCTTTGAGCTGGGTTTATGGAGTGGTCAAGAAAACACAGGAAATTGGCTGCAGCTGAAGGTCCTCCTGCCTGGAGACTGCAGCAGGGACGGAAAAATAGAGAAGCGATGTGTCATGGAGGGACCAGACAGCGCCTGATAGCAGCAAGGCATGGAAAGCCAAGAAGGATGCCAAAGGCAGCAGAGGATTGTCCCGGTTCGATAATGCTCTGGGCAATAAAAAAGGACTTTATGGGGTGTTGGAAACCAAAGGCAAGGAACCATGTGGAAATGCCAAGCCTGTTAGGAAGGAGGGCAAAGAAGTGGATACAGATTGCTGAGCTAGAACTGGACAAGGGATAAGGAAAATGCTTTCCAGGCCATTAGGAAAGGAGGATGTGACACAACAGCTGCTGGAGAAGATATTTTAAAAATCCTTAAGCCTGGATAACTGACACCCAGGGGTCTTTTCAGGGCTGTCTGGAGCAGCAGCCAGGATCCACAGGACTGGGAGAGCTCTAAAGCAATGCTCAGCACTGGAAAGGGCTGCACTCCCCACGACAGGGGTGGGAGGCAGGAGAGGAGCAACCAGGGGGGAAGGAGTGCAAACACAGTTCACGTTGGCTGGAGGACTCTTTGGAGCACTGTGATTTCTCTCCTAATTGCAAGCAGCCATTTGGCTGCAAGAACCTGTTCCGTAGTGGGAAGGAATTTCACATGTTGTTTCATGTTGTTCAGATACTGGTGGAAAAAAAAGTAAAGGCATCATGCTAGATCCACAGTGAGCACATTAAATGGGCTATGGACTGGGGAACTGGCCAAGAAACCATCAGTGGGGGCTTCCAGCAGGTCTCATGTCCAGGCACAGGCAGGATCCCGTGGCTCTGGTGGAGCAGACCCGTATCTCTGGCACAGACTAGCTGTGCTCCCTCTGTAAGCCCACAGCAGGAATCCATCTCTGTGCCAGGTTTTGATTCTGTAAATCCTGGGCGGATTTCTCTCAGGAACTCAAGGCTTCTCCGAAACAGCAGCTGTTTCCCTTCCCCCATGGCCCCTCAAGGGTTAATCCCTGGGATCACTTCCTTTTGGGTGTTATATGCCTGGGTGATAAGAATTAAAGAAAGTTGTTACTTACCTGTTATCTGATATTTTATGGTTAATTAAGTTAATTGTTGTTGTGTTAGTTGCCCTGTTGTAATTCCCCTGTCTTCACACCATTACCCTCCGCCATGTCCAATTGCGTCGGGAACTCTGCCGCTGCTCCCCAACAAAACAAGCCAGAGTTTAGAAGTACTCAGAATGGCTTGTGTTGTTGAATGATTAATAAGCCATCAAATAAAGACTGTAATCCTTCCTAGATAACGAGCCAACCTTAAGACCAATATTTTAATAGTACAGTTGGGCAAAGAGAAGAGCCACGGAGCCGGAGAGACCAACGGAGGCTGTCGCCATAACTTGGANGTCACATGCCAGCACTCCCATTATCGTCGCAGTGTAATCCCAGTTTCTTCCAGTCACTCCCAGTATGGTCCCAGTTTCCTCCAATTACATCAATANGAGCCAACCTTAAGACCAATATTTTAATAGTACAGTTGGGCAAAGAGAAGAGCCACGGAGCCGGAGAGACCAACGGAGGCTGTCGCCATAACTTGGAAGGCTCTACAGCAGAAACACCCCCTAGGCCAATGAGCCAAACGATTGTCTTCCAGACTACGNGCTCAAGTTTTGCTTTCAGCTCTATTTCTTCATTCTTAAAATCTTTCACCAATAAACCATCTCTGCAAGGCCTTCCTTCACCATCCTTCCCAACACATGGCCATGCTGCTAGGTCATGCCTTTTCCCACTCTGCTTAACCTGATGTCCCAGTGAGGGAAGAGCAAGTGTGTATAAAAGAGTCAGGAGGGTGCGGGGAAGGAGCTGGAAATGTTTGCAGTGGAAAGTGGTGCAGCCTGCCTGACCCGCTCAGGGTCTGAAACACTCTGGCCACCCAAGGCCTCCCTTGAGCAGGCAGGAAGGGAAGCTGTGCTCTGCTCTGAGGGCTGCTCAGCAATACCATACTGCAGAAAGGAGAGGGGAAGGAGAGAGGTGAGGAACTCCAGCTACCTGAGCTGGCAGTAAAGCGTGGGAAGTGCTGATGGCTGAAGGCTTGGGGGCCTGGCCAGGAGACTGGCTGGCTCCTGCCCACGCCTTCATAGGGAAAAAAGCATTAAGAAAAATATCCAAAAGACCAAAGAAGTTGTTTTTGCAGGAGGAGAGCTCACACCTTGCCCTTGGCAGAGTGAGGCTGAGGTGACATCAGGAAGCTGCACTGCTGCCAGAGTGTCCAGGGATGGCTGCTATCGCATGCAGTCCGCATGAGGCAATGGGACGGGGCTGCTGTCATCATCTCTGGCAACCCTGTGCACACAGCAGGCCATGTGTGGTGGCAAGTTGCCATGGCACGGGTGCAAACAGGCACCCTTGGCCCCACTGAGGCACCCAGCACAGAAATGACCGCAGCTGACACTGCACCAGAAATGGGCGGCTGTGTGGCACCATGCAGGTCCGGGAACCCAGATAGTGCAAAGTCCAGTGGCCTCTCCCAGCTAAAGCATCCCTGGCCCAAGAGTACGTGCCCTTTCCCTTCCCACTGTGGGACTTTCCCTTCCCATTGTGGTCCCCACTGCCATGCTCACCCCAAATCTGCCTCAGTGCCTTGGAGCCAGGGAGCAGCTGATAAGTCAGCTCTGTCCTGCTTCCTTTCTACAGAGAGGGTGCTGGAGCGTTCTAATCTCCACAATGACATCAGGGTTCTGTGCTGATTTCAGCCAGCCATTGCTGGTTTCCATCTGCCAGGATGCTACTGCTTGGGAGGGGGAGGTGAGGGTGGCCTGGATGCAGCAGGGCTCTGCTGCCAGTGAGGTGCCATTGCCATCCCTGCTGGGACAGCACACTGGGGGTTGTCACACACAGTCACCTCCTTTGTCTGTCCATAGCACACGGTCCATCTCTGCAGCAGGAAACCATCGCCTTCCCATCAGCCTCTCCCACGCTGGGAACATTGCCCAGGCCGCCAGCAGAGCAGATAAGTGGGGCCTCGCGGGCCGGCACCGAGCATCCGCTGTGCTGTGCCGCGCCACAGAGCCTGGGATACTCTGCCTGGTCTCCAACTTGCCCGTGGCCGAGTGCCAGCCCTGCGCAGCGCCAGGTGTCCTGTGTCAGCTGCACCCACGGGGCTGCGTGCCAGGGTACCCACGGCACAAGAGAGCAGGGGGTGCTGGCCAGCAGGGCAGCCAGCCCTGTGCTGGGGTGCCGAGGGGTTGGTTTGGCCAGCCGGATGGAGAGGTGGCACGGGGGCTCTCGGTGTGCTGGGGTGGCGTGAATCCCAGCTGCTGAGCGGTGATGTTCGCTGGCTTGGGAGTTGGCTGAGGGACAGGAGCCCAGAGGAGGCATGATGGACAGAATCACTCACTGTGCATGCACCAGGCGATTCAGGAGAGCCCTTGTCTCGGCAGCTGCCCTGGGGAGGAAAGGCCTAGACAGAGGAATGTGTGTGGGGACAGGGATAGCTTTGAGCTGGGTTTATGGAGTGGTCAAGAAAACACAGGAAATTGGCTGCAGCTGAAGGTCCTCCTGCCTGGAGACTGCAGCAGGGACGGAAAAATAGAGAAGCGATGTGTCATGGAGGGACCAGACAGCGCCTGATAGCAGCAAGGCATGGAAAGCCAAGAAGGATGCCAAAGGCAGCAGAGGATTGTCCCGGTTCGATAATGCTCTGGGCAATAAAAAAGGACTTTATGGGGTGTTGGAAACCAAAGGCAAGGAACCATGTGGAAATGCCAAGCCTGTTAGGAAGGAGGGCAAAGAAGTGGATACAGATTGCTGAGCTAGAACTGGACAAGGGATAAGGAAAATGCTTTCCAGGCCATTAGGAAAGGAGGATGTGACACAACAGCTGCTGGAGAAGATATTTTAAAAATCCTTAAGCCTGGATAACTGACACCCAGGGGTCTTTTCAGGGCTGTCTGGAGCAGCAGCCAGGATCCACAGGACTGGGAGAGCTCTAAAGCAATGCTCAGCACTGGAAAGGGCTGCACTCCCCACGACAGGGGTGGGAGGCAGGAGAGGAGCAACCAGGGGGGAAGGAGTGCAAACACAGTTCACGTTGGCTGGAGGACTCTTTGGAGCACTGTGATTTCTCTCCTAATTGCAAGCAGCCATTTGGCTGCAAGAACCTGTTCCGTAGTGGGAAGGAATTTCACATGTTGTTTCATGTTGTTCAGATACTGGTGGAAAAAAAAGTAAAGGCATCATGCTAGATCCACAGTGAGCACATTAAATGGGCTATGGACTGGGGAACTGGCCAAGAAACCATCAGTGGGGGCTTCCAGCAGGTCTCATGTCCAGGCACAGGCAGGATCCCGTGGCTCTGGTGGAGCAGACCCGTATCTCTGGCACAGACTAGCTGTGCTCCCTCTGTAAGCCCACAGCAGGAATCCATCTCTGTGCCAGGTTTTGATTCTGTAAATCCTGGGCGGATTTCTCTCAGGAACTCAAGGCTTCTCCGAAACAGCAGCTGTTTCCCTTCCCCCATGGCCCCTCAAGGGTTAATCCCTGGGATCACTTCCTTTTGGGTGTTATATGCCTGGGTGATAAGAATTAAAGAAAGTTGTTACTTACCTGTTATCTGATATTTTATGGTTAATTAAGTTAATTGTTGTTGTGTTAGTTGCCCTGTTGTAATTCCCCTGTCTTCACACCATTACCCTCCGCCATGTCCAATTGCGTCGGGAACTCTGCCGCTGCTCCCCAACAAAACAAGCCAGAGTTTAGAAGTACTCAGAATGGCTTGTGTTGTTGAATGATTAATAAGCCATCAAATAAAGACTGTAATCCTTCCTAGATAACGAGCCAACCTTAAGACCAATATTTTAATAGTACAGTTGGGCAAAGAGAAGAGCCACGGAGCCGGAGACACCAACGGAGGCTGTCGCCATAACTTGGAAGGCCCTACAGCAGAAACACCCCCTAGGCCAATGAGCCAAACGATTGTCTTCCAGACTACGCCCGTGAGGACAGAAGTCCCGGCTCTGCCCCATGGTGGACAGATCTGCAGAGGCACCTCCTCCCCGTCGAACTTCGAAGGGAGCAGCGGTGGCGGTGCGCGGCCCCCGAGCCCCCTACCCCAGAGCTGATAAATAAAGGCTTTCAAACAGGAGAAGAAGGTCTCCTGGCCCNNNNAAACAGGAGAAGAAGGTCTCCTGGCCCGTTTCTTTCAGGGACCACCGGTAGTCCAGGAGATGCAGGAACATCCAGGGCGACAGGTAGGAAGATGCAGACACATGCAGGGAGGTGC
>VWZP01003932.1:86841-99604 GCA_013396995.1 Dicaeum eximium | reverse complement strand
AAAACCCCAAAACAACCCAAAAAGCAACTAACAAAGGTATTTCCATCCCATTTCACCTTTCCATTTCATTAGCTTTATCAAGCTACTCTCAAATACACAACTCTAAGGCAAAATGAGGTGAGTGAGTGCAAAACATTTTTCTAATAATTTTGAGAATTCTTTTATTAGGACCTGCCCACTAATGATGTAACTGAAGATTTGATTGAAGATGGTCACTGTGAAGAAATACTGAAGAAACCTTGTCCTGCTCAGTACACAGGAATTAAAGAGGAAGAGGTAATGTGGTAATGCTATGTCTATGTCTTAATATTTTACATTATCTATACTACTTTCTGATTTTAGCTAAGAGTGTACAATGAAGAAAGGTTTTTTCAATGTTGCCAATTTTTATTTTTTGTTTGAAAACTGAAATGTAGTCATGAGAATCACACCTCCAGAGCTACAAATGCTGCATGCTTCTGTGTGCAGTAATGGGAAATGGAAATTGGCTTCTTACAACTTGTGATTCAAATTAATTTGACAGGAATCTAGTTTAGACATAAGAAAATAATCTCATTTTCCATTTCAGTTTAATCCTTCATACTTCTATTAAGAGATTTGCTGAGACATTCCAGTCAATTTTTAAGCTTTTTTTTTTTTTTTGTGTAAAATACTATTATAGGCTTCAGTCATATATTATTGTTAAAACTTTGGATCTCTTTATTTCCTTTCTACAATAAGGAAATAAAAGCACTAAAGTAAAATACATACTTTGCGTGGTAATTTACATTATTTGTATTTGTTAATTTTCCTTATTTTTTTTATTCTTAAAGCTTGTAATATGGGTTGATCCCTTGGATGGAACCAAGGAGTACACTGAAGGTTGGATTTTCTTTGAATTCTGTTGATTTAAAAAAATAGCAATGTAATAAAGTAGCATATAGATATGGATAGTTTTATCATAGAGGTTACTTACAGTATGGTTTCATAAGGCTGATGTTTCTGTACTTTTTGAGTGCTTGGAATGTATTTATTCATTCCATTCAGTTCTAACCAGTATTGAATATTCCTGATGGGCTACTGAGTGCTGACCAGTTTTTATCACTTCAGAGTGCAAAAAGCTGCCTTTGACTGCTGGCAGGTTGTCTTAAGTTTTTAGTTAAATTTACCGTTTTGCATATCTTTGAATTGAAGGACTAAATCTCCCCTTCACACAGCAATATGCTCGATTATATTTACATCCTCCTCTCAAACAACCCAAATAGCACAGCTGTACTTGTAGCCCTTTCAAAATGAAACAAACATCTTCCCACAAATCACGATTCTTCAGTCATGGGAAGAAACTGTTCTCAGCAAAGCCTAATTTCTACTCATAGAAATAGACCCTAAAATCAAAGAAAAGAAAAAAACAAAAAGAAAAGCCTCCAAGAAACAATATGCTGAAACCTCACTTTTGCCTCCTAATGCATCTTTTAGTTGATTAATGTAAAATCTTTTAGGCAGATTTTTTCCCCTTTTTGGGGAAAGAGATATACAACTGTCAACAAATTGCATTTTGAATAGCATTAAAGAACTCCCACCACAATTACAGAAGAATGCCATCATATACTGCTGTGTAGTTGAATCTTTAAACTTCCTTTTCATTATGTGTTAATTATAATATAGCTCTATTAAAAGAACTCTATCTGGGGCATTTCTTAGCAGACCTCAAGGCTAAATGACTGAAAAAATTATATCAACATCTGAGAATCCTGATTACTATTTGCATTTTTAAGATAGCACCCTGCATATTGATTTGTAGACTTTTACTGAAGGTTTATGTTTTTATTAAGACCTTTCTCTTTTCCAAGCATAACTACATTCCTGCTTTTTTTGTCCAGGTCTGCTGGACCATGTAACGGTTCTTATTGGAATTGCTTATGGAGGCAAAGCAATAGCAGGAGTTATTAACCAGCCATATTACAACTATGAGGTACTAAATCATTGATTTATTTAGAAGCATTGTGTGATTTCTAGATGTTACCCCTAAGCTATTTCAGTTAGCACACTTTCAACTGAAAAGTGGCGTGTAGTGAAGTTAATGTTGTAATGTTAAGTATTGGGGTTTTTTAATTAAATACATATAATTTTAAACATTGTTTTCCAGGAACTGAATGTCAGGAACTTACTAACAACCATACTGAATCATGAGGCTGGTGTAACGCACTAATACAGGATATATTACACATATACTGTCCAAGTTACTACAGTCCTTATAAAGTACCTACTATAAAAAAAGTATAGAGATCAGTGGTGTTGCAGTCTTTGCTAGAAATTCTGTAGTAAATCCATGCAACGGGTGCATTTGCAATGTGTGGTAACTGCCATAAATCTTCAGCCCTAAATAAACCAAGCATAAATTGTCACTGACAGCTGGGTTAGAGTGTATCATGCCAGGCTTCAGGTAAAAGTCAGGATGGCCAACCTACAGGCATTTACACATTTGGAGATTATTTCACTATTATTGGGGGGAGCTTGTGATGCAGCCTGATTAATTAAACTTATTGGAGTTTAAAGAAAAAGCCCTTGAGCTGATGTAATTCCATCATGTTCTGTCGGACATGTATCACAAAATATTTCGAATTACAAGATACTTTCAATTACAGATTGTGCCCCAAGTACAGAAATATACAAATATTAATCTGCCATCACTGGAGGCAGGATATAATACACCACCACAATGTCACAGATAAGAAAAGGGTCAATGATGTCACTGCCTTAGAGGAAAAGAGAGCCAGTTTCTCTTTCTGGGCTCTTGAATAGTTCTTTTAAAGTGCCACTGTTTAAATGTACAGCCCAGTATTAATATTATACTCCCTAATATGCCAAGATGCATCGAGGTACCCCTTTCCCTTTGTGCTTTAACTGCTGATCAGTGTGATTAACCATCACTCTGTGCCTTTCTTGTAGTCAGGAGCTAGTGCTGTGCTGGGCAGGACAATCTGGGGAGTGCTGGGCATGGGTGCCTTTGGCTTTCAGCTGACAGAAGCACCTGCTGGCAAACACATCGTCGTCACCACGCGCTCCCACAGCAGTGCCCTGGTGAATGAGTGCATCACTGCCTTGAACCCAGACCGTGTCATCAGAGTTGGAGGAGCAGGAAACAAGGTATGAAAACCCCACATCTTCTGTTTTTACTGGGAGGTGGCACCTTTGGAAAAAAGATAAAAAGACTTTTTAAAGAAATCATTTGATTACTTGCATGAATATACAGGAGAGACTTCTTCCATCTTCCCCAGCACAACTTCTCTTCCTAGCATTCAGTCTGCTGTGAGGTTGAGAGAATTTGGCACAGCAATATTTGTACCAGTGGCCATGCTGGTCATGGCTGAGGTCTGTCTTCCCCAGTATTCTGTTTTTAGGGGTGAAAATAAAAAGTTGTAGGATCAGAATGACTAAATGGGAATTCAGTTTAATCTTGATTATTAGACATGTCCTCCTGTTTGTGTTAATACAGCTTTTGTTCCAAATATCCAGCAACACGTTTGAAAGGATAAAAATATAAGCACACAGTGATATTTCCATTGTGAAATTTCTCTGTGTACAGGGAACACTCATTTGGTACAGGTTTTAGAGCTTAGTTTTGTCACAGCTGTCAAAAACACACCCTTTCATCTCTTTTCTCTAACATGTGCAAGGCCCAAAATGGCACTAATACAACATGTATATAGTTTCCACTTAATTTTTTTAGTACTTGCACAAGAAGTGAATTATTGTTTCTGAAACTGAGAGCAGAATTTAATCCTATAAACTCTATTTATAACAATCAAACATATTGAACTGGGAATAGTGATACAGTATAGCTTCTAAATCTGAATACATTTCTTGTAATATCAATAAGGAAATGGCTGGTGTTCCTTTCCTGACTATCAGTACTTAAAAAAAAATATTTAATCCCCACTTCCTGGTGTTATTTCTACCCATTTCTAAATGCCTAGATCCTTTGCAATGATTGCAACTCTATTCTTAACAGATCATTCAACTCATAGAAGGCAAAGCATCTGCTTATGTATTTGCCAGTCCTGGGTGCAAGAAGTGGGATACATGTGCACCTGAAGCTATCCTACATGCTGTGGGAGGTAAGTTCATAGCATTCAAGTTCCAGGATAAGGGAAACTGCATTAATTTGAAGTTAGTTATGCTTTCCATTGGAAGAAAAATGACAATACATGTGTCAATAACTGTCACATAATTAAAAAAGACAAATCTCCAAATTTGGGGTATATTAATTTTAATATTTTCAAAACAAATGCCCTTTTTTATTTTTTCTCTTGGCTACTATCTCACAGTAAAATCTGCTGTCCTACTAACTGAGTATAGTAGTTTATTATTAGTAACATGTTCTGTAATATGTGGACATTGAATTCTTTAAACCAACAAAAATAGGTCAAATCATGACATTGTTCTCTGGATGTACAAATCCTAAATTGGGTCATTCATGTAATTCAATAGAATTAGCGGTGTCCAGCCAACATGAGACACTTCACTTATCTAGGGGCTAAGGGGTTGAAAAGTTACGAAAGACTCACTGCCAAGGACTTGAAGCAGTATTATTAATTCTTCTTTTCACATTAATAGGCCTTTTACCACCATATGCTAAAATTATGGGGTTTGATTCCTAAATTCTGCTAGGCAAGGATAACAGGTTTCATAATGACACTATTGAACTCCTCTGCAGCCTGTAGTGTTCATAACTGGGATAATTTTAAACAAGGTTAGCTCAAGCACAAAGCAACCCCAACCAATTTGGGGCAGCAGAGTGCTGTGTTTAGCCTCTTTGGTAGGTAGGAATCTCTTGGTTAGCTTGAATAAAGATATATGTTGCTCTTGCTAAGTGATTTCTAAAATCTCATTTAAAACCAGCTGGGGTGTTTCAAGATTATGTTAGAGTTTGTGGTATAGAGTTAGCCTACTTTTTACTTGAACTGAGGATTTTTCTTTGCTGCTTGTCGATGGCAAATGTAGAAGCTACTCAGGAAGCATTTTAAGTAATCCATGAGAAAGAGAGATGTTTTCCTTTCTCTGAGACACAAAGAATTTAAGAATTGTTAAAAATAAATAAACCCACTAGCTATTTGATTTCAGTCAGTAATTCAATATAAACCTGTTGTACTTAAACTGGAAGCAAAGATACTTCATATCTGAAGACAGGCATGTGCACCACAAAGACTGCATTTAGTTATTTCACTTGAACTCCAAGTGAACTCTACTTGAATAGATTCCAAATCCTTTCTCATTTTTGCTGGAGTATTTTGTTGTTGGGGTTTTTTTGTGTGTTTTTTTTTTTTTTAATTTTTTTTTTTTTTTCTGCAGGCAAGATAACGGACATCCATGGAAATTCATTTCAATATAACAAGGAGGTGAAACACATGAATTCAGCTGGGGTCCTTGCCACTTTGAGAAATTACGACTACTATGCCAGTCGTATTCCAAACACTGTAAAAGAATCTCTTGTGCCTTAAAGCAGGGAAGAATTTTCACTTGGCCTGGAATCCTGAAAAAATGTGCTTGGAAAAAAAAGGAAGAAGATGACTGAGCTTGAAATTCTGTTTCATAGCATCTGAACTGAATTCTTTCAGTAAGGTGTTCAATAATTTCAAATTCATACAGAATCTCTAAGTATCTGTTGGGTCAGATTGCTTGGCTGTGTTGAGCAGACAACATCAAAACAATCACGTTTCTTCAGTAGTTGTTTTCTATGTTTTTTGGGAGTTTTTCTTCCTCATGACTGAGTGTAATATACTGCTAATCATAACACTGCAGACCAAAAATCATTTTTATATTCTGGGCACAGAATCATGTTAAGTCATGCACCTGATCCTGCTCAATGGTTTATGTTGTCAATAAGGGTTATTGTGTTAAATACAAGTGGACTAAGGATTTGCCTGGATGGATGAGCCCATTTGTTATAAAGTTGGCAGTTTTGATTCTTAGAAGGTTATCTGATTTTTTTTTTGGTCTGCACTGAGTTTTGGGATGGGCAAGACTGTTATTTGTTGGGTTATCTGAGTTTTGCAGGAGGCAGGACACAATGCAGCTGGGCCTGGAAATCTAAAATAAGGGTTCCTGGATCACTGGATTCGTTGAGGATCAGTGAAGTGTACATACAGCAGGGTTCAGGACAGCTCAATTGGGAACCCAAGGAAGCATGACAGGGGCAGGAGTTCCTAGCACCTCTCTGATGATTTGAAATGCCTTTGTCAGGGCTTATGCCACTGCAGTCTTGGAGCACTTTGGGCATCCAAAGTCAAGGTCACTTTGGCATGCTTGGGAATAACAGAAATGCCAGACCTTGAAATTTTCCATGTCCAAATTCTGAGATAAACCAGGTGCCTTTCCAACAGCCCCAGAGTTGAGAAGTTGACAGTAGCACTTCCCCCTCCTGTGGAACACAGGCATGTTAGAGGAGGGGAGAGAACAGGGCCAAGACCACCTAAAATTAACTTTGAAATTGGAGATCCTGCTTCAGTCAGCTTTGCCATAGGTGTGGCTGTTAGGAAAGCAGGATTCAACTGCCCAGTCCACTTGAACACAGAAGGGAACCAGGAGTAAATTATGTATGACTAACTACAATTGGAAACTCAGCCAAACTCTTTTGAAGTCTCTTCAAGCTGAATTCAGGATTTTGGAATTATGCTCTTGAGGCATCTGTGTTCCTTCTTTTCTCCAGATGTTGTGACTCAAGTCCCTTGCTCTCAAATGAAGGAGTCCTAGGGCCTCCCTCTCCCTATCAATGTGACACATACTGAGGTATGCCATGAAGAGATGCCACTTTCAACAGACAACACAGAGATTTGCTTTTCTTTCTGTTGTCTTTGTAGAGAAAAGAGTGGCATATGTCAGGTTCTCAGGCAGGTGGTGTCAGGGAGGGTGAACATAGCTGCTTGCTTACATAAAGACTGAATCCCTAAGCTCTCTCACATGATTTTTTTTCCTTACCCTCTGCTGGCACCATGAATGCCAAAGTAGCATGCAAGATGCACTGCACTCTTTCTCACTTGCTCTCTGCCCACATCATTAGGTCTTCTAAATAACTACACTCTTGATGCACACAAACTATCTTTAAATGAGTGCCTCATGGTACAAAAAGTTGTTTTCCATACAGAAGAAAGTTTTGAAATTCAGTTTTCCACAGTGTGTTGAAGTTCACTTCTTTCTCCTGTCATCACACAAGATATTCAACAACTCTACTTGGAGTCCTTAGATTAGATCCTTTCCTCATATTAGGGTTACACCAATATGACTTCACTGGCTTAAAGCTGACTCTATTTTCAACAAGCAGGAACATCTTGCCACCAAAAGATATGAACAAAGCAACTCTTGCTAAAGTGTTTTTGTCTCTCCATATGCACACGTGGAACAGAATCTAAGGAATCTTTTCCTTAGTGAGGTCATCTTAGCCTAACATTTACAGATAAATTAGCAAGATTAGCGTTTACCTCATTCTGTCATGACACTGGATTAGAGCTGCATATATAGGAACAATGTGTGCTTCTAATCCTTTGATCTAAAGCCTACCTTTCTTCTCTCCCCTCAATTGCATAACTGGTAAGAGCATGCAAGGCAGATTCAGCCTGCTTTAATTAGAACCTTCTTCACATTTTGGCCCATTTTAAGTTTAGTCATTCCACATACTGATTGTGACTGAAGTTTGAACCACATAGGAATGATTTCCCTGCTCGTTACACATAATTTTCACCTTTATCTTATACAGGATTGTTTGATATACATGCTGTTGCATTCCCATCAAAATCTGCATGTGAATTTGCAAAACATGTTAAGATAAAATGTAGAACGACTCAGGCGACACAAAGGCCTGCCTTAATTGTTCTTTCCATGCAATCATTAATATACAAAGGACAGAACCCACTGTTAGTAATCTTTGTCTATTGCCTCTATAACCTTATTTTCATCTGAAACTTGCAATAGGTTTGAAAATCTCTTCAGCATAAGCCTCTTTCTAATTCTGCTCTAAGTTCTGTCTGCTCATTTAGCTACCTGAATGGGAATAGAACACACAGCATGTATCAGCTTCTGCAAGGTGTATAAAGATACTTATGTATGGAAACATGTGGAAATACTTTCCATGCTTACAGACACTGTAGAACTGCTAACACAGGAGAAGAGTAAGGAAAGTTGAGATTAAATCTAGCAGCAGGAATCAAGCATAAAAACCAGCATGTAATGTCATGCTCTGGCTATACCACTACCTCCACTGCACAAAAAGCACTGCTTCACCAATCAAGCATTTGATAATGTCTCTGTTAGCACATTAGGTGCTACAGTAACAGCTATAAAATGGATGGGGGGGGAATCACAGTGACACTGCATTGTCCTTGCAACAAAGTGAATTTGAGCGTTTCCTGTGAAAACTCGGTGACACAGCATTTTGTAATTCATTCCAAGGCTCCAGAAGGTGGCTGGGCACTGGGACAGGCTCTCCAGTGAAGTGGTCACAGTGCCAAGCCTGCCAGAGTTCAAAAGCGTTTGAATC
This sequence comes from Dicaeum eximium, assembly GCA_013396995.1. Lineage (NCBI taxonomy): Eukaryota > Metazoa > Chordata > Aves > Passeriformes > Dicaeidae > Dicaeum > Dicaeum eximium. Next base: position 91,092 of record VWZP01003932.1, on the reverse strand, counting down.
ACGTTGTGTAGGGCCAGGAGTTGAACTCAATAATCCTTGCGGGTCCCTTCTCACTCGGGATATTCTAGGACTCATTTGACCCGCTGCAAAATCCGCACGTTTGTCAGGAGTTTAAACAAGTGACATCCTACAAAACCAGAGGAGAGAAACCACGGTACTCAAACGCGTCAGTGCGTGTTGCGCTGCTCGCTTTGTTTGGATCATCACACATAGAAAAGGGCTGGAGCCATCTCCACGGCTGCTGCCAGACATCCTCCTAAGGGCTTTGGCAGGCAGCGCCCGCAAAGCCCTGGGGAAGGCTCAGCCGGAGGAGCCGTGACAAGGGAAGCACCGGTTTGCAGAGGGGCAGGGCAGCCCTCACCCAGCACCCGTCCCTCATCCCGGACGGCTCCCCAGGGCTCCCCTGGCGCTGCCGGGAGGGCCCCGTGCGCCGCCCGCTCGTCACCTCCGGCCCCGCCGCCTCCTCTGGGCCGCGGCAACCGGACTGACCGGCAGCGAAGGGACACACCAGGCACCCTCACCTGCCGCTCCGCCGCCTCCGCGGCTTCTCCCGCGGAAGTGACGAGCGCTTCCCCCGCCCCGGGGCGGGTCCTGCCGGGCCGCGCCGGCCCCTGCCGAGCTGGCAGCGCTGCGCGCCCCGCCCCGCTGCCTCCCTCGGTTCCGGCGCTGGCGGCGGGAATGGCGGCGCTGAGCCTCACCGTGGACGCGGGCAGTCCCCCGCTCGGTAAGTGCGGGCCGGGCCGGGCCTCGCCCCGCGCCGATCCCGCTCTGCCGGGGGGTCCGGCTGGGCTCTGTCCCCTCCCTGCCTGCCTCGCTCCTTCCCTCCCGCCCGGGTTGCATCATGCGGCGCCGGCCGTGCCCGCGTGCGGGGCCGGGCGAGGCGGCACCGGGGCCCGTGCCCGTCCTTCTCATTCCTCCCGTCCTTCCCATTCCTCCCGTCCTTCCCGTCCCTGCCGCCCTTCCCGGGGCCGTGTGCCCGCTGCGGGTCCCTCTGGGCTCTGGGCGGCCGGCCCTGAGCATAACTCGGGCACGGGTGCAGCCTCGGGTGACTTGGCACGTTGAGGCTGGATGTTCCAGGCAGCCCTGGTTCGCATTGCCTGTCCGTGAGCTCTGCCGCTGTGTTGCTGTCTTTCGAGTTCTTACCTGCTGCTAAAATTCCCCTCTGGGGAGCTGGCTCGAAGTTGCACTGTGAAATCTTGCTTTCTCTGTTACTCACTGCCCTTCGGTGTTATTTTGCCTTTAAAAATGTGAGAACCTCCTTCATTGCACTTCCACCCATCTGGAAACAATCTTTTGTATGTGTTCCATAGAAGTTCTCCATTTCGTTATAGCTATTCAAAATTAATTTTCTTCCTATTCTTCATCGTAGTTTATTGATTTCTTTACCTTGCTGTTATTCCCAAGTGCATTTCACAGTTGAATACAACTTGCATGACTGCTGGTTTATACTAAGGTATAAAAACATAAATGTTTTAAATAAAATTTTTCCTGAGACTTGTTTATACTGATTTGCCAGAAAAGAAAATGATGCAATATGAATTATGATTGACATCAGGTTCAGGGGCTTTGTAGACTTACTTTCTTTGACAGCTGGTGAGTGGCACTGGAGGTTTATTTCAGGAGATTGCATGATTGTGTCAGAAATGTTACATATTACAGATGAAACATTTATATCAAGGAGACAAGCACACTCATCTTACTCATCCCTGCTTCGTACTCTTCATCATGTCTGCTGTGCAGTGGGAAAAGCGTAGTAGTTTGTAATGTCATCAGTATTTATTACATAGCTTGGTGCACATCATACTTGTCATTTCCATGCATGTTATTAAAATACTTACGTGTCTTACTAACGTATTGCATAAGGGATGTCACCTGGAATTTCACAGATGGGTAGCTGAGGGATGAGAAGAAGAACCTTGACTTAATGCCACAAGAAGGTGAGAGCTAGGGAATTCCTAGCTCCAGTGGTTTGTATTTAGGCCAGTGTATTAATAGCTTATAGTATCATCTGCCTCAGTAGGTGGAGCGTTGTTCTAGGGAAGATCAAGTGCAGAGCACGCTCTGGGGGCTGTAACAGGTTAGGTGCCTTTCCAGACCTAGAGTACAATCCTTGTTCTGCCTAGGCAAAAGCTTGCTGCCTTTGTACGTGCTTGTGAGCAAAGTTAAAGAGCACAGGCTCCTCTGCTAAGGCTCAGCAGGCTGAGTCTGGAGCAGAGCCAGTGCAGAAACGCAGCCAAGTGAGCTCGGTGCTTTGTTTGAGCTGCTGTGTCGTGCTGTAGAGCCTTGAGATCAGGGCAGGTTTGCATCAAGCCTCTTTGAATGTGGGCAGAGCTGTCTTCCAGTCAATGGTGTAGCCTAAAAACTTGAGTAATTATTTTCTTTCTGGAGACCATTTTTTACTGTCACTGGTGAACTACTTTGAAAATCCAGTATAAGCTTCCTGTGCTTTTACATGGATAAAGTTTCTTGGTTTTTCATGGCTAATCTTTTCATAAACTATAAATCAGGCTAAAAATAGTCTCATTCTTGTTCAGAAAGTGCTGGTATATTCAGTAATTGATATCCTTTGATGCATGTGTCAGGGCTGGCATGGAGTAGATTAGTAATACTGTTCAATAATTAAGAGCTTTTTGATTACATTCACCTCATATACTGGGGGACAGGACTAATTTTTGCCATACCCTTAGGAAGCAAAAATGTATTGCAGCTGACACTTGCTGAGCTCACTGCAGATCACTGTGTGCTGAACATTATCAATTTGAAGGTGTAAGGATTGCCAAGAAGAAGCCTCTTGCATATGAGACTGAACATTGATTTTTTTTTTTTTGTTTCCCTGGGCATTCTCACTTGAAGGAGTCAGTTCAGTCACCTGGTCCTAGAGGACAGGAGATGTAACTGGTTGGTTGTAACTATGAAAGGTATCTCTCTTGGAAGGAAGTTCAGTATCTTTTTCTCTTGTTTTTTCAAGGAGCTCTACTGACGGTGGAGCATGTGAAGAATGATGTTGAAATTTCAGTGCAAGAAGGCAAGGAAACCATCCTCTCTGTGTCCGAGTAAGTGACTTTGCATCTCTCCTTCTACCTTTGGGTCAGCAGTTTTAAAAAATCACATGGTTGTAACATTGACAGTAACCTTTTGAGGTAGGAGGAAAAGAAAAAAATATCAGTTTAATTCATCACTGCATTACTTATGTCTCTGTAGCACAGGCAAAACATTTACAGAATATTCTGAACTATATCTATATGGAGAAAACTCTTCTTATTTACATGTACCTATGTATAATCATTTATGCTGTACCAGTCACTTTACTGTTTGGGACTTCTTGTGGTGCCATGGATTACCAACAGTAACACTGTTTTATATTGGAGAGGTTTGATATATACTGATATGGACTTGTGAATGTGTAGTAGACTGAAATTTGAATATTTCAATGACATTATTTTAGGCTCCCTTCTGTGTGTGTATAAGCAAAGGCATGATGTTATCTCAGGAAAGTGCTAATTAACTGTGCTGTGCTATCCAGTGTATCCATCTACACACTGTAGAAAGACTATTGGAAATTTTTATAGTAATCTACTGTCTGTTCTTTTAAAAATACTCTGCCATTGGAATGGATCATTTCAAGTTTGGGGCATGAAGATGCTTTTTACAATCTGAGTAAGATCAAATGCCCATCAGAAATGCAGGACCAACACTGTTAGTTTTGGGAAGCTGCATTGTCATCTTTGATTCCATATGAATTAAGACATCTGGATATATCAAGAGGAGAGATCCTGCTGTCTGCAATATCAGTGGAAACACTGGCTTTTAGTATCGACAGTAAGGAGCATATTTGTACACATGAACATTGCAGCTGTAACTTAAAGTATAGTAACACCATGATGAATTTGGAATGACTGATAATAACTGTGGTTTTTGAACATTGATAGTTTTTTTGAAGATCAGGAGGAGTGTGTTGTTCACAGATTTGCTTGAACTCACAAACTCTCATTGTGTGAGGTGACTCAGTAGAAGATGCTGTTAGAGCCACCAATGCATCATAAACTATAATACCTGCTTGTCTGTAGAATGCCTGTAGAAGCAACATGTTTCATCTTGTATTGCAGTTACTGACTTGCTCCTCATAAATTAACACAAACTGAGCATTTCCACGTCTTCTAAACTTGGGTAAAAAGCTTGTCACTATGTACATATATTTGCAGAAAATCAAAACACAGGAAGATTCACAGCCTTCAGTCATCGTTGTTTTCC
>VWZP01003932.1:68332-86822 GCA_013396995.1 Dicaeum eximium | reverse complement strand
ATATATATATATGTATAAATACATACATGTGCTTCTGTGACACTTGGAAGTTATCTTGGAACATTTTAAATATATGTGTATAGTTGACAATGATATAAATATAATATATGTAATTGTAAATGTATGTATGTACATATATGTAATATTGTAAATGTATGTATATAACTGTAAATGTAATTGTAAATATATGTATGTATATAGTTGGCTTTGAAATACTTATTTCTTTAAATAATTTAGTGTTGCCACACCTTCTTTCTACAGCATTGCACATCATTCATTTTGGCTGTAANTTTTTTTTTTTTGTTTCCCTGGGCATTCTCACTTGAAGGAGTCAGTTCAGTCACCTGGTCCTAGAGGACAGGAGATGTAACTGGTTGGTTGTAACTATGAAAGGTATCTCTCTTGGAAGGAAGTTCAGTATCTTTTTCTCTTGTTTTTTCAAGGAGCTCTACTGACGGTGGAGCATGTGAAGAATGATGTTGAAATTTCAGTGCAAGAAGGCAAGGAAACCATCCTCTCTGTGTCCGAGTAAGTGACTTTGCATCTCTCCTTCTACCTTTGGGTCAGCAGTTTTAAAAAATCACATGGTTGTAACATTGACAGTAACCTTTTGAGGTAGGAGGAAAAGAAAAAAATATCAGTTTAATTCATCACTGCATTACTTATGTCTCTGTAGCACAGGCAAAACATTTACAGAATATTCTGAACTATATCTATATGGAGAAAACTCTTCTTATTTACATGTACCTATGTATAATCATTTATGCTGTACCAGTCACTTTACTGTTTGGGACTTCTTGTGGTGCCATGGATTACCAACAGTAACACTGTTTTATATTGGAGAGGTTTGATATATACTGATATGGACTTGTGAATGTGTAGTAGACTGAAATTTGAATATTTCAATGACATTATTTTAGGCTCCCTTCTGTGTGTGTATAAGCAAAGGCATGATGTTATCTCAGGAAAGTGCTAATTAACTGTGCTGTGCTATCCAGTGTATCCATCTACACACTGTAGAAAGACTATTGGAAATTTTTATAGTAATCTACTGTCTGTTCTTTTAAAAATACTCTGCCATTGGAATGGATCATTTCAAGTTTGGGGCATGAAGATGCTTTTTACAATCTGAGTAAGATCAAATGCCCATCAGAAATGCAGGACCAACACTGTTAGTTTTGGGAAGCTGCATTGTCATCTTTGATTCCATATGAATTAAGACATCTGGATATATCAAGAGGAGAGATCCTGCTGTCTGCAATATCAGTGGAAACACTGGCTTTTAGTATCGACAGTAAGGAGCATATTTGTACACATGAACATTGCAGCTGTAACTTAAAGTATAGTAACACCATGATGAATTTGGAATGACTGATAATAACTGTGGTTTTTGAACATTGATAGTTTTTTTGAAGATCAGGAGGAGTGTGTTGTTCACAGATTTGCTTGAACTCACAAACTCTCATTGTGTGAGGTGACTCAGTAGAAGATGCTGTTAGAGCCACCAATGCATCATAAACTATAATACCTGCTTGTCTGTAGAATGCCTGTAGAAGCAACATGTTTCATCTTGTATTGCAGTTACTGACTTGCTCCTCATAAATTAACACAAACTGAGCATTTCCACGTCTTCTAAACTTGGGTAAAAAGCTTGACACTATGTACATATATTTGCAGAAAATCAAAACACAGGAAGATTCACAGCCTTCAGTCATCGTTGTTTTCCTGGTTGCAAATACTGTTTTCTGTTTAAAATATTAGACCTGAACTCAGATAGGAGTTCTTGCATAATCTGCTATCACATGTAGTCTTTTGCTGTGCTTGGTGATGGCATTGAATTTGTGGTTTTGAATTAAAGCAAGAGAAATGTGACAGTTTCTATTGGGATTTAATTGGTACAGCTGTAATAATCTTCAGCGTGTGTTTTGCACATGTGGGATACAGCTTACATAACAGAAAGTTAATTGGATATTTTTTACTTGCAGGAGAAAGTTTTCCCCTTAAGTAGCCTTAGTCAGGTTTAGATTTGGTTTTACTTTGACAGTTTAGGCAGTGTATGGATGTATATATTAAATATTTGGGGATNTATAACTGTAAATGTAATTGTAAATATATGTATGTATATAGTTGGCTTTGAAATACTTATTTCTTTAAATAATTTAGTGTTGCCACACCTTCTTTCTACAGCATTGCACATCATTCATTTTGGCTGTAATGGAACTTGTCAGAAATGTAAAGCAAACGCTCTTCTTCTGCACTTTGGCCCCGGGTGGATAATGTCTAGAATCATGGTCCCATCAGACGGAAATTTTTGTGTGTTAGTGTCTTCTCATCCCTGGCATTGGCTTATGTTCAAGAAGTTATTCCAGACCTCAGTTTTGCATTAATTTTCCCTTGCTTGGTTGTACAGTAATTTTAAAAATTGATTCTCTACCTTAAAGTCTGTTAAAAGTGTATCTGCAATGTGAGAGGCATCAGCTGAACTCATATCTCAACTAATGCTTTTGCTAAATGGATTTCATGGCATCAGTTCTGCTGAAGCATCTTGTTTTGGCATGATGTGAAAATCACTTGGGATGTTTCAGATTTTGATTTTTTTTTTTTGGGGGAATCCATTAGTTTTAATGACTTCACTTGAACAAGAAGGAACATTTTATTTATGGTGGTTCTGCGTTTGGTTTTGAAGCTCATTTAAAATCTGGTGACAAAATTTTCAGGTAACTAGCTGAAACTTAGCTGTCAGCTAGCTACCTAAAAGGTTTATCGCTCATTTGAGATGATGAATTTTGTTTTAAAGGTTATTTTTGAAGACTTAGCTTCAAAGCTTCATGTAGTGATAGCTCCTAAGCAAATCACTCTGCTGAGTGCTGATGGCTTGATGGAGAGTTTTGATGTACCTGTGTCTTGTCAAAACAAACTGCAGTACAGCTTTTGTGTGGTGAGCACATGCAGATTTGAGAGTAGTTATTCCTCCCAGGCAGATCAACCCAACCATTCTGCAAAGCTTTTCACAAATCAATTCAATATTTATTTATTATGATTGGAAATATTTTGTGTTTGCTTTTTTTTGGTCCCTTTTTCCTGTCTTGTCTTCCTGAACATTTGCCCTGGTGTTTAATTATGTGGCATTTCATGTCACTCTTTGCCTGTAATGTTGCATTGTCCCTGTTCATTCTTCCTTACTTAAGGGCCTGGATTTAGCAAGCACTGGCTGCAAAGAGCCTTTTATATCTTTTCCAAAGAGGTTAATTAGTGATGTTTGGGTGGGAGTATTTTGTTTTTCCTGAAGAAAATAACAACTTTTAAAGCATGAGTAAGATTTGACTCAGCATAACGTTTTCCCATTTCATACATGTATTCAGTTTTGCTTGAGTAATCAAGGGTTATTTGTTTTGGTCTGAACTAGTGAAAACAATAGAAGTGCATTTCACAGACTTTTCAAGTATGTATTTGAAGTGTTTTGGTTTTCTCAGTTTGAAAAAGCTTCCTTAAAATCTGACCCTGGGAAATTAAAATAGGACACACTTCGTGTAATTTAAACACCCTAATGTGACTTTTGGTTTTAGTTATATTTTATGGATCTTCTATATGTATACTGGATCTTACATGCTTGAAAAGCAAGCAAAATTAAAAACAAGCAAACAGAAAAACCCTTTCCAATGAAATATATTCCTTAGGTTTTACTGCAGTTAACCTAATGAGACTGGCTGGTCCATTTGTACTAAAAATGTGACACTTTCTAATTGTTAACATATCAAGTACATTCAATATAATTTTCAGAACTTTTGTTGATTTTTGTAAGGCTTGAGGACTATCAGAATTATTTTAATTTTATAAACAACACAGTAGGTAAAAAAGGAAATAGAGAACAATGACAGAACAGAAGTGGAACCGTGGATGGACAAGTTGAAGTGTGCCATTCAGTCCATTAAATTGAGTAAATGTTCAAAAGAACACTTGCAGGGACTCCTTTTGTTGATATCACTGCTTGATTTAGGGGCAATTGGAGCTCTGATTTTGCAAACTGCATCTATGTGGGACTGTAGAGTAGAGATGAGTATTTTGTGGAGAACTGATGCTTCTGGTGCATCTTTCTTTAAAAGCTCTTTAGTAAATATTAATTTATCTTAGATGAACTGGAAGCTAGATTTCTGACAGTGGGCAGCTTTTTTTGATGCTGTATATAATGTAGAAAAGGGACATGAAAACAAAGAAGGAAGTACTCCCTTTGGAGAGGTTTTTTTCTGCAGGTCTGTTGAGAACTTTCATAAGTGGAATGGGGACAACAAATTCAAATCTGTCTGTTATCTGGAGAAGACTGGGTAAAAAAAACAAATACAGGCAGGCAAGTTTGTTCACCAGGGGATGTTCTCTGTGAAGTGTGAATTGAGTAGAGTAACAAATCAACAGGTTTTTTCCCCTGATGCTAACCCTTAAAACCATGATGAAGACCTCTTAATTCTTCTGTTGATTCACTAGGAATCCTCTTCAAAGTCATCCTTCTTTTATGAAAAGAAAACAAATATTGATTTGCTCCTTATAATCGGGAAAATCTGTAGCTTAGGTTATGAATTCTGTCAGATGTGGAGAGAGTTTTAGTATTTGAAAGAATAATCAGTGTCTTGTTTTCTTATTTTCAGCTTTAACAAAATTCTTTCATGTTTAGAAGCTTATTATTCCATGTGGTGATAGAAAAACAAGGACTTATTCTTGTGCTAGGTTTATGTTATTTTTGATTTTCTGCTCTGGTGACCTGACACCTATTGGCTCACCTGGAAGTTATTTTGTGTTTGCTTTGCACACATTTCAACTATGTGTGTGCAATTAAAGTTGAAGTGACTGGAGGTAGTAATTTACTGTACCTTTGCCTTGCCTCTTTCTGTTTGCAGGCAAGTTTCATTTACTGATGTGAATTCAATAGCTCGGTACCTGGCTCGAGTTGCTGCCTCTGCTGGGTTGTATGGATCCAATCTGTTGGAACACACTGAGGTGAGAAGGAATCACACAAGCATAACATGGTTTGAGTTGGAAGGCACCTTAAAGACCATCTATTTCTGACCCCAAAGACCATCTTTTTCCCATGGGCTTTCCATTAGACCAGGTTGCTCAAAGCCCCATCTACCCTGGCCTTGAATAATGCTCTTCTGTTTTTTTCTTCTTTTTTTTTTTTTCTTTTCTCCTTTTCTCGTTTGGCCTGTTCTAAGTTTTGGGGGGGCATGTTTTGGGGTTGGGTTTTTTTTTTGACCTTGTGTCTATTGTTCTGCATTTTACTGTTAGACTGAGGTTCCAGCTTTGTGGGATGCTGGGGACTTTGTTTTGCTAAGCTTCTTCCTTCGTATAAAGAAGACTAAGAAATCTGAGCTTTGGAAGGGTTGCCCTTGCCCACTCCTGCAGCAAGAACTCCTAAGCTGACAGCTCACTAATATAAAATAATTGAGGTTGGAAGGTGATTCATGGGATTTTCCTTCCTCACTTTCCTCAGCTCTGTTGCCATCAGTTATGTTGTAACACTTCAGGGTAACACCAAGGAACACGGTGTGGCATTCAAATCCTGAGGTAGTTTTTGCTGTGTATGATAGACAAAACCCTGACCCCCGTTTCTTCCTGGGTCTAGCTTGGAATAATTGATCGTATGTTGAATTTTAAATTGATAACTGAAACTAGCAGACAAATTGAAATTTACTTCCTCTGAAATTTGGGGAGGGACTAAAGAACTTGATTCAAGTCTTTTGTTCTTGAGGCCAGTGGTAATTACTCTTCAATCACTCTTCAGCCCTCATAGCTGGTCTCAAAGGAAGCGTTGTCTTAGTACTTTGCCTTGTGAGGCATTAAAAAGTTGTAAGTTGTCTTGTGGCTATTTAAAATTTCTGTCCAAATCCCTTGTTTTTAAGTTAAGCCCAGACCTCAGCAAACACACTTTCAGGGCTGCTATTTCTGATACAATACTTCTTTTCAGTTCTGCCTCTTTCCAAAATAATACTGTACTTGGAGAAGTGCAGGGACAGCTGCATTTGTGGTGCGTGTATTTTGGCGTGCAACTGCAAATGACTGAACTGAATTCTGTGGTGGTTGCAATTACATCTGTGCCTGCCACGTTGGCTTGAATGTTGGAAGGATTCCCACTGCAGTTTGCAGAACACTTACACATGGAATAGGACCAGAGGAGTAGAAGAGACACAGTCTCTTGCAGGGTTGAGGGATTCGGTTTATAGACAGGGCTACATCATTAACCAGCCTGATTCTTAATATTTTTTTGTGTTTATGTACAAAGATAGCTGGAAAAGACTGTTGTAGGAGAGCAGAGTAGGACTTGTGAAGGTCAGGGGTTTGATTTCTTCAAATCTAAAAGGAGATGAGGAAGAGAAAATAGGGACTGAGGGGAAAATGGTATACTAACCAGAAGCAGCATCAGGAAGAGGAAATAGGTCACAAATATGATATGTAAATAGCTGAAGGACAGTGATGATTTTTATATACTCTTGTGATAAGTGAGTACTTAAGAATTGTTTATTATTTTACCAAAGGGAATAACTTCAGTGAACTTGATGTTTTCAGCAGTTTGAATTCATGCTGAAGAAAGAAATTAAATTTCATAATTTAGTACCGTTCTTGGTGAATTTTGCAGTATAATTTATTTTAAATATTCTTTCAACGTATGTTATGATCTGATATATTTAATGCTAATGTTTTCTGTCCAGTCATTAGATTGATTGTATATTATTCAGTTATTTAACAAGCTTAATTCTCATTCCTTTAGTAACTTTAACTATCTTTTGTCCCATCAAACCAGATTGATCATTGGCTGGAGTTTAGTGCTACAAAGTTATCCACTGCTGGCCAGTTCCCTGTGGCCATCCAAGAACTCAACCACTGTCTGTCTCTACGGACCTACCTGGTGGGAAACTCTCTGAGTCTAGCAGACTTGTGTGTCTGGGCTGTACTAAAAGGTACTGGTTTATGTTCTCTGTTTCATTGGCTTGCAATCACGATACAACAGGAATCCCCAATTTTTCTTTTTTGTGGATGCTAGCAGTGACTCCTAGCTCTATGACAGGCTGTGTACTGTCATGCACACTGCTGTGACCTGTGCATCACTAGTGATGGCAATAGTATACCTTAGGAAATCCTAGATTTCTTTTTTTTAATTGTTGTTACATTTGGAAGTTTATGAGCTGTAATCCCTAGGTGGAACTTTTTCTAACTTCCTTTGTATTAATAATTGTAAGAACATCTTTTATTACCTGTTGCCTCAGTATGAAAATGTGCAATGTAAAATTATGCATAGACCTTTCTGTGATATTATCTTAGCAGAGGAAATGTCTTTGGTGTTCACTTTGAATTATTAAAAGAAGTAGATGTTACTATACCCCATCAGAATCCTTCTAGTGAAGTTGTGTTCCTTGGAAATTAGATTGTGGGAATACAGCCCCTCAGAAATAAAGGGGGGTATTGGCAGGTGTTTCATTTATGATGAAGCTTAGAAAACATCAAATGTAAACACAATAAAAGGATATCCTATATTTCTGTCTTGAAATAAAGTTGCTACTAATTTTGAGGTGGATGATAGGATGAAAAATGTGAGACACCTGTTCCCCCTCACCTTCTGCCTTGATGAATCCAAGAAGGAATACAGTATGTTCTAGGTTTGAAGGGAATTTGTTTATTTAATTTGCTTTTGAATGGCTTGTGTCCCCATGACTAAATCTCTTCAGAAGAGAGAGTGAGTAGATTTTTAAAATCATCTTTTCTTAGTCTTAAAAAGCTGCTGTTGATAAAAAGAATTTTATTTTTATAATTGAATAGTTTGAAAACGTCTTTGTTTTCTAACAGATAATAGTACATGGCAAGAGCAGTTAGAACAAAACAAAGCTCCTGTGCATGCAAAGCGATGGTACAGCTTCCTTGAGGCACAAGGTGCTTTCCAGTCAGTAGGAGCCAAGTGGGCTGCTGGTACACCAAAGGCTAAAATGGTAAGATTTACTCAGATCTTCTGGAGAGAGAAGCTTTATTTCTGTGTTATTTCTATGAATACACTGCAAGTTTTTTTTTTTAAAGTTAGAAAATTGAAAACTGAAAGTAAGCAGTCGTGCAGTGGACTAAACTTTTGTAAACTCTTGGTTACAGCTAAAGCTGTCACTTTCAAATTTAGAAAGGCATGAGTTGTCTAGTCCAGTGCTTAAGAGGAATCGTGGAAATGTGGCACCTCTTATGATCAGCAATGCTCTTTAGATTTGTTTGTCTTTTACATTGTTTGCTTTTTCTAAAGAGAGTTTGAGATCCTGATAGACCTGCAAAGATTGCTCTCTTCAGTTGACTGAATTTGTTAATCATGTTCAGGTTAAGAACACTAAGATACAAAACCTTAACTAGCAATTGTTTTCTTCTATGGAATAAAAATTAGACAGCTTGGTGGGATTTTTCAGTCCCGGACCAGGTTTGAAGACAAAATAACTTAAAACTCTAGAATTAATCTTTTTTTGGAGTACCTTGAGTAATCTGAAAGTTGTGAAGAAATGAATCTGGGGTCCAGTATGGCAGCTTGTAGTTTTGTAAGGAGATTTTGATACAGCAGTTATTATCTAGAGTTTTATATCTGATTTTACAGCTAATACAATCTGTAATTATGTCACTTTTCAAGGCAACAGAAAAAGAAAAGAAGGCGGATGTTGGGAAGTTTGTTGAACTTCCTGGCGCAGAGATGGGAAAGGTCATTGTGAGGTTTCCTCCTGAAGCAAGTGGGTAAGAAACATGAATACTTTGAGAAGGTTCTACTTGTGTTTTGTCTATTAAAAAAAAAAAGTGCTTTGGTGAGGATATTAATCAGCTTATCAGACAAGGCTGTTAAACCAAATGAGTGTTTAAAGCTTTGTCTCCACATGAGCTGTTTGTTCACTTCTCCTCTGTACTTCATTGCACTGTTGCCTGAACTTGGAATAGGGAGTTTAGTTCTTAGGTGATGTTGTGCTGGGCAGCAGTGGAATAAGGAAAAGCATGAGGATGGCATTTATATGGATAATGGATGTGTGTGCCCTGCCAGGAGTGCAGGAGTGTGTGGACATGCAATCCTTATGGATTGTGTCAAGGGACTCGGTGCTTCCCAAGGAGGCTTAGATTTGAGAAAGGAAAGATGTGTGGGTTAGCTTTCCTTGGGGAAGCTTGACACCAGATGTATAATGGAGGCCCAGGGTCCAGACTGTGTGGAATACCAAAGCACAGACTCCTTAAAGACCACACAGAGGAGATGTGATGAGCCAGTATAATAAACTAAATTTTCAGCCAGCTTTTCATTTTTTGTTTCTTTTTGGAGTTGCTTGATGACCTGTAAAATTTCCACGATTGCATTTGTTCATTAAACTGGCTGTTCAGCATCACATGACTTCTGTAGTTGTGTTTCTTACTCTATTAGTCCAATATAAACTGTTACTCAAATTGTAAATTATGTATTATGTACATGTATGTCTATAACATATTACTCTCAACTTTAGTAGTTCTTAGTGTCTTAATCCTGGTATTTTAAAACACTGTTCTTCAGGGACATATTACTCTCTTTTTATAAGAGATTTTAATTTTGAGGGTTTGGGGATTTATATTTAGTTAAAAATTTCAGTAGCTTTACAGTTTATATTAAAAAATACAGAGCAGTCAGAAAGTTCCACTCTTGTGAATGTGGTAGGTTCAGATTATCTGATAGCTGCTACTGGGTATCATCAGTAATTGGTTTAAGTTAGTCTGTAAAAATGGAGATAATTGCAGTCTAATCTTTATATCCATAGCAACACTCTAATTTACAGATTTAGTTATTTTTACCAGTTAACTACTGAATTTTTGGTAGAAGAAACATAATCTATTTTCCTAAGTGTGTAGTATTTCAACAAATATCCTAGGTTTGTTGTTTGTTACACTTAGGTATTGCTTTCCCTTATTTCTCCTTCCCTCACAAATAAAGAAGTCTAGCTGAAGTAGTTCTGGTCTATATATTTATTTTTAAATTTCCTTTTTAGATATCTGCATATTGGTCATGCCAAAGCTGCCCTGCTAAATCAGCACTACCAAGTTAACTTTAAAGGAAAACTTATTATGAGATTTGATGACACAAATCCAGAAAAAGAGAAAGAAGACTTTGAAAAGGTATGATAAGATAGCAGAGTGATTATAGGCTGTGAAAAAATGATAAGTGCATGCCTCTCTTTTCTTTCATGCTTATTCTTATGGCTTATCCTTCCTGGACAATGGAGCATTAAAACCACCATATCTTACATGAAGGGGATATAAATGTAAGAAAATTACCTTTCCTGAACATTACAGTGTACATTTTCCCACTCTGCAGGTTATTCTTGAAGACGTTGCCATGCTGCACATCAAACCAGATCAATTTACATATACCTCAGATCACTTTGAAACAATAATGAAATATGCTGAGAAGCTAATTCAAGAAGGGAAGGCATATGTGGATGATACTCCTGCAGAACAAATGAAAGCAGAGCGTGAGCAAAGAGTGGAATCTAAACACAGAAATAACTGTAAGATATTTTAAGCTTTGGTCTTGCTTTCTTACCTTTTTGATTTGGCAACAAAATGTGATTTTTATTTAGAAATATGAGTGAGATTCCTTGTGTATCTTCCTCCTTGTGTATCTTCAAGGTCCTTACAGGAACTTGAAAGTGTTTAGTGCTTTGTTCTACAAGGCTGGATGGATGAACATACATCCAGGGCAGTAAACTCATGTTTAGTATATAGTATACATTACATTATACTCAGTATACATTTAGACCAGGGCAGTAAACTCATGTAGGTATGAATTCATCACCATTCCTTACCACTTAAAAAATTCAAAATGTAAAATGTGTGAAAATGAATCCCAGTGTCCAAAGAGGGGGGTGACACTGATTATTGTTAACTGCAGTAATAAAACTTGATTCTGTATCAGCTTCATAATGCCTTAGAAAAATGGTTTATTTTTGTTGTTCTTAGGTGTTAATAAGAATCTACAAATGTGGGAAGAAATGAAAAAGGGAACAGAATATGGACAAACTTGTTGTCTACGAGCAAAAATAGATATGAGTAGTAATAATGGATGTATGAGGGATCCAACTCTTTATCGTTGTAAAAACCAGCCTCACCCTCGGACTGGAAGTACCTACAAGTATGTCCACTTTCTCCTTCTCTGGCCTGTAGCTTTTGCTCTTTTCAGGGCATTTACAATTCCTTAGTAAGTTTCTTTTAATACTTGGAACCTGCTAGCATTTTTCAGACAGAATGTGTGATGAGTCTCTTGAGTTTCTCACACTTGTGCAAATGACTTTTAAAACCTATGAAATGGCCATCATGGCCAACAGTGAATATTACTTCAGTTTTGGTCCTTATATATGTTTGAAAAAAAACATTAGCAGTGTAGAGTTGTTTTTTTAGGTTGAATATTAAGGCTGTGGTCAGTTAATTTCTTGAAGACTTTCATCATCTTAAAAATGTATTGCCTTCTGGATCTTTTTGTGGACAATTTGTTGTGTATGTGTTATTTTAGTCTTGACCTGAAAGTTTTCAGGATCATAGCTTATAAATATTTATAATACATGGATAAAAACTGTGCTGAGTTTAAATGTTTAGGTGGGAGGAAAGTGTTTCGTTCTGCCCTGCTAATTAAAGATCTTTTCTGTCAGGGTTTATCCCACGTACGACTTTGCCTGCCCCATTGTTGATAGCATTGAAGGTGTCACACATGCACTGAGGACAACTGAATACCATGACAGAGATGAACAATTCTACTGGATTATTGAGGCTCTGGGCATAAGGAAACCATATATATGGGAGTATAGCAGGCTAAACCTCAACAACACCGTGCTCTCCAAGAGAAAGCTCACGTGGTTTGTCAACGAAGGCCTTGTGGATGGATGGTATGTTCCATGGCTGTAGGTCACCACTGTTCCCTAAGATCCTCGTGACTGGCACATTCATTTTTGCTTTGGCATAGTTTGAATGAATATTTAAACAATATTAAAGAATATAGATTAATTACACTGGCTTCTGCATGTACAGTGTGTCTGTTTCCTACTCTACAGTAGCTGTGTAGATAAATATTCATGTCCTGTAATAAACATGAGGCAGCTTATTTTTGGACTGTGGCTCTTGCTGTGGGTGGCATTTACATGTTTTCCACTTTTGAGTCACTGGTTGTTGTCATTGGAGTAATTCCTAAACAATGCCAGAAGAGGGCCTGGATTGCATTGTTTCTGGTCCTGTCCATCTAGGCAAATCCATCCCACTTCTCTCCGACCTGCCCTCACCCTCCTTCTTTCTGTTAATTTTTTCAGATTAATTAGATGTCTGCAGACAATGCTTGGTGGACTAGTTGTCTAGTTGTCAATTGATTTGGAAGCTTAGATTCCTAGTTTATGCATGGAGCCACTTGGCTAGAGCCAAATTTATCCTTTCCTGCCCCTGCCTGGTTTTTTTCCCTAGAGGTGTAGCTGGACTTATGATGACCTTTCCTTCCCTAAGCTTTCCTGTTAGGTTCTCAGCAAGGTTTGATTTGTGTTCCCACCAAAGTCAAATGTTACACTGCAGATTAGGCCTTTTTATTTCTTCAGTAAGGAAAAAAAAATCATTGAATTCTAACACTTCTGTCAAGAGCTAACATTGTCACTTCTTTGCAGTAACATTTTCTGGGTGCCTTTGGAAAGGAAATAATGGATAGGGACATAACTTTAGCCTTGCTAGTTTTTGAGAGACCTAACCTTCACCATACATTTTGTATGGATAAGAGCTCAGTCTTCTCAGTTAGGTGTTCTCACCTAGCTGTGAGTTGACTAAGTAAAATACACTGAGGCTGTGCCTTTCATATGTGGAAGTATTAGTAAAGCTCTTGATCAGTGTAGAATTTAGGAAATTTAGTTATGGCACTAATGGAATACCTTTTTTCTCTAGGGATGACCCAAGATTTCCCACTGTGCGTGGTGTCCTGAGAAGAGGCATGACAGTTGAAGGGCTAAAACAGTTTATTGCTGCTCAGGTGGGTGTTTTCTTCTGATTCTTTGAGTTTCCCTTGATAGGTTTCACGAGTTTTTGTGAAGCTTCAGTTACTGTTCTTGTCACTGGGAGGTTTCTTCTTTTGAAACTTTGCTACTTTGACGTGTATTGCTTCAGCAACGGTAGCACCTCTGAGTCGGTGCTGGCAAAATGGACTTGCAGGTTTCTTACTAGAAAAGGGCAGAAAAGGGTTTATTTTGCAAGCTCAAAAACTGTTTTTGATTAAAACTTTGTTTTAAATTAGTCTACGAGCCAGAATATTTATATTAATGTGGTGTTGGTTCCTTTTTTTTTTCCCCAGGGCTCCTCTCGATCTGTTGTGAATATGGAGTGGGATAAAATCTGGTCCTTTAACAAAAAGGTATGTGCTTACTCGGATTTGGTGCTACTCCTGATATCCTTTTCCTAGGATATGTAGAGAATCCGGCGTTCATTGGAGTGCTTATCACAACAAGTAGCAGTTGCAGTATGCTGCATCATTTGGCACACTCTCAGGAAAATGGAATGTCCCCCCCTTCTAACCTGAAGAAGCACTAATCCTATTGATTCTCCTATACCAGTACTTACTTGCCTTCTTTAGTAGTACGGGAAAAGATAATGGTATTTACTGTAAATCTGATCTGAAAACTGCATTTCATTTTTCTGCTTTCAAGCTGCGAGCTATCTGTAAGAAGGTATTACTTAATGCTTTTTACCTTAGCATATAGCTTACAGTGCTGTAAGCATACATAGCATAAGCTATCATTTTGCAGCTTCATAGCACAGTCACACTTGCTTGTATAACAGGAGCTCTACAAACCCACTGAAAATGCATTATTCCTAGTTTTCAGAGGCTGCCCACCTCTGGTTTGGCTGATTTGTCAACATAAACACAAATTTTCCCTGATTTGGTTCACGTTGGCTGCGTTTCCTTTCTGTGGCAAAAGGACAAACGCACTGCGTGCTCTGCCTGGGGAGATCAAACCAGCACTGCTGGAGCTTCTGACCGAATGGCAAATCAGGAATATTGCATCTTGACATGATGAGTTGCTTTTTGGCAGCAGATGCTTGGACACTATAATAAGGCGATTTGTTTTCATGAGGATTGCATATTTTGTGTGATTGTGGAAACACCTGTTATTTTGCATTGGGATTCCTGCTTGGTTTTGCTTAGATAGTACCCAGATCTGTTCGTTTAAATAGTTTTTGCTTGTCTGGCATGTGTCTTGTATTTCTTCATGTATTTTGCATTTGATTTGCTACATACACATAGGTTTATGAATTGGTTCTTTCTGTTGCTGCATAAATATATTTATGACTAACAACTGGTTTGAGGGGAAGAATTCACAATGCGCAGTCAAGGCTCATTTTTTAAAATTGACTTTAAAACTGAGTTTCTTACACCTCTGACTCAGCTCCTTGTACAACACCATATTTATTAGCCAATTTTATTTACAAGTGGCTGTGCAGATTGTAAGCTATCTGCCATATGAGCAAAACCAGTTGGCTGCTTACAGGTAGTTCTGAGCTCAAAGACTTTTTCAGTGTGACAACTCATATTTTGTACATGAGCCTGTCATTTTTAGCACCTGACCAGGGATTGTGAGTTTTAATGAATAAAATAAAGAGTCTGGTAATAACACTATAAAATCTGGTCATTTAATTATCAAAATTATTATATTAAATCATATAATACCTCTACATTTTGAGATACATACACAAGTCTTTTTTCAGAGTGTATGTCTAACATTTAGGAGTCTGACTTCAGTGATTACTAACTTATAAAAGTGTGTCTTCTTAAAAGTATATCATCATATCACTTATTATCTAATGTCAAGTAATTAGAAGCTAAATAATTTTCTCCAAAATATAGAAAAATATATAGCTGTGTAGCTTTTCACTTGAGCAGGAATAAACCAAGGAGAGCAAAAACCACTTTATTATAATAAAAGCAGGTGTTTTCCTTTGTGTTAGTTCCTACCAGTTAACCTGGTAGATTTTTGATATTCCGATATTCTTTTGGCCTTAGATGACTGCTTTACTTGAATTATGTATTGGACAAACCAGTATTTCAAGTATAAAAAATGCTGTGAAAAACTATAGCAGCTAAGTTTGATAACGGGCAATAAAAATACAGGAAGACTTTTTCTTGCCAAACTCATCTTGTAGAAATCCTAATGAAGTCAATGTTATGGTATTGCCTTATTATAGTATCTAATGTGTCTGTAGTAAAATTGCAGACTTGATTGGTGCCTCCTCTACAGCCAGTTCTGTCACTGATTCTGCTGGAGTACTGGCCTGGAAAATGAGTGTGAGATCAGGTCTTGTGCTGTTGGAAAACAAGCAAACTCCACTTCAAAATTACTGCTTTAAATTTAGTTAACTAGAGAAGAAGTGGTTCAGGTGTAATAGCCTATGTGCACAGTAAAAGTGTATCAGAGTACATTTTTGTGTCTTCCCTAGAAGGCATTGGGTCATAAGTTTGGTTACTTCTGCTGCCAGTAGTCCCAATCCAGTTTTTACTGAGAGTATTTTAGTAAAGATTGCAAATTGTAAATATTACCACTATTTTCTCACTATTCTGTAGCTTTGTATGAAAGTGACATTAAAGCAAATTTTGAAAAAATGCAGTAACATAAAGAATACCAGTTAATATTCCTTTTTTTTTTTTTGTGGTTATTGTTTTGTAAAGCATCTTATTTCTCTGTCAGTGGCATATATTCATGATCCACCTCATTTGTTTTCTGTAGGTTATAGACCCAGTAGCACCTCGGTACACTGCTTTACTGAAAGATGCAGTGGTCCCAGTAAATATTCCTGAAGCTCAAGAGGAGATGAAAGAAGTGGCTAAACATCCAAAGGTTCTTGCTTTACTCTCTTAATACTCTTGTACTGCATCTCAGTAAGGTTGGGAAGTACCTTGGCATGAAACAGTCAGGAAGGAGAGTCCTGCTTTTATCTTGCTGAGATAGCATGAGATCTATCCAAGGTGTACTTTTTTTGGCCTCAGAATTGTCAAAAACTGTGCAACTGCTAAACGTGTTTGTTCTTTTAAGAGGGAACTGTTTCTGTAAATATATAGAGTGCATATAAAAGGTGCCCTAAAAGGCCTCTCTGGGAATATTCAGAAGAGGTGAGTCATTACAAGCTTGAGTGCTGCTCAAGCTGGTTTTCCTATTGTTTGATGCTAACTTTCACAGTGGTTAAATATTAAATTTTATTTAAGCTTTGTCACCGTAATACAGTAGACACTCTTTACCCATTAACAGTGAGGTGCTTTTTAAGTGGTTTATAAAGTCAGGTTTTATGTGGAGAGGTAACATATTAACCTGTTGATTCTGTCAATCTTTGGATTTTGAATATGATTTTTAAATTTGTATAGCAAATAGTTGTTATCAAAAGCTAAGAACTTGCCGATTTGATACTTTTAGTATCCAGTAAACAGAGTAGTATCCCTTAAAAGGGGAGTGTGTAACTGATAAAACTCTTTCTTGGTGCTACAGTTAACAAGGATACTTTCCTTTGAGTCTGATGTCTAAAATTGTGCTTAAACTTCACTGAAAACATCCCTGAGTTATGCTGACATGCACTTATACTGAGAAATGAGTGAATATTGCTGAGGCTTTGCTTTATTTCTTTGTTTTGATTTTGTTGCTCTGAGTGTTCCTGTAGCCATTTCTTGTAACTGAGAGGTGGACATTGGGTTTCCCCCTCTTCCCCATGGCTGGTAACAAGGAAACAGGTTTTGAGCAGATGCAAGTGAAAGTTGTGACTCTTCAAGGCTCAAAACATCTGAAGTTTGGTCAGATACAAACCAGCATATTAAAACATTGATAGTACCAGTAAATGCTGCCTCCAATATGTAATGAAATAAATACTGACCAGAAGAAACAAACTGAAAACTCCTGACCAGCTGAGAAAGTCTGAACTCACAGCTGTCGGCCTTTTATAGAAAATAAACTTTTATCTCAATTGCTGAGATACTTTAAAGCTGAGTATTTTATAAGTGATGTTGTTCTGGTTTCTGTCATTACAAATCTATGCAGCTGAAAGAACCTCTATAAAACCTTTATAAAAAAGCAAAAATGAGAGTTCTGAAATTAGATTTGAAGGGAATTTGCCCCATAGCAAAATGGAAACTTGAGAAAAATTTTGGGTTTACCTGTGAGATCTTAAAGGTGTCTGGACCTTAATGAAATGGAATCTGCTGTCAGTGGATCTTTTGAGTGTACTGTCAGGGGAATGCAGGCAACACCTGTGAACAAAAAACTGTAGAGAACTCTGGAATTATATTGTAGCTTTGCATTACTGCTATTGTTCATCTTCTGTCTTCATCTGTTGTCTTTGAAATGTGAACCATTATTGACAGAATGCTGAGGTTGGGTTGAAGCCTGTGTGGTACAGCTCCAGAGTCCTCATCGAGGGTGCAGATGCAGAGACCCTGTCGGAGGGAGAGGTGGTTACCTTCATAAACTGGGGCAATATCATCATCACCAAATTAAACAGGTAACCTGTTTTGTGGCAGATGAAACTAACTTTTGCTTTTCAGCTTTTTGTTGCCTTTTAAAGGGAAGCTTGTAACAGTAAAGAATTAATGGTTGGCCATATATGTCCATTCTATGATTCTGTATTTATAAATCTACTTTGAAATATGCCACGAAACTGCATTTTAGCATAGCATGTATATTTCTGTAGATTCAGGTTTGAAATCATTAGTCAGTCCTGATACTGCATGTCCCTCTCATCCAGTACTCTCCATGATTCTGTGGTAATATTGCCACTGTAAAACAGCTTTCTCAGACAGAAAAAAAATCACCTAAAATTTTAAGAACTGTCACCCCGTAACAAATACTGCTTTTGCATATTGAGAAGCAAAACCTGTCACATTTTCAGTTGCACAACTGTTGAGGTGGGGAAGGAGATCACTTAATGTCATCATAGTATCTTTGAAGTGGTTATGTTGCGACAGTGCCAGAATGGGGTGAACTCTGATAGACGACATAAATATGCAAAGATTTTTTTTCCCGTGCTTTTTACTCTATATTGATATTTAAGACAACAAAATTAATGGAGATCTTCAGTGGGAGTGAATGCACTCTTTCATTTTCTATGATTCACACTTCAAAAATGAACTCTGAACACTTGTTTTTGTAGTATTGAATCAGAACTGATAATTTAGGCTGTACTGTTATAATTTCTGTTTTCCTGTAGAAATTCAAGTGGAAAAATTGTGTCCATCAATGCCAAGTTGAACTTAGATAATAAGGACTTCAAAAAAACTACTAAGATCACTTGGTTGGCAGAAACTCCACGTGCACCCCTCATCCCAACTGTCTGTGTTAATTATGAGCATCTGATCACTAAGCCAGTTCTAGGTAAAGATGAAGACTTCAAGCAATATATCAACCGAAATAGCAAGGTGAGTTATAATTTTGTCCCCTTTAATTTCACAAAACTTAGTGTTGTTTGTTTTGGGTGGTTTTTTTGT
>VWZP01003932.1:34131-68273 GCA_013396995.1 Dicaeum eximium | reverse complement strand
GTTGGTTTTTTTTAATTCACTGCTCTTTTTAAAATTTAATTTTTTTTTGTCCAACAGATAAATTGTGCTGGTGTATGTAGTTTCAGTGTCTCCATGCAACCTGTCATAATCTCAGAATAAAAATATGACTCTTGTTAATTCTCAGTTGTTACCAGGCTTTTACACATCTGAGACCAATAGTTTGAGTTTTTGTCTCAGTACATTCTTATGATGTGGCATCTTGTTGCTAGTACTTGTTCTGCTGCTGCTGCAATTAAGTAACATTTTGACACTTAGAAAAGGAGAAAATCACCACTATTCTTCTACATCTCTGCTCTATTTCCTACTGTTCCTTTGCTCTGTTAGACATGGACTGATTTCTTTTAACACTTACAGCAAGAAGAACTGATGCTGGGTGATCCGTGCCTTAAGGAGTTAAAAAAAGGAGATATCATACAACTTCAGAGGAGAGGATTCTTTATTTGTGATCAGCCCTATGAGCCAGTGAGGTAAGTTACCTGAGAATGGCCTAAACAGACTTCAGAGAATTTGCTTTAGCTTGCTGGGTTTTAGTGTTTTCACACACACACACATTGGCAAGAGTAACATAGTCTGCAAGTATTTTCCCCATTACCATGATCTTTGTGAGGACTATCTCTGTGGACTGGCTTGGCTTTTATTTTGCACGTTCCTGCGTCTTCAAACTGTCTACAGCCAAGTATGTGGCACTCGAGGTGCACCCCAGCTAACCTGGACTTGGTAATGAGGTCATGGTTTTGTGATTTGGTGTATAGAAATTAAGTAGCAGTGCTACAGAATAAAACAGGCATTTTTCCAAGTAGAGTGTGCACATACTACTTAATTGTAACACTTCTTTAGCAAGCTATCGAAACATCTACATGCAATTATAACATAAACATATAAATATTATAAAAAAAGGAAAATTTGCATGTAAGGGAAATCATTGCACATCCCCAATTATGTAAATTTAGGTAATTACAGCTGTGTACAAAGATAAACCTGCAGTTGTGTGAGACCATCTTTTACAAAAAGCAGCTCATTTGTTTCAATAAATGTTTGATATTTATCTTTTCTTTCCTTTACTGTTGTGTTGTCTTTAAATCTTTTTATAGTCCTTACAGCTGTAAAGACGCACCATGCATTTTGATTTACATCCCTGATGGACACACTAAAGAAATGCCAACATCTGGGTCAAAAGAGAAGACCAAAGCTGAAACTGCAAAGAAAGAGGTAAACTGGTGGCTTAGGAAAGTACCATAAAATGTATTACTATATATCTATTTCTTTACAAGATTACATGCTGAATATTTGGTTTTTTGTTTTTTTTTGGTGTTTTTTTTTTTTTTTTTAAGGCTAGTTCAGCTGTAAAAGGAAAATCTGCTCCAGTTGTTGGTCATGCCTCTACTCCAGCCTGTACTGCATCTGAAGGTCACTTGATCATCTACAACAAGGTGGCTGCACAGGGTGATGTAGTTCGTGACTTGAAGGCTAAGAAGGCAGCAAAGGAAGATATTGATAAAGCTGTGAAACAGCTGCTGGCCTTGAAAGCAGAATACAAAGAGAAGACAGGCCAGGAGTATAAGCCAGGAAATCCTCCAGTATCTGGAACTGCACAGTCATCAAAGCTTGAGACCTCTGGTACCTTGGACAGTAAAGCTCTGTATGATAAAGTAGCAGAGCAAGGAGAAGCAGTCCGAAAACTGAAAGCTGAGAAAGCATCTAAGGTGATGAATTAAATAATCCTTTGGTTTTGTCTGGGTTTGCATAGCCCATTGTTCTGTCTGTGGAGGTGAATGGGTGCTTCTGGATTCAGGGTTTTTATGGTGGTTGTCATTTGGACTGGGCTCTGTTCTGTCAGGACTTGTATTTTCCAATACTTACTTCTTCAGTTGGATTTGTATGACCAAGTTTGTATTGGTGAATTCCCATATTTCTTAGGCTAGTGCTCTGAAACCTGGTCAGAATTTACCCAACAGCAAGAGTTAAGTATCCAAATCAAGTCCTTGAGATTAAAATGCCTTGACAATTTCTTCATTTGTTTAACTCAGTATGGTCAAATTATGTGACTTCATAGGATTGAATTGTTGCTGTTTAGACCTTAAAACAAAGCCCCAAAACCAGAAAGGAAAGATCCACATGCCACAGATCTTTTTGAGACAAGATCCTTTCTGTAACTACATAGCAAACATAGCTACTGTTTGCTGTGTTATTTCCTTTCTAATGCAGAACAAGAGGAGAGGGAAAATAACATAGTTTGCCCAGTGGTTAAATAATGTTGATAGTATCTTGATGGCATCTAAATAAAATCTAAATAAATTGGAAGATCTAAATTAATTTATTGTTATCATTTTACTTAGGACAATTAGGGTTGTATATCCCTTAAGAAGAGTTACTTTGTTAAAATAGGAAAGTACTAGAGAAAACTTCTCTGAATAACTCTAATAAGTACTTACAAAAATGGAATAGGTGCACATAAATCGGAGGTCTTTTTATGAAAGTATTTATGGTACTCTTGAGAGTCTTATGTGTCTATATCTTTGTTCCTCCCTCTTTCTGCCCCTTCCTTTCTTCTTTCAGGATGAGATAGGTGCTGCTGTGGAAGTCCTTTTATCCCTAAAGGCAGAGTATAAGCGACAGACAGGCCAGGAGTACAAGCCTGGAAGCCCACCTGTGGTCGTTGTCCCTCCTCAGTGTTCTCCTGTTCCCACTCCTCCATCCCCATGTCCAGTAGACAGCAAGGCTCTGTACAGCAAAGTAGCTCAACAAGGAGACGTGGTCCGCAAGCTCAAATCAGAGAAAGCTTCAAAGGTGTTCTACCTGTGGATACTTCTGAGTGGAACTGTGTCTTCAGTTTAGGCTAAAACCCAATGGCAGGTTTTGTGAAATTTGAGAAGCAAAACATAAGCTCCATGAAGTGCTTTCCCAAATTCTCTTGAGCTGGTGATACGGCTGACTGCATGAGTTCTGTGTTTGTGCATGGAAAAGAAATAAGTTCTTTTTTTAGTCATACAAGATAAGTTAAGCAGAGTATAGGCAGTAACTTGAAAGAAGGGCTGTAACTTGGAGCCAGAATGGCAGTAATAAATTTTGGAGTTACCTGATCATGACCAAAGAACCCTTATTTATTCAGAGTCTGTGTATTTGCTGCTCTTCTCCAGTGTGCAACTCATGGACTGCTATAACTGGAGGGGACTAAGCCACCTAAATGGGAAGCTTTTATGGCACAGAAATCAGCCCTTACCTACACTACCTGATTTGGTCCTTTGGTGTACAACTTGTAGGTATTCTGCCTAAAAAAGTTTTACCACAGAACCTTAGTAATAACAACTTACACTAACAGGATAGCTCTAGGTGTTTTATTACAACAGCTGTGTTAGTGCCATTCTAGTAAAGCTTGTGTTATCTCAGCTATTGTGTTACACCTCTGTTATTTCTACCCTTATCTGCAAGTGCTGTTTTTTCTCTCTTGCTTCAGGAACAAATAGATGAGGCTGTAAAAATTCTTTTAAGCCTTAAAGCAGAATATAAACAAAAGACAGGTCAAGAGTACAAGCCTGGAAATCCACCCTCAACATCTCCTTGTCTGTCTTCTGCACTTCCATCTCCTGTCTGCTGCAGTAACTCGGCAAGCTGTAGCTTAGTGGATGGCAAAGCACTTTATGAAACTGTAGCTGAGCAAGGGGAAGTGGTACGCAGACTCAAGGCAGAGAAAGCTTCCAAGGTACAATAGGCACTAGAGTGAGCAATTGTAATCCCATTTGGCCACTGGGGGGAAATCTTTCACCAAGCAGTGATCAAACTCCCCAATGTCCAGGTCATACATGCTCTGATAATGCCAAACAAAACTCTTCTGGTGCTGGATACTTTCCTGACTCAGATACACGAAGTCAAACTTAACCTCTTGTGTCTAGGTAAATAGGCAGGAGCATGGCAGACGTTGACCTTGCAGAAGTGTTTAATGTATTTTACTATCTCTTGCTGTATGACTTGTTGCAAACAAGTGATTGTTCAAGTATTTGGTGTGCTGCAGCAATAGCAAGACTTTTCAAAACTAGACAGATTCAGTGATGGTTGTGGAAAAGAACATGAGACAAACCTGCAGCTTTTTGGGTGCTTCTGAGGATGTTTTTTCCTGCCTGTGTTTCTACCTTGCAAAATTGGTTTTGATTTTGGGTTGGTTTTTTGGGGGCTTTTTTGTTGGTTGGTTAGATTGATTTCGTAGCCTGATAATCAATGCTTCTGGACAGTTCTCTCTTTAATTCTCACCAGTAAATCTTGCTATTTGTCCTCCACACAGGATCAAATAGATGAAGCAGTAAAACTCCTCCTTTCTCTAAAAGCTGACTACAAGGAGAAGACTGGGCAGGAGTACAAGCCAGGACAGCCACCAGCAGCTCAGGGGGCTTTGCCTCAGACATCAAACACAGTACCCAGTGGTCCAGACACTCCTGAAGCTAAAGCCCTGTTTAGCAAAGTAGCTCTCCAAGGAGATGAAGTTAGGAAATTAAAAGCAGAAAAAGCAGACAAGGTAATAACACAGACACTGTAGTGTAAAAATGTAATATATATATTTAAATCTAAATATCTCTTTGAAATTCAGTGTGATTATGGGAATTAGAAATGTACCTTTAAAATAGGCAGCATTTGAATTCTGAGATCTGAAGCATTCTTTTAAAATTAGATATGATGTCAGATATGGTCCTTTAAAATGTCAGCACATGAAAGTTAAGTACTGGCTTATGCAGATTTTTTTGCCAACAGTCTGTTAATGCCCATAATGCCATGTAGATTTTTTTTTAATAGAGCTATATTGTTCCAGTGATTTCTCTATAAATTTCTTTTTTTTTCTTTTCTTCAAGGAAAAGATAGATGTGGCTATTAAAGAACTTCTTCAGTTGAAGGCCCAGTATAAGTCTGTTGCAGGAGTTGACTATAAACCAGTGTCTGCTAGTGGTGTAGATGACAAAGACAAAAAGAAGAAAGAGAAGGAGAACAAGTCTGAAAAGCAGAGTAAGCAACAGAAGCAAAGTGATGGCCCTAAAAAAGAACCTTTGCAAGGACAGAGTGGTAATGAGCGCTCCTCAGATGGATCAGGAGAGGGCCAAGGCCCTAAGAAACAAACCAGGTAAAGATGCAATCTTTAACCTTATTGGATAGAACCATCAACTGTCTACCTCTGTTCAGATTTAGAGTTTGATACGTGCCTCATTTCACTTGAAACTGGACATTTGCAAAATAACTGTGTTGATTTTCATATTCAGGATTGAGCCTAAAGCAAGTTACTGAAGTTTATTTAGTGTCAGTTGTACCTCAGCATCCTGTATTGTTATTGTCACTGAGAAGTTTTTGTGCTTATTATTTGCTTCTGTAAATGTGCTGCTGTGTCTTGCTGAAAGTTTAGAGGTCTTTTTACAGCATGTATTATGCAGCACTATGTATTTCCTGTTTCATATACATCAATTATACATTAGAGACAGAGATGTGGTTATTTTGTATAGAAATAATGCCAGAAAAAACATGTATTTCCCACCTTTAAAACTTCTCTGTTTGTAGAGATATAAAATCTTTACTTTTGTGTTCTGTCACCTGAGTCTGGTGAGTTTAACGTTTAGAATCTTGTAGTTTTATTGATTATCTTTATTTTGAGGTAGGGTCAGTTTTCTGTCTCAAACAGTGTTACTGATATTCAGATGAATGGTGAATTTGAGTTGCCTATTTTTCCTGAAATTGTAGCTACTGGCTAGGTAGGAAATGTTTAAAATGAAGAGTAAACCAGCTTACACACAGGTCTGGTTAATCTTAGGTTCTTACTGGACTTGTTACTGGTGGTTGGGTTTTTTTAATTTGTTGTTGTGAGGTTCTTTAGTACAACCATAGTGAGAACTAGAAGGGTTCAAACTGTACTAAAAACTTGGATCTGTTCCTATGAAATATTCTTGTTAGGGTAAGGAAATACTAGCAACTCCCAGCAGGCAAAACTTAGCCTTTTGATGTAAAACTGAAACATTCTCTTCCACTTTATTATGCCATACCTCCTGCCCCAAAATAAAAGAGAAAAGAGCAGGGTTAGGATAAGTTTCATGGCTGAATGCTGAAAGCACAAATCTGGTTATTTTGTCATACCATAGGCTGGGTCTAGAAGCTAAAAAAGAAGAAAACCTTTCAGAGTGGTTCTCTCAGGTAAGTGCACATCAGTTTGATTTTATTGTTTCATTCTACTAGTACATCAACATCTGTTTGGAGTTTATATCTTTGTCTGTGTCTCTTTTTTTTCAATACAAAGCGAATGTCTTATGTTTTCATAATGGTCTTAAATAGAAGTGCCTTGGAGTAAAGAGCTGAATAAATTTAGGAAGCTGTAAAAAGAGTGAGTGTCAACCACCCAACCTCATATGTATAATATATATATGACTTTGTGGATTCATACCTGGATTCCTCTTTTGTTAAGAGTAAAAAACTTACTTGAAATTATAGGAATTTCACATACTTGAGAGTTTTATTTCAGCTCAAAGTGATGCATAACAAAAGTTAATACCTGTTGATACTTAACAATTTTGTTGGCTTGTGAGATTGAAAACAACTGGAGTAGGGATGGTTAATTTAGATTAGTCTTGTTTTGAGAGATTGTAAGTAGCTGTCAGTGGTGTACATTTCCTGTCAGTATAATTTTTGTCTGTACTCTAAGGAATAAAAGTCTCTTCTGACATGAGCTAGAGACGTTTCCTACAGAAGTCCAGTGTTTTTGTTCCTGGAAAGTAGCTATCGTCTCTTACTTGGGTTCATTAAATTCAGTTTTAGTTAAGTGTTTAAATTATTCAAATCTATTATGAAACTTAATGTTCCTGGTTAACCTTGTCTAGGTAATACAAGTGACCCTAAAGTATATCTTAGATGCTAACAATTTGAGCAGTTTTAAGTAGGAGACTTCTCTTGAATTGCATGACACACACTTGAATTATTGAATGTTCTCTGTGTACAACTGAAACTTCGGCATCTGCTAATCTTTTGCAAGGTGATCACAAAATCAGAGATGATTGAATACTATGATGTGAGTGGCTGTTACATTCTTCGTCCTTGGGCTCACGCTATTTGGGAAGCCATCAGGGACTTCTTCGATGCAGAGATCAAGAAACTTGGAGTGGAAAACTGCTACTTCCCCATGTTTGTGTCCCAGGCTGCCCTAGAGACAGAGAAGTCTCATATTGCTGACTTTGCTCCTGAGGTACACTTCAAAACTTCGTTTCAATCTGACTGTAAGAAAACCCAACCACTTAGTCTGCAGCTGCAGGGTATGAAAGTAAGTTTGGGGTTAGAAGATTTTTCTCCAAACTTGTTTTGTTTGATTTTTTTTTCTCCTTTTTTTAGGTTGCTTGGGTCACAAGATCTGGGAAAACAGAACTGGCTGAACCAATTGCTATACGTCCCACAAGTGAAACAGGTGGGCCTCTTTTCTTGTAGCTTGGCTGTAAGCTTATGTGTGAAGTTCTACATACAGTAGACAAGATGATAGACAACCTGATAGACAAGAGTCCCTTCTGAAAAGTGGAAGCTCCCATTTTTCAGAATGTTTTCTGTAGCTCCTTAGAAAAATTTCCTAATCTTGCTGCTGCTCATAGCAAATCCACATTATATATTCCTTTAAATAAACACTTCTAGGAAATGCAGACTTGAGGATTTTTTTTTGTTAACATCCTGGAGACTGACTTAACTTTGTCTGAAAATACATTTGATTATTTGGTTTATAGTGTTTATAAGAAAATTTCTTCTACTCATAATTGTCTTCAGTTTTGCATGTGTTTTGACTGTAACTATTCCTCTGAGTAATTTAAACAAGCATTTTAAGACCTAAGACTGGATAAGTTTTTAATTGAGTCTGGTCCAGTATAGCATCCTGAAATCTTGAGGTCAGTGAGTTCCTGTTTGTGAACCCAGTGACTCAAACACAGTGTCATTAAATAATAAGCTATGGACTGTACTTTGACCAGCAGCAACCAAGATCTTTTCCAGAGACTCGGGATGAAGTGAAAGTACTCTGGTGAAAATATTAAGACAAAAAATATATTTTAAAGGAAATGAAGCATAAAAGCATAATTCTCACAGCAGAGAAGGTTAAGCTTATATGTAGCAAAAGAAAAAGTTTGACATAAATGTCTTTATTGTGTGGAGACTCAAAGGTGCTTTCTTTTTACAGTCATGTATCCTTCCTATGCAAAGTGGGTGCAGTCACACAGGGATCTTCCTATCAAGCTTAATCAGTGGTGCAGTGTTGTGGTATGTGTACACAATTTCTGAGTACCTCTTCTTATCACAAATGCAATATAGGACAGTTATTCTCTGTGGACTTGGCATGATCATAATGATCACAGCACATATTTGAAGGCAAAATTATTACCACAGTTTATATGATATGTTTTTCTCAGTGTTCCTAATAAAACATTCCTTATCAATGTATGTGGGTTGATTATATTAATTAGAAACCTGGGAATAGTTGGCTTTTTTATCTTTATTGAGAATTTTCTAGTACTTGCTCATAAACACTATTTTTAACAATAATTTGACACTTCATAATGTTAAATTTTTTTACTTCTGCCCCTCCAGCGCTGGGAGTTCAAACATCCCCAGCCTTTTCTTCGCACTCGTGAGTTCCTTTGGCAAGAGGGTCACACAGCATTTGCAACATATGAGGAAGCAGCAGAGGAGGTAAAAACAAAGGCACTGGTGCTTCTCCTTTCAGGAAGTTACCTTACTCCAGAGCATCACAAACAAATCTTTGTACTGAGACCTCGTTGAAATCTTTTTTTTGGGAGCCCTTGTGAAAAATGGCAAGCTTATTAGAACCCTTTTTTTTCCTCAAATGTAAACCCATTTCTGAGGCTTCCGTCTCTACAAACAATATGGGGAGTTTTAAGAGTGTGATATATAGTATGTGCTTTCCTTAAAATGCTTTCCTTAAAATTATTTTTCTTAAAAATACTTCAAAATCAGTTTTCCTTAAAAATTTAAATAATGAATCCATGTGTTTACTGCTAGAAGTTTTAAAACTTCCTTCTTGTTTTCTGTTATGACTTAGAGTTGTTGCTTTTTGTTTCAGGGAAAATAACATCCAAAGTTTAAAGTAATTGAAGAAATCTTAGTTTCTAACAAAGTCTTGTGAAAGTGTTAAATTTTTTAAGATTTCAGAGTCTGTCATATAAAAATATTTCATGTTGTAACAAATGGAAAATACTGAGTAATTCTGAAGATAGTTTGTTCGTCGTAGGTGCTGCAGATACTTGATCTCTATGCTCGGGTGTATGAAGATCTCTTGGCAATACCTGTTGTGAAAGGAAGGAAGACAGAGAAGGAGAAGTTTGCTGGGGGGGATTATACAACCACTTTAGAGGCATTTATATCTGCCAGTGGAAGAGCTATCCAGGTATTTACCTGCTAAAATAATTATTTTTTCTTTAAATATATGAAGATACTTAAACTGATGCTTAATAGACTTAACTTCCCATTGACTAGAATTTTCTGTGTGCATCTATTTCAGGGAGCAACATCACATCATCTAGGGCAGAATTTCTCAAAGATGTTTGAAATTGTGTTTGAAGATCCCAAGAAGCCAGGAGAAAAACAGTTTGCTTATCAGAATTCCTGGGGCATTACAACTCGGACTATTGGTGTAATGACAATGATTCATGGAGATAACATGGGATTGGTACTCCCACCTCGTGTAGCCTGTATTCAGGTGTGTGAAAATGCCTTAAACTGTTCCTGTCTTGTCTTGGAATTCATGAGCATTTCCTATCAGGCAGCTGGAAGACTTAATACAGGATGGAGCTGTCTAGTTACAGAGTAGCTGTGTCAAGTTAAAGAAATCATTGGGATACTTGTGGTGGACAAGTCCCCTTTGATAGTTCATCCATTTGAAGTAATGTTACCTGGGTCATTATATGAAAAGGGAAATGTATCCTTCCTTTCTGAAAGCATTAAGGAAATTACTGGAATATAGGGCCACGATATTGAAGTTTTTTATAACTATGAGCTAATTTTTTTGTGGCATAAAGTACATGTCCTGTTCAATTGCAGGTTGTAATTATTCCCTGTGGCATCACAAACTCCCTTTCTGAAGGGGACAGAGAGGCTCTGTTAAAGAAATGTAATGAATATCGTAGCAGGCTGCTTGCTGTCCACATCCGTGTCCGGGCTGATTTAAGAGACAACTACTCACCTGGCTGGAAGTTCAACCACTGGGAACTTAAGGTACTTTTCTTTTCCAAGAGGTGTTTTGAAGCCCAGGTGAGGGGAATATATGGTGTATGCTATGTGTGCCCTGTGTTCTGAAGGCAGATGTGTTCTGTGACTTAAGAATTGCTGCCTGATAATCAGTGATGGTTTTCATGAATAAATGAAGAAAAGATGTTTTCCAAGACTTGTTCTGTTTGCTGGGATTTGCATGTCATTAGGGATTTTTAAACCTCCAGGGCTCTACTTATATACTTAGAAATTTTAATTAGGAGCATAAATTACTTGCATTTTTTAAAATGTGTACTAATATTTCAATGTGTCCTGACTCACAGCAAAGCCTTCTGTGCATACAGCAGAACAGAGAAGATAAACCTGCAGTATCAGCAAAAAAAGGAGCAATTTTTTCTGTTTCAAAATTGCCCTGTTCCACTCATATAGCACTTGGGAGGAACAGTTCTGCTTCCTCTAATATAAGAGGCTTTTATAAAACGAAAATAGTGAGCAGAATGAAACAATGGTAATAATGGTAATTAAAAATTGAATGATGTGTGAAGTGTTGTTATGGAATCATATTTTTTTTCTGAATTTAAAATCTGTTTTGATATGTGGATCTTCAAAGTAACATGATAGAAGTGACCCAAATTGTTCAAAGTTCCCATTGTCTCAAAGTTCTCTTCCCTTTGGTAACCTTTTTTTTTAATGGAGTTCTAGTACCATGAAGCCATGTTGGAAAACTTTCTAAATAAAATTAGGTTTTTCAAGGAGGCACACAGCATGGGGTAAACTTGATGTTTTTCATAAAACCTACTGATGTGTCCAGCATAATACCTAAACTGCATCTTCAGGCTCATTGCAGGAACAATACACTCCTTTTATTGAGTGTATAAGGAATTTCATTGGGTAAAAAATACTAAAGTGCTGGAATAAGAAGTACAAGAATTAACTGGAAAATGTTTTGCCTTATGTACTTAAAAGCTTAGCAGACCTCTGTTGTTACTTCCTAAAAAAACCAAGTCACTGGTACTTCTTTTGTATTGTCTGATATTAGTTCCACTGCTTTCTTGGGAAATCTTCCTGAGGGACCATGAACTATTCTTTCACTTAGTAGTATTACAATTAGAAGTACTGGATACTCTCTTCCAAGATTTTATTATGTAGACAATGTTTTGTGGGCATGAACTAGAATGCTCACTTTGAATTGCTTGT
Source organism: Dicaeum eximium (assembly GCA_013396995.1). NCBI lineage: Eukaryota > Metazoa > Chordata > Aves > Passeriformes > Dicaeidae > Dicaeum > Dicaeum eximium. Next base: position 56,840 of record VWZP01003932.1, on the reverse strand, counting down.
TAATAACAGTTTTGAATAGCTTTTTATGTAGTTTTGCAGCAGTAGCAGATAGTTCATTGATCAGATGGATTTTACTGTATTATTCACCTTTTCAGCATCATTAGGGTAGTGGGGGCAGAGGGAGTGTAGGGAATCATTTGGAAGCTGTGAACCTGAGGAGATTCCAGAGCACACAGTGCGTACAAAGCTTGGGTACAGGTTTTGATTTCCTGTTCATCTCTTGAACACTGTAGAGTGGTTCTAGCTTATAAACTTACTGATTCAATCTCCTTGGAGTGAGGGGGAGGGGGAACAATCCTCCAAAATGCATTTGCATTCACTCTTTTCATTTGCTGTGAAAGAATGTGTACTCTGGGATACATGTTAGGATGTAGAGAAAATAAGTTACACTGTAGACTCTTAACTGACTCTTTTCAGAACCATGGAAAATCCTTTTGTCTGATGGTGTATGGAGGATGAGAAATTACACCTTATCACCAAAGTTTATAAAGCATAAAAGCTTTGCTAAAGCAATTCGCTGTTTGTAGTCAAATATCCTATGCAAATAATGTTGATATTAGGGCTGTATTTAACAGCTGTTTCCTGTTAAAACAATACCTGTTGAATGCTATTGAAAGCATTCTGTGAAAACAGAATTAAATGTATTATTGGGTGAACTAGAACATTGTAATTGCTATAGAAGTCTTAATTGTTCAGACTTAAAAAATCTGATTTGCAATATGTGGGATAACAGTGCAGTTTCAGCAGTGCTTCAGTGTTACTTGCATGTTGGCACTGATGCATTCTCCAAGCTAGTAAAGCAAGGTAGAATGCACAAGTGAAGAGAATGTGGATGGAGAAGACAGAAATGCATAAAAGCTTTGGAATATATGGTGATTTTTTTCCCAAAGAAGCTTAAATGTATCAAATGAGTCTATATTAAGACTGGTCTTTAAAACAATCAAAAAGCCACAGAGAGAGAGAGAAAATGAACTCTTCTGAGAATTACTTCTTCATCATAACTTCTAATTTTTTTTTTTTGTTTTGAAGGGTGTCCCAGTCAGGGTTGAAGTGGGACCACGAGACATGAAAAGCCAACAGTTCGTAGCTGTTAGAAGAGACACAGGGCAGAAGCTGACATTGTCTGAACATGAAGCAGAAGAGAAACTGAAGCAGATCTTGGAAGAGATCCATACAAACCTTTACAACAGGTAAACTGAGAGTTACAGTAAATGGCTCTGCTAATCACAGATGCCCTTTATCTGTCAGAAGAACTTGTCACATTAATGGTTTATCTGTGGAGAAAGACAGGTTAGGCTCATCTTCCTGTTTGTGTCATGTAATTTTCTGTCTCTTAAACTCCTTCACTTACAACAATAGAAGCTGCCTGTTGTTCTTATGAAATGGGAGGTAAAAGGTTGTGAACTTATTTAAAAAATACATCAGTGATTTCACATGTATTATTAATAAATAAATACACCATAAACACACCATAAATAGCTGTGACCTATTGGTCATTATGTGACCAATGACCTTAACCCTGCCCAAGGAAGGGCAGCAGAGCTGGTGAAGGGTGTAGAGCACAAGTCCTGTGAGGAGTGGCTGAGGGAGTGGAGGGGTGTTTATTCTGGAGAAAAAGAAGCAGAGGTGAGACCTTATCACTCTCTACAACTGCCTGAAAGGAGGCTGTAGCCAGGTGAGAGCTGGTCTCTTCTCCCAAGGAACGTGTGACGGAATAAGAGGAAATGATCTCAGGTTGAGCCAGGGGAGATTTAGGTTGGGCATTGGAAAGAATTTATTCACTGCGAGTGGGGTCAAGCATTGAAACAGGCTGCCCAGCACAGTAATGGAATACTCATCCATGGAAGGGTTCAGAAAACATATAAATGTGCTTATGGACATGGTTTAGTGGTGGGCCTGGCAGTGTTGGCTTAATGGATGGACTCAATGATCTTAGAGGTCTTTTCCAGCCTAAATAATTCCATGATCCTATGTACAGGACTTATTTGTGAAAGATGCTTTTGGTGCAGAATTTTGAAAGATACAAAGCTGTCCAAGAAACTTCAGTAGCTGAAGTTCTGTGTTCAGAATTGCATTTTAAGACCCTATTGACCTTCATAGGATTGTTTTCTTGTAAGCAATCAAATACTTTTGAAACTGTTTTTTGCCCTTATTGCAAGTGCCAGAATTCCTCACAGGTCTGTCACTGCAGATTGTTGCTCATAAGTGCACCAGGAAGAACAGAGTGTTGACACAGCACTGTGGCAGATGAGCTTTTCTATTTCCTTCTCTGGTGATCAAAATTGTTTACAGGCAGAATAGTTTTGCCTAGTTCAAAAGCATCTTGTGATTTAGATTTAGAAGATAGTTTAAAAAGAAAAATAGACATTTATTTCTGTCTGCTTTGGGTCAGTGTTTAACTGATGGGCACAACAGTGTGAATGAACAGAGTGAAATGTGCAGTAACCTGGAGAACATCCCATCAGCAATTAATCAAAATTTTACCTCCTTGAGGATAAGTGGGAGAATGACATAACCTGATTAGGAAGATTCTAGTGAATATATAGCTCTTTTTGTAACCTTTTGTTTTGACTGGCTCTGAAAACTCAGCTCATTGGGCCAGTGAGTTTATGTGAATAAATCTGCCCTGACTTAATTTTTTTTTCCTTTTCTCAGAGCGTTCGAGGACCTAAAAAGTCATATGGTGGTGGCCAGTAATATGGAGGACTTTCAAAAAGAGCTTGATTCAGGAAAGGTAAGGGAATTTACTACTTCTGTTCTTGTGCTTCACACCCTTTTCATCCCTTACCAATAATGGTTTTATCAGAATATGCTTTTAAGAGAGATTAATGTAAACATTTCATTCAGGTTACAATAACTTCATTGTCATTATTCTAATGCAGTGACAAAACACTTACTAAGTCTCCTTTAAAGGTAGGAGTTTAAAGTACAAGCTATTTGCATCAAGGAAGTTTTACCTTTATGACCTGAGTAGAAGCTACTGGGTTTATTAAGAATTACTGCAAGTCAGAAACCTCCTTGGATTTATAGTAACAATAACCCATCATGTGGAAAAGGTATTGAAGTTTAGATGAGAGGTGAAGCCTTCAGCACAGAACTGAGCTGCTGTTTCTTTTCTAAAGAACTGCTGACAGATTTTTTTAACCCTGAAGTTCTGTCACAGATCATCTTGGGAAATTGTGTTTGGATTAGTGTGTTCAAGAGGTAGGATCCCCAACCTTAGTTAGTAAGGTTGTGTGTTTTATGAAGAGAGATCAAGGGCTTGTGTACCAATTAGATCCACTCTGAAAATTTAAAAATTCCTGATGAAGAATGTGCAAGTGCCAAGAATCTATAAATACTCTGTTAAACTTCAAAAATAATTTAAAGTTATTCCTGGTTAGGCTTGACCTTCCATTATACTGCTTTCTTGTATTTCTATTGCACTTAAATTCAATTTAGAAAAAGATTTTAAGGAAAAATGATGAACTTCAGAGGAGGGACTGATTTAGGGATGTTCAGCACTCACTGTTGTGTGCAGCTAGATTCTACATGTGACAAAGAAAATTAAGCTGTTTTTATAATGCTTAATAAATTCTAATGAATTCTAATGTAATCTAAATGTAGTTAAGCTTGGAAATGTGAACAAATAATTTTACATTCCGTGTTGGATACTTCCACTGTTTTGGTACTAGGTGACAGGAATTTATTATAAGCTGCATATCTGAATTGAAAAAAAAATTGAAAAAAATATGCCATTTGGTGTTTTTTCACTCTCTACCTATTTTTTTGTTGCATTAACATAATTTTATAGCATATGTGTTCTGAATTACTTGAAATTACACTCTGTTAGCACTGACTACTGTTTAAGAGGCAAATTTTTAAAATTAAGTAAGTGTTCCTGTTTAATTCCTGCTGCTATTTTTCCCCTAATAGAATTACAGACTGTTAGCTGTTTAAAAATGTGGACTGTTTTTCATTTCACTAACAAAAGATTAATGCAAGAACAGTGTAGTAGAGTGGTAATAGTTCCTTTTTTCAGTTGCAAGAAAGTGAAACTATAAAGTGAAGTCTACTAAAGGTGTGTTCCAGTTAATGAGAAATTGAGAATTTTGCAGTAAGAATGTAAATTAGGTGAAAGAAAGATGCACTGTGTAAACCTTTTTCACAGTTTGGATAGAATTAAACTGAATGAAGGATGAATTTAATAGCTGAGGTTGCCCTCAGCTATCAGCATTTCATGAGTGTTCAAATGTTTGTAGGGGGTGTCTTTTTAACAGTAATGCTACCTCTTGGTAGCAAACTGAATTTTCTCTGTGGAAGTCCATTAAAAAAAAAAAAGTCAGTAAAATTGAATATAAAACTAGGGACAAGAGATCTGCTACAATAGCTAAGAGTAGTACAGAGAGGAGTGTGTGACATTATAATTTCAGCCTTACTCTCTCAATTTTCTTCAGCTAAGCTAAGTGAAGGAAACAGCAGGAAGCTGCACACCCACCCAGAAAAATGTGCTGTTGGCAGTTCTGTTTTCTTAAAATAATGTATGCTCAGAAAAAATGAAAATTCATAGTAATGGAATTAAAGTGGGAACTTTGTTAGGGCACTGTCTTACAGTGTATAAGGTGAGCATTTGCGCAGTAGTTTGAAAATTTTAAACTTTTCTTGAAAAAACAGAACATTTAATGTTAAAACAGTGTTTATACTTTGCACAGAAAAAAAGATGTATTTGGTTTAAAAAAATCAATTTAAATTTAAATGGTGTATTGGGTTTGTGTAGGATTTTCCATACTGCACTGTGGAGGGATGACTGTGCTTATCTATTTCTCTGATGAAGAAGAGCTATTAAAATTCAATTGTAACAATTGGAACTTTTCCCAGTTTGAGATCTGTATATGAGATCTGAAGGTTTAGGAATCTTCCAAAGACAAAGGTGATTGTTTTAGATGTATAACTGTTGGGTTTTTCTCTCCCCCCTCCTCTCCTCCCTTCAGATTGTACAAATCCCATTCTGTGGGGAAATTGAGTGCGAGGACTGGATCAAGAAGACCACTGCCAGGTAAAATATAAATGAACTGGAGAGTGTTTATCAAGATCAAAATCAAATTGTTTTGAATATAAAACAGGAATGCAACATGCCTTTGGGTATTACACTTATTAACAGACTCTTGCTGTTCTACATAATTCAATATATTTACTTCCCTTAGCTCTGGAATGTTCAGAATAATTAATACTGTTTTAAAATTTCATGTAGAATCCACTTTATTGCACTTTTATTTTTTAATTGAAATATTTATTTATTTATACATTTATTTATTAATATCCTTTTATTTCAGGGATCAAGATCTTGAGCCTGGTGCCCCATCCATGGGAGCAAAAAGCCTCTGCATACCTTTCCAGCCTCTCCATGAACTCCAGCCTGGAACAAGATGTGTGTGTGGCAAAAACCCTGCCAAGTTCTACACCCTTTTTGGTCGTAGTTACTAAATCACTAGTGAAAGAACCTTCTCCTTTATCTGTGAATCAAACTTTTTTTAATAAGACTGAAATAGCTCCTTAAACTTCAATCAGTTTTGTGACCTTTTTAAATAATTCAAAGACAAAGCCATAAACCATAACCTGGCTCCCCAATGGTCAGTCTTAGGCTAGCAGTAATTCACAGACTTTTCTGTAAACATCTCCAATAATAAAAATGTATTGTGAGCTGTAACATGCTGTGGTGGGTTTTTTCTGTGTTGCACAGTATGTAGGAATAGGTATCCTTTGCTCATGTCTTTTTTTTCTGGTTTGGTGCATGTATTTCCTTTTACATTGAGAAAATGCCTGAAAGGTTGGAGAGAATGTCATAAAAACTACAGTACACTTCAGTGTGCTGACATCTACTTTCTAGATAAAACATCTGCTTTTAATTTTGCCTTCAAATTTTTCAGTAGACGCTGCTGTAGGCATAGTAATTACTACCTTTAGAAAACTCCCCTCTTTCAAGGAATATTTTCATAAAAACATAAAATCACAAATGGCTTGGAAGAGTTGGAAGGGACCTTAAAGATCATCTCATTCCAGCTCCCCTTCCATGACAGGGACACCTTCCACTAGGCCAGGTTACTCAGAGCCCCATCCAGCCTGGCCTTGAACACTTCCAGGCACATGGAGCATCCACAACTTCCCTGGACAACCTTCTTCCAGTGCCTCACCACACTCACTGTCAAGAGTTTCCTCCTAATATCTCACCTGAACCTGCCCTCTTTCCAATTTAAGCCATTCCCCCTTATCCTATCACTACCTGCCCTCCAGGTTTCTCGTAGGCTCCTTTAGGTACTGGAAGGTTCTCTAGGGTCTCCCTGAAACCTTTTCTGCTCCAGGCTGAGCAGCCCCAAGTCTCAGCCTGTCTGCAGAGGAGAGGTGCTCCAGCCTCTGAGCCTCTTCATCACCCTTCTCTGGACTCATTCCAGTAGCTCTGCATTGTTCTTGTGTTGATGGCCCCAGGGCTGGGCACAGCACTCCGGGTGGGGTCTCACAAGAGTGGAAGTGGAGGGAAAGAATCACCTCCCAGATTTTCACCCCCTTGTAAAGCAGGTTTGAAAGATTAAATGCCACCTAGTAGCAAGATGCAGGTGGTGGCCATTTCTTGCAGGTATTTTGCCAAGCTCTGTGTTTCTTATTTTGCAAACTGGCCTTTATGGCTGGCTGACAGTGACACTGCAATGAGTAATGCAAAGGCAGTCTGAGGAGAGTTAAGTTCAGTGCTAGAGATTTTAGCCTGTGGTTATATCTACAGCATGTTTCATAAAACCTTTTTTGCTTTTCCTACACTTACCAAGTGTTGCTCTAGCAGAGGAGGTTGGATGTTATAGAGTTGTGAAATCATTTTAAAAATAACATTACTTTCACTCTGAGCACAAGACTGGCTTTAAAAAAATAAAGAGGTGGTCCTGGCACAAAACAGTGGTTAGATGACATACACTTGATATATTATTTTTTTTTCCCTAAATATTTGAAGGCTGTCTACATGAACACCTTTCCCTGAAAAGAGTAAAGTGAAAACTTGGCCATTAAAGAGTTGGACCAGTAAGATCTTCCCCAAACCCTGGTCCAACACTACATGGCTCCCTGTTTCCAAAAACATGTAGCAGCCATAGTCTTAAGCATGCAGGAGACTTAAAGTGCTATTGCCAGATCTTTTCTGCTTTTCCAAGGCAGGCAGAATGTTTGCTTTTCCCCAGAGTCCTGTGGTCAGCCATCCTAGTCAAAATTTTGAATATTAAAATTTGAACCTGGCCTGTCCAGTTTAGGATCATGTGCCTTGTGCCCCAGTTTTTCCACAGAAAAGTGCAAAAATTATTAAATATTTCAGATCAGCTTGCTCAGAGTGCTTGAAACTTGGAAATTCTCTGTAGTATTCTTTGGATTATGGTTAGTCCTGAAGGGTTTGCTTCAATTGCATCTTAAAATTATCTATCTTGCATTTGTCTAGATATTTTCTCAGGTATAGTAATGGGCAAAGGATTTAGGGAAGGATTTTTCTGTGCATGCATTTATCTTTGGATTCATTTGACAAGCCAGATGAGCGGCCCTAAGCTCTGTATCCTGGTGTGCTGCTCTAATGCTGGCTGGGATTGTACCTTGGGAAAGAGAGTGAGCAATAACACCAGAATGATGTTTTCACAGCCTGAAATGGTGAGTGACTAAGAGTAGCCTGGAGAGGGATGTCTTAGGCTATAAGAGGCAGGAATGTGCCCATATTTTTTGGCAGAGCAAACCAGATTTTTAAAAATAGATGAGTACTCTCAGCTCCCACTGAAGTGCTCTACAGCACCCCTATTTTAAAAGTGAGATGTGGAAGCTGTTAGTAACTCAGAACAAAGGAAAGGCAAAACTAAATGCAGCCCCTGAACTTACCAGTTTGAACAAACAGCCAACCTTCAACCAGTTGACTGGATCAAATCCTCGAGTAAACATGTTGACACACTATTCTTAGAAATTAGTTGCTCTGAGCCTACAAATGGCTTTGTTTGAAGACAGATTTCACAGAAGGCCAGCTTTTTTTCCTTTTTTTTTTCTTTTTTTCTTTTTTTTCCTCTTATTTTTTCAGAACATATTTCTTCCTGGTAATAATAAGGGTCTGAAATATTGACATCTCACATAGAGATGTCCCTAGAATGATCTTCCACAAATAGGCTAATGTTTGTCTGGGAGACATAACATCCATGTCAAGTATCCTTTTACTGAAAGCACAATCTGAGCTATCTGTCAAGCATTATAGAAAAAACTTTCAGACCCTGAGTAGATTCTGTTAGAAAGATAGGTATATGAATTGGAATAATACACTGCTGTGGATTAAATTATACTGCTTTGTGTTTATAATAGAATTGCAAAATTCTTGGTGTTCTTTAGTTCTTATATACTGATAAATTTGGGTTAAAGGGGGATGTAAGGGAAGTGCCTTAACATCATGCTAGCAGCTTCTTATTGGAAATTTAGCACAGGTGAACATTTTAGCTCTGCTGCAAAGGGAGTGCTTCATTTATCTCTTGTTTTGGTAATCACAACCTTGTGTAAGGCAGGGCTTTTGAGACCACTGAAGTTGGACCTCGGTCTGTACCACTGAAAGAAGAATAACTTGAAAAAAAAAATCTCACCTTTCATGCTCTGTAGTTCAGGCAATAAAATAAGTAGTTAAACATCACTTTAATACAAGAAGGAAAAAAAACACCATAGAAAATAGCTGGGATAGGAGTGGTGACAGAGGTGTGAGAAGATGAAGAGGAAGATGAGTAAGTGCCAGTTTTCAATGTTGTAATTAGTTCTAGTAATCCACCCTTCTAGGCTTAATGGTGTTCTTAAAATGGCAGGAGGAGGGGAACCCTTGAGTTGCAGCTGCAGTGTGTAAGTAGGCAAATGACCAAATGTTAAAGATTACGTATGTTGGCAGGCAAGGCTTCTAACAAACTGGACTTTAAACATAAATATTTTGGCTGTTGAAACCCTATGAGCAAAAATCCAGATGAAAAGTGGGGGTGGTTGTTTGTTTTTAACTTAAAGTTAATTCACCTTGGGAAGCCTAAGGCCAGCAGGGACAATTGGTCAGCTCAGGTTATCAATATTATCTTGTCTCTCCATGGCTGTACTGCATGTAATAAATTTAATTTCCTTCTGTCCTACCTCATAACTAATTGTGTTCATATATGTACACAGATGGGCATTTTAAATTAAAAGCTGGAACATAAATTTTTCAAGAAAGACACTTGGTCTTATGGCCTGTACTGCCTGGTGTGCCATTAGTGGTAGTTTGTGAGATTGTGTTAACTATGGGGTGACAAAAAATGTTACTGCTTCAGGACCTATTTTCCAGAAATGGCACAGAGTACAAGCCAGGCCTTCAGCAGCGTAAACTTCTGGTTGTATTTTCCCTGACTGTGACTTTTATGTGCAAGCATATTAGAATTACTTTGAGATTTTGAAACAGGATTTTCAAAATGGGAAAAAACCAATGTGCTTTGGGCTTTGTTGTTAAGCCTCAGCTTCCATGTCTACTGGCAGTTTGTTTAGAAAACGGCCTCCAAATTTTCTCCATGTTCATGAGCAATGTTAAAATGTGCCAAAAGTACGAGAAGTTGTTGTATAGTTGTATTAAGTTGCTAAAATGGAAGATCAGTTGTCTCTGAAGGTTGTTCTATGGACAACATCTTCAGTGACTCTCACAAGCAGTTCATGTTCACTGTGCTCTTAAAAATAATGTTCACCCAACACGGATTTCAAATGTCTTTTTCCACAGGTGTGTAGTAAGATCTTTTCAGTACTAAAATTACTGGCAACAGAAATGGCAGGAACAGGCATGAGGGGAGAGTTTCATGGAAAATAAAGGTATTTTCTAACCACTTAAAATTCTGAGTAACCTTCTTATGCTCTCCTGTCTGGGCCTTATTCAGTTTTTCAGGACACTGATACTGAGTACTGTAGCAAGTGCTGGTGTTCCCGATAGTCTTTCTGGGTTTGTTTTTGGCTTTGTAGGAAAAAATGCCTCCTGAGGGTGGCACACCTGCCGGCCTGGAGCCCTCACGGTGTCTTTACATGGCAAATCTCGCAGAACTGCCCTTTAAACTGATTTATTGCTTTACTGCTTCCTATAAAAGTGGCCCCCAGGTGTGAGCAGCCCTGACAGCCCAAGGGCAGGACCGTGGGCAGGGAGCTGCTCCTCGCTCCGCAGATCCCGGGAGCGAAGGGCAGGGAGCGGCAGGAATGGGCCGCTACTCGGGCCGCAGCAGCCGCCTCGCCCTCATGTGCGTGGTGACCGTGGCCGTTTTCGCCACCGAGATCTCGGTCGCTTACTTGGGCAATTCCCTCTCCTTGGCCTCAGATGCCTTTGCCGTTCTCTCCCACTTGATCTCCATGATCATCGGGCTGGTCGGCGTCCGCTTCAGCCGCGTCGAGTGGCACAAGGCCAGCACGTTCGGCTTCAGCCGCGCCGACGTGCTGGGGGCTTTCGGCAACGCCGTCTTTGCCACCGCGCTGATGTTCAGCATCTTCGTGGAGTCTGTCAAGAGGTTCATCAGCCCCCAGAAGACGGAGAGAGCGCTGCTCGTCCTCATTATTGGGATTTCAGGTCTGTTCGTCAACCTGTTGAACTACTTTATCTTCATGGAGTGCTGCTATTGTCGGGCAGGCCCCGGAGACGCCGAAACAGGTAAATAACCTCATGCAGCTGCTCTGCCCCCGGCGCTTCTGCTCGGTTATAGGCACTATTTACTGCTTCTCTGGGATGGGTGAGGAAAATGGAGTTTTCTTCACTCTTGTTAGCAAGGGCGATGGATTTTATGCCTGAGCCTGTGCATGTTTCCAGCTCTCGCCAGAGGTGTTTATCAGTCAGTACCGGGCAAGCAGTTTAAGTGTTGTCTTTCCAAAGCATGCGGCGATCTGCAAGGGAAATTTCCTCCCTAATCCACTGGCTGGCCAAACACGGGACAAAGTGTGCTACCACCCCAAGGAGATACTTGCTATGAAATACCTGATGCTGAGATACCAGTCATCCCCAATCTCCACCTCTCAAAGTTTTAGTAATTCTGCTGTAATTTTTATCAGAGACATGGTTATCTTTAGAGCGGTGTTCAGTATTTGCAGGAGACAAAAGAATAGGTAAGAGCAAAAGGAGAGTCTCACTGTTTCTTGATTTGGGAATATGTTGTGAAAATATTTGAATGCTGACTGAAAAACCTGTGACTACAGTGCCGAAGATTCTTTACTGATGTTTGTTAACCTGTGTTTGGGAGAGCATGCAGAGGAGAAATGGGCATACTCCATCACAGAAATATTTTGCAGGAGGTTCTTTTCAGTGCATAGAGTTTTGGCCTTTCAGTTTATTTTTCTTAGCATAGGACTTTAAAATTTCTACATATGGGCGGAGAGATGGGGGCTGGTTTTTTTTATTCCTGGAGGAACTCTCTCACTTTATTTGATGTAAGATACATGTGAGTTCTTTTTCTCTCTCTGAATGTTTTTATATACACATACAAATGTATTTCTTAAAACTAGATATATTTCAGTTGAGATAGGAGCCAAATATTTGCAAAGTGTTAACTGGATGTGCTGGGGGGAAGTTGAGAGCCTGGCTGAAAAAGCAGCTGCTGTTACGTACTGCTCTAGGTGAGGTAAGGTAAGTCTTATGTTTGACTTTCAGGCTGGACAGGGCTTTGGAACTAGAAATTAAAAATTTGTTAGTTTGTGTTATAGTGTTTACTGTGTTTTCTGATGGACTTTTAAATTGGAAGATACTTCTGTTCATTATTAAAGGTATCTCCAGATCATATTGAATCTTTAACTTCATTGCAGTTCAACATTAAAGCCAGATGCATAACTGATTTTGGTGCCTGCTTGTTTATATGCCCACCTGTTTAAAATTGAAATTGCTCTTAGTCTAAACTTCTGGTGATATGTAATTTTCTGGGGGATTTGATTGGCTTTTGTGCTGGGAACTGTCAGCAATTCCTGACAAAAATCTCTATTTATGTTGACTTCTTGGAAGGCAGCTTCCGAAATTGTGCTTCTGAGTGAAGTCAGGGACAAGGAAGACATCAGCACTTACAAAGGAATTAACTGAAATTAATGGCAATTGTGTAGCTAAATGATGATCCCACTGAATTTCCAGGATCCTGCTCCTAATAACTTTCTGGGACAACACAGCCATCCCTCTCCCTCCAATAGACTCATGTCCAAAGACCTGGCAGCTCGACTTGGTTTTCAACTGAATTTAGGCTGCATGAGCCAGGGATGAATTTTGTGCTATCCCATAAATATGGGTGCAGTTTTGCTGGTGGTTTTGCCTCTCTGTTTCTGGTACAGTGAAACTTCTCTGCTTCCAGTAGTGCCTACAGGCAAGATAATGCTGTTTCATACAGTAGAGGGAACATTTTTTTCTTCTGGACCTAATTTTGCGTTTCCCACTTAGGTAAAATTTCACATTTACTTGTTCTAATCCTCTCTATATTCAACCTGAGTGGAATTTTTATTACATTTCTTTCAAAAGAAAGAACAGATAGCTCTAGTCTGAAGAGTATACTTGCATGTTTTAGATATATTTAAAAGCATGAAAAAAGAGGGATTCCATCTCTCTGCCTCTTGTCATCCTGCCTATGAGGAAAATATGCTCTTTCCTGGAGCTGGAAGGCAAGGTGAATTTTCTAGTGTGTCAGCACCACTAGCAGAAATTCAGACATATGGACATGTTCTCTGAGTGCTGCTGGTGCTGTCCAGCTTTCCACAGGCAACACCTTTGGAGACACCTGGGCAGGCTCCTGATGGTTTGCTGGAAGGTAAAGGTTTGTAGAGTAGCTCTCTACCTCTTAAGCTTTCTAGGGAAAGGGGACAATTGCCAAGTCTCTCTTCCCCAGGTAGGGGATGGATTGAAACCACCGTCTCCTCTCTTGTTTGCACCACTTTGAAAAAACCAAAGCAAGAATGGAAGAGGGCAGGTCCATCCTCTAGTGCTGAACTGTGTGTGCTGAGGGCAATGGGAGCATCTGAATCCACTGAAGCAAATTCTTCCATGTGTGTTAGTGCCACAATTAATCACCACAGGCAGCAGCTCATGTCATTCCTCTGTTGCAAGGTCTACCATCAGGGATGGAACACTTAGCTGGTGGGTTCCTGGATGCTGCTGACAGCAGGGGCAGAGTGAGATGTGTCTGTAACAAGCCCAGTGGACTCTGAGGGAGGTGTTTGCAGGTGCCAGCTCAGCTCTCCATTTTTCCCTTGTCCTACAGCTCTACTCCTCATTTAACTCATTGCAACATCCACCCCCCCGAGTTCTCATCATAGTACAAATATTCTTGTTGAGCGAGTACAAATGTGTTTTTTCCAAGTTACCATCCCTCCCTACCCAGACAGAGCCAGTTTCCTCCTTCACCCATTTTCTAGGTTTGTTTTCCTTCTCACCCCTAACTCTTCAATCCCTCACCCTTCATTTTTCTGATTTTTGCTACCCTTTTGTTCTGTGTCCTATTCCCTAAGTCTTCATCTGCTGCCATTCCCCTTTGCCTCTCTCTCTCAGTTGTTCAAATTCCAGCTGTCCAGCTGTAAACACCTCTCTCTTCCCACCAGGTTAAATTCAGGTCTCTCTGTCCTCTAGGTCCATCCTTGCACCTGATAATAGAAATATTAAAGTTTCCCTAAGAAACTTTTTCCCAGAAATTGAAATTCACAAACCACTTTTCTTGCTGTTGCTGTTGGAAATGACAGAGCACCTTCAACCAGGGCTTTCTGACACTTTAGAGGTCTTGTATCTTTCACAGAAAGTTTTGGCGCAAAGATGAAGAACATGGCTGAGTAGGAAACAGATGAAAATAAAAAACATCATGCTCTCATAATAAATACCAAACAATTTTAATACTGGCCATAAAAAAATATTGTTCAAAAAAACACTGTTTTACTGCACACAGAGACACAATTATTCTTGTACATGTAGGTCAGTGCAATTGTCTCTTCTCATTTATAAACAGTTTTAAACTGTTAGAGGAACCACAGTTTGATAAGCAGTAGTCTGATCATAGTAATTCTCTCTTGTTTGTCTTGAGAAAACAAATAAAGGTTTAACCTGGAGAAAACATTTGTTCTGTCGTCTTGTGATCTGTACAGGGAAGTGGGGAGGGAAGTAGGAAATAAAGATGTCACCCAGCCCAACCCACCTGACACTGAGCCACCCATAAAAGGTCTCAGACTGGGAGAAACAGCTCTCATCTCATGAGAGACCTCATGGTCTTTGCACAGCTCATTTAAAAAAAAACCAAACAACATGTTCTGTGTTAGCAGCCAAGTGTCTTTTGCTTTTAATGTCCCTGTTTGTGCAATTCAGCAGGTATGTGAGCTTTTGGTGTGGCATCACTGCTGGATCTTGATTCTCCTCTTCCAGTGTGCACCAGCAGCCTGCCTCTCAGAAAAGAGCTGGAAAGAAAGTTAGCAGTCACATAAATATATAACATACCTTCTTTCTCCTTTGTGGAACCCTCTCTGGATCCATGCAGAGTGAGTTGGTTTATTCTGAGGCTTGCTGTGAGGTGAATCTTTTTTTCCAGGCTTTGTAAGTAGGAGACATTTGGGGGCAGATGTGTAAATGAAGAGAGGAACTCATCTTTACTGGCTGGGTGATTTGGGAAGACTTTGTTGCTGTAATATTCTGGACTAAATATCCACATCTGTTGGTGCAAACATACTGATCCCAGGGGGAAGTGAGAACATTTATAGAACAAAATAAGTGAATAAAAGGCTGCTTAATCTGTATCTTAATGTCACAGACCTCCCCAGTGGAGACCTGGTGACCTAAAATGTGCAGGTATCAAAAAACAATTGTAACTGTAGCTGTGCTCTCTGATGCAAAAATTGCATCCACGCATACTGCAGGTGGCAAAATGGCCTGGGAATTAAAGTTCCAGAACAAAGGATTTCAGTTTCTTAAGTTGTCAGCCTGAAGAATTTAATGATGACTTAACCCCATTTGAAAGAGAAAAATAAGTTTTCTGGTTGGAATAGCTTTCTTTCTCAAATGCACTGCTGAAAGTGTGATAGACTTTGCCAGGTGATGATGGCTCAGAGACCTTTTTAAGGAATAAGAAGGAAGGAACCCTGAGTGTAACACCTGTAACAACAAACTTCTGGCTTACTCTGCTTTTCACACCTTAAAAGCCTAAAATCCTTTCCTCAAGTTCAGCATTCCTCTATGCTGCATCTCTTTTGAGTGTATTTTCAACAGGTTGATTTTATTTTCCCCTGAAAGTACCAACCCTTCAGTAAACCCTTCATGCCAATTCATCCCCTGGCTGCATTCATACAGATGATTGCAGAATGCACAGCACCAGAGTTTGCCAAAAGACAGTTCTGTCACACAGTGCACCCTCATCCTCAGGATTTATGTTGCCTCTCTAGTGCACTGTGACATCCAACTCCCAAATATTATGCACCCAACTCCTAAACATTATGTATAAATGAAGGATGTATGTTTTATACATTTATTTCCATAAATCCCAGGGGTGTTAATGGGTTGGCATGCAGGTAAACAGAGCCTACAGTAACAAAATATTTAGATTTTATGGGTTTGCTGGATGTAGTCCTCTCAAAGGGAATAAAAAGGACAAGGAAAACTCTCAAAGTATTTCTAAGTGTTTATCAAATGCCTAAGACTGAACACAGATTTATCTGAAGATTTTCTTTAGTTTAATAGTGTGGCAAATGGTCCTCACCAAAATTTTCCAAAGCTTTTCTGAGCAGCCACTGCAAAGCTAACCAGATTTGTTCTAATTTATATTTGGTGGAGCTCTAATACAAAGAAAAGGGAAGAGACCGTGAAAGTTTATTTAGCAATGTCTTTCTCTAAATTTTCTTCAGAATTTTGAGTGCTCTTCAAAGAAACTTCAGAAGATAATATGAGGATTAGTTGTCAATGAGAAAATTGTGCATCAAGGCGAGTGAAAGCAAATGTTTTAGGGCTACGTTGTGTCCAAAATGGAAAGTGCAGAATGAAAAAGTGAAGTCCCTGAGTAAAGCAAGCAAAGCATCCCCGGACGGTTTATGCAACAACTTAAAGGTGAGATTAAACTCTCTGAACCTAGATTGCAACAGTGCTAGTGCTGCTGAACTTTGGGTACCTGCATTCGCTCTCAACCTTGAAGCAATTTCTTGCTGAGGGCACGCACAGACTGTGAGTTACATCACAGTATCTGGGCTGAGCTGTAAGGAAATAAAAGGACTCTAAGATGACTGAGTTCAAAGCCATAAACAGTTTCAATACAGTGGGGTTTTGAAGGTTGACATGTTTTATACATTAACTGCAATTGCTTTATTTGGGTGTTCTGCAGGCAGTTTGACACAGGCATAATTCTGGTATCAGTTTCCGTCTAGAAATGCTGCTGATATAGAAAATGGAGCTTTTGCAGTAGGACTCAATGCAATTTACAGTGATGAAATCAGTGAGTGGCTTTCACTGTCATGTTCTTGCAATGTGCTGTGCTACCTGGAGAAGGTCATATGTAGATATAAATATGCACACAAGTACATTTATATGAGAAGCATAACAGAACTACACTTTTTTAAAAAGTGAAGTATTTGAAATATTTCAGGAAGCTTTGTCCAGGTGATGGAGAAGAGTCTGACTGGGTATGTCTTGAAGTATGCAAAAAGGCTTTTTATGCTGGGTATTAAGTGCAGAGAATGGTGATTTTTAACTAAAAAACTGAACAAACATCTTAAAATAGGAAAAAGTATAGCAAAAAGAAGACATTCCAGCCTAGGAATTAAATAATCCCACAGGCTCATAATTTCAGATTGACCCATCAGTATACCCAAGTGAAATTTAGGAGAACATGAAAAATACATTCTCAGGCCAAACTCCAGTACAGAGTTTCTCCCCAGGACAGTTTTTGGACTGCCATGAAGAGTCCCAGCTGTGATTAAAAACCCAGCAACATTCACCTCTGTACTCTGCCAAGGACACTCATAAAGCTTTCCCCCAGACTGAAGCCTTGCTAGTCTAGGCTTCTGCTTCCTGGATTGAAGCAGACCTAACGACTTCCCAGCCATTCCACCTTTCAGTCTATGCCAAGAAACCCCATCTTCCTCTTCCAGGTGTGAGAGGGAGACACAAATAAAATGAGCAAGGAATGAGGAACAAACCACCTTACACAAGTAGGTCTGTTGGCCAGTGTTTATTTTGTTCTTCATTTTGTGGTTGAATTTATCTGTGGCAAAAGCCAGCCACATGGTTTCCATTTGGATTTGCTATGAATTTGGTCCATGATTCCTAATTTAGAGAAACAAACTTCACAAGCTTCACAATCAAGGCTGTCACCAGGTCTTCTTGGAGTAAAGCTTAAAGGCCCTCACACAGCACAGCCACCTATTGCATTTCAGGCTAGGGATGCTGCCTTTAAATGTCATGTGCCCAGGATCAGCCTCAGCTTTTTAGAACAAACACAACATTTTCTTCCCCAAAGCCTTAAAGAGGCATAACTCCTTCATTACGTACAGCAGCGTGTGGGCATTGGCTTCTTTCATTCTCTAGTTTCTCCAGGTCATTCCTGAAATGTCTTTTGTAAATAATTTTTATGATGGGTTAAAAAGTAAATTCTGACAGGACTTTGATAAGCAGAATGAAGAGAGAACTCTCTTAACAGTAATGATAATTGTTCTTCCTTATTTTCATTATTCTTTTTGCTATGCAAATTCTACAGAAGCACAAGACTATGAGTGACCTTATTTTCATTCAGCAGTAGAAGAAAATTACCGTCATTACTGCTGTTATTGCTGTCATATTTCATAATTTCAGAGATACCCTACTTTCAAAGGCTGGTCATGGCTTCTCTGGAAGGAAATAAGTAGATTTTTACCTGCCACCTTGAAAATTAATTACTTAAGGAGGATGTGGCACAAATCTGCAAAACCAGGAGTGGCATAGGGAAGGTCAGAAGCCATTGAATGTTTGTCCTGTCTTCTGAAACAAGATCATGTTAAGTGGAACTAGCAGGATTCAGATTCAAAACAAGGATAAACATGCAATAGGCTGAGAGAGTTCAGGTTGTTCAGCCTGGAGAAGGGAAGGCTCTGGGGAAACCTTAAGGCACCTTCCATTATCTAAAGGAGCCCACAAGAGAGCAGGAAAGGGACTTTTTACAAGGACAAGTTTTGACAGGACAAGGGGGAATGGCTTTAAACTGGCAGAGGGTAAGTTTAGATTAGATATTAGGAAGAAATTCTTTTCTCTGTGGGTGATGAGGCACTGGAATATATTGCCCAGAGAAGCTGTGGATGCCCCATCCTTGGAAGTGCTCCTGGCCAGGTTGGATGGGGCTTTGAGCAACCTGCCCATGCCTCTTCTTGTGGCAGGGAGGTTCCAAACTAAACTATCCTATGGCTCTTCACACCATGAGAGGTGGTGTGAGGAGCTTCTTTCCAGTTAATGTTGAAGTCTGCACTTCTAGTGAGATCCTGGACTAGGACATGAAAGAAAAAAATCCACTGAGGGCTACTAGATACAGATATCTATCTCAGAAACTCACTTGGGCTGAGAAAACTTGAAGAATAAGACAGTATTAAGGGAAAGTATAGTATATACTTACCCTGCTTTACTGTTACCTAAGCATCCCCTTATGGCCACAGGTGGGGACAGCCTCCCCTTGGCTGCCAATGTGTTAAAAATTGGTATGCTGAGTACTTTGAAAGCTTGGTACACAGAGATTTTGAAGCTTACAAGAGTGCATTGCATCTTTGGGGTTCAGAAGGCAAGTTTTCTTGTTTGTAATAATTTTAGAAGTTCTGAAGAATTTTTCTAAGTTCTATTCCTGATTAGGATGAGAAAGCTGCAGCTTTTCTAGCAGCATTGTAGCTGAAACTAAAGTTGGCAAATCATTCAGAAAACTAAAGTGCTGGACAACCTTTTCTGCATCTCCTAAGAACTTGTTCCAACTCAGCATAGTCAGAAATGGAGAGCCTGGGATATTTAGGCTGCTTTTTTTCTTGTTTAATAAAATGTAGCTTGTTCAGACCATCTCAGGATTGGATGAAAGAGTGAAATCATAACATTCTACTGCTGAATGTCTACAGTCAGTGTAAAACACACAAGTGGCAAGCACACTGCAGAGCAATCATGCACACAGTTCCTTTCTGGAAGGATTTGAGACCAAATGTTCTGATCCTGCAGGTGGATTGGTGCAGGCAGAAAGGGGGAAGAGCCTGAGTGAAAACACTGGTAATGGGATCAGTGACTCCTGTGTTTGGGATCATGGCTTTCTTTTGGACTGTGTGGAAGGAGATCAAAGCATAAAAGAGCTACAGGGATAACACAAACTTTATTCTGAAGATTGACTTGTATTAATTATTCTTGTTATTGAAAACAACAATTTATTGAATGAGGATGATCAGGGTAACTTTGCTCACCTGGCAGTTTGAAGAGTCGTTTGTCTTTAAGTGATTGTGCACCTGGATAAAGAGGGGACAGGGAGGTTTGGATGCATAATGGGAAGAGTAAAAGCTTGATGTCCAAGAGGCTTCTGAGCAGCCTTAGTGCAAAGGCAGACCCTTGCACAGATGAAGAGGTGGTCAGAAGATGTCCCGGTTTTGGCTGGGATAGTTCATTTTCTTCATAGAAACTGGTACAGCACTGCATTTTGGATTCAGCATGAGAAAAATATTGATAGCACTCTGATGTTTTAGTTGTTGATGAGTAGTGCTTACTCTAAGTCAAAGACTTTTTTCAGTTTTCTATACTCTGCCAGTGAGGAGCTGCACAAAAAGCTGAGAGGGAGCACAGCCAGAACAGGCAGGGCCTGAATTAGTCAAAGGGATATTCCATACCACAGAGTCATTCTCAGAACATAAACTGAGAGGAGTTGGCCAGGAGTCATCGATCACTGCTGGGGGATGAGCTGGGCATCAGTCAGAGGGTGGCTGAGCAACTGTTTGTGCATCACTTGTTTATTTTTGTTTTGGTTTTGTGGGTTTGTTTGTTTTTATTTTGTTTCAATTATTAAACTGTTCTTATCTCGACACATAAAGTTTTCTTAAATTTTTTTCTGATTCTCCTCTCCATCCTCCTGGGGGTGGGGGAGGCTGAGCTGCTGTGTGGCAGAGTTGCCAGCTGGGCTTAAACTGTGACAGAAGATGAGAAACAGAAAGCAGGAGTGAATGATCAGTTCCATACAAATGTGTGCTAAATGTTCAGAACAGAAAAGTGAATCAAATGTGAGACCACACAGCAAAGGAATAAGGAGACAGTCAGGACTTTTGCTGTTTCTCTGTATCAGTGTATCTCTGTATCTGCCCTGTGTTTTGAGGACTGTGCAGGTTTGGTTCCCTGTGCAGGTTTGGCTCCCTCATCTCCCAAAGATGTAGATGGGAACTGGAAACAATCCAGACTTTGATCTGTGGGTCTGACCCAGCAGACATTGCTCTGTTCCTGTATCAGTGTGTGGCTGTGTTGTGACAAGCAGATGGAGATGTGGGAACTTGACAGAAGGAATGATCAGTGGATCAGCAGATCCAGTGCCAGAGCTGAGGCTCTGAACACATACAGTTTCTGACACCTTCAGAGAGTCAGCTGTAATTGTGCTCCATGTCAGAGGACTTAGTCACAGCCTTATTTGCTGAAAGCAATATTTGCTGAAAACAATATTTTTAACACTATTTCTTCAAAATAACTGTGATATTTTTATGTTTTGAAGTGAGTTCAGGGATATGAAACTTCCTTTTTTTTCCCACAGAGGATTGATGTATGTTTTTCACAGGAGGATTAATGAAGTTTCAGCTACTGTATTATGTCTTCCTAAAATAAAAGCCACTGGAAATTCTTTTCAGTTCTATGAAGGTGCAATTAGCTGGGCTTCAGAGAGCTGTCTTTTTTCTTTTGATTGTAAGTGAAGTGCCAGAGGCACAATTTTCTATCATTAATTATAGTAAAGAAGATATCGTCTGTCATTTTAAAATTTGTATCTGACTATTTAACTTCCTATAACTCATGGTTTTATTCTTATTGTTCTACCTGTGTGCTTTTGATTTGGCACAACAATTAAGCATCTCTTATCCTATGTTGGTAGTTGTAATTCTAGAGTTGAAATGTGTGTTGATGTAAGTTATTCTATCCTCTCCCACAATTGTGTTTATTCTTATGGTAAGGTTCATTTCAATACATTAATGTTTATGTGTTTGTTAATTTGCTTATTGCAGGATATCAAATGTGTGAATCTCAGCTTAATTGGGAGTTGTGTGTTAATTCCTTGCAGGGGAGACTACCCCCTGAAAGGCTACTCAAGTCCACTCCAGGGGTTAATACACATCTTGGGTTCTCTGCACAGAATTAGGTGACATGGAGAGATGTAAAAGATGTATTCAAGCAAGGGCTCAACCCAGTCAACAGCAGTAACAATGCAATTGCTTCAGAGTTAGAACAAAGAGGAAATTCCTGAGGTCCTTAAGGAATTTCTGGTTGTAGAGAACTCTGCCTTAGATAGGTGGGGCAAGATAAGTGTTGCCTGGCCTTGCTGGTTTAAAATCTGACAGCAATGGGTGCTTTGTCAGTGTGGTGAAATGTGAGATGTGGCACTTCAGTGTGAGCTGGTACCTCTGCACTGGTTTGCCTCTGGCATAGCTGAAATGCTCCAAACTTTCACAGGATAACATTTTAAGGACATGGTTTTCTCTAGGTCTTATGTTTTATTTACATTTACATGTTTTATTTCTTATTTTTGGGCCCCGTTCTGATACTGAGAACCCCATAGCAGAGGATCACTTGATTTCACAGCAGCTGCTTTAGTTGTTCAATTTGAAATGATTTATTAGTAGTCCAGCTCTGTCCTTTTTCCATTTGTGGGTGGGGCTGTCATTTTTGCAAGAACTGTCATAAGAACAACAGCAACAAAACATCTACAAGTGAAAGATAGAGGTTTAGTACCTTATCATGGTTCTTCTAGACTATCCTGTAGGTTAAAAAGTGCATGCAATTATTTTCCTTGTGGGGTAGTGATAGAGTTGTGAACACTAAGGTACTATTTTCATAGAATCATAAAATATTAAGGGTGGGAATGGACCTTAAAGATCAAGTCCAACCCCCTACCATGGGCAGGGACACCTCTTACTAGACCAGGTTGCCCAGAGCCCCATCCAAACTGGCCTTAAACACTGACAGGGATGGGGCATCCATAACGTCCTTGGGCAACCTGTGCCAGTATCTTACCACCCTAAATTTGCCTCTTTCAGTTTGTAACCATTACTCCTTATTCTGTTACTACCATTCCTGATGAAGAGTTCCTCTCTGCCTCCCCTGTAGCCCCCCTTCAGACGCTGGAAGGTTGCTATGAAGTCTCTCCACAATGAACATCCCCAACATTCTCAGCCTGTCTTCACAGGTGAGGTGCCCCAGTCCCCTTATTAAATTTGTGGTCTCCTCTGGACTTGGTCCAACAGCTCCGTGTTCTTCTTATGTTGGGGTGCCCAGATCTGGAGGCAGCACTGCAGGTGGAATCTCACCGGAGCAGAGTAGAGGAGAATCACCTTCAGCCTTCTGGCCACGCTGCTTTGGATGCAGCCCGGCATTCGCTTGGCTCTTTGACACACCTTTTTAAAGCCTGGAAATGAGCCGGGCTGGCTCAGTAGATGGCACTCTGTCCTTTGGTTTGCCACTTTCGTCGCCGGTGGAGCACCAAAGGTCCGTGATTACTGGATCCGCCGCTGGAACTCCACAGTCCCGGAGCGCAGGCAGCGCT
>VWZP01003932.1:0-33884 GCA_013396995.1 Dicaeum eximium | reverse complement strand
CAACGCCGTCTTCCTCACCGCCCTCTGCTTCACCATCCTCGTGGACTCCATCCTCCGCCTCGCCCGGCCCGAGCCCATCGACGACGCCCAGCTGGTGCTCATCGTCGGCACCCTCGGCCTCGCCGTCAACGTCGTGGGGCTCCTCGTCTTCCAGGACTGGGGCGCCTGCTGCCGTGGGCGAGGCCCGGCCCCCGCTCCGCCCGCTGCCATCCCGAACGGCGAGGAGGATGAAGCAGGTGCCTTTCGGCTGCGCTTCGCCCTCCCCTCGCGTCCCGTATCTCTCCCCGCGCCTCCCTCCCCTCAGCATCCCTCTCACCCTCCCGCACCCTTCCCCATCCCCTTCTCTCCGTCTCGTTTTCCCTCGGGACCCGCCGAGCTGTTGGCCCAATCCTCTGGGCCCTTTCAGAGCCCCAAGGCCACCCGCGGGCCCCGGGGAGTTTCACAAAGCTCCCTCAGGCTCCGGGGCCTCTTTCACCTTGTACTTTACCCCGGGCTGCTGGGTGTCCCCTCGGGGTGGGAGAAAGAGTTGCCCAGGGAGCTGCATGGGAAATGTTTTGGCTTGTTTTTGTTTTTCTTCTTGTCATCTTTAAAGTAAGTTGGTTTTGAGAAGGTTGATGTTTTTTCTGTTTGTAGAACTTATACACAACACAGCGTTTCTTCTTTGAATGCAGGTGATTCACCAAATGACCAAAAGAGCCCTGAAGAGGGGTCTGAGCAGAAAAAAGAGAAAAAGTCTGAAGCCTTGAACATCAGAGGTATGGCATAGGAGTATACTGCTAGTATTAAATTAACTTCAAACACGTCATGGTTTCTATTTCAGATTTACATACACACCCACAAATATCAGTACAAAAGTGAGAAGAAGTCCAGGACTCTTCCATGTAATTGGATCCAGTTATCTCTAGTAGAAAGATTTTGATATATGGAACAGCATAAGTAGTAATAAAATAGTGTCATGCTGATTTGGCTTTGAGTGTGCTCACGTTTTGATTTTTATTCTTAGAATAGTGCAGCTGGACATTTGGAAAGGACACAAACCCTGTTGCACTAAGCTCAAGTCATTAGAGGCTTTACAGGAAGGTAACACAAACAGCTGTGAGGTGACTCTTTGAGTGTCACTGATGCAGTACTTGAGCAGTTTTCAATCTTAAAATGCTTTTGGGCAGAAAACATAAATCCTTCTAAATCCCAAGGTTGATAGTTTTGTTGTCAGCATAAGGAAAAGGGTTCTGAAACTGGTGCTTCAGCATGGTGTTTTTGGAGGTGTGAACCCATTCCTGGGAGAGTGTGTGACAGGGAATCTGTGGAGTGAAACAAAGCTACTCCTAGGACTAAGTTACCCACCTGTCTCTCCCTGTCTGTGTAGGTGTTTCTATGCATACACATTTATGTACTACTCTGAGCAGAGCCAAAAGCAAATGTCTTTGAGGATATGAAATATTGAGTTTGAACCCCAAGGAAAGGACTGTCAGAAACCCCAATCAGAACAGTAGTGTCAGGTTTCTTATGGTCACTGATCAGCAGCTGATATTGGCCCAAGGTTGTGTGAGTTTGCTTTGCATGAATTTACTTGTGAGGTCAACGTGGCAGTCAGGCACTTGGGCTTGCTGGGTTTTTGTGTGTGTGTGTGTTTCTGTCTTTCAAAGTGTCTGCAGAACTACACAAATGCATCTGTAAGAGAAGATGCTTTGAAAAATCAAACCATGTACTGGAGCCACAACACTTGCTTGAATGTCTAGAAGTTGGTGTCACTGGATATTATGGCATTATGGTGGTAAGATTTTTGGAGCAGGATAAGCAAACTGTCACACTCAGGGATGGAGGAGAGAAGAGTAAGGAACCAATTCCTTTAGAGAAGGCCTTACTTGCCTGAACCACAGTGCTTAGGTATAGAGATGCTGGAAGCTTTCAAAAAATGTCTGAAGGATAAGGAATTTTGTGACAGTTATTTTAAGATATGTGTCATCTTTGTTTTTTAAAAAGAAATTTTAAAGTGTTACTTTAGTATGTCACCTTTGCAAAATCTATTTTTATTGTGTTTATACATATTCCTTGCTCCTGTAGTCAAAATTCTGATTCAATCCATACTTTGCCTTTTAAGATAGTTACAAGCTGTACTTACTTCATAATCACTTGGCAAAAAATTCTTTTGCTGTGGAACTGGAACCTCCCTGAAAAACATGGTTGGACAAAATGGATTGGCAGAGGAATGGCTTCCTTGATTTTCTAACTGGTAGGAACAGGAATCCATAGATTCTGCCTGGCAGGATTAATTATTGTAGTGTGAAATTATTCCTTTTACTGCTTGAGCATACGCAGAGTAGTTCAGTTAGACTTTGGAATGCAAGCTCTTAGAAACTGCTACCTATGGCCTTACCATACTGACTTCATCTAGTAAAAATTGATTTTTCATTCCAGCTTTTATCTTTTGGGATTTGACAGGGAAATGGACACATTTCTGTCTGAGCCCTAATTCTGTGATGCATTACCGGGTTTATGTATTGATGATGTTAAGAATGTAAAATACACATTTTTCCAAATTCTGTATTCTCAACTACTAATTCATCAGAATTCTGACATAGTTTTTTTTCCTTAACTCTAAAGAAGGCTTTCTGAAACATTTTCCTGTTCTTTATAAGCTGTGCTCTCTTGTTAGTTGCCTGGGCAATGCAACTGCATCCTGCCTGTCCCTCTTGTTAGTGCAACAGCTGATAGCCTTTGCTGAATCAGGACTATTTGTAAATGAAAAGGAAACACTGCAACACTGTTAGGAGGAGTAAAACCCTGTGGTAGTCTGCCAAATGGGGCAGAACATGCCTGACTCCAGCAGAAAGAGCTGGACTCACCAGGAGCTTGTACTTTCTTATCTGACCCAAGTGATTTGGAGGAACTCCAGAGGTTGTGGCCTTTATTTCTCACACAGATCAAGGTGCGGGTACAGAGCTGGCAAGAAACAGCAGCATGGGCAGAGTTCTAGGGTTAATGCAGTATCCAGCATCATCAAAACTCTTTGCTGTGTTCTTAGTGACTTTTGGGGGAGCCTTTTACAGCTTCTCCCTTGAAATTGTATGTGATAGGGTTGTTAAAAGAGATGGCTCATTTTCTTCTCTCACAGTCCCCCAAACAAAAAAATATTGACAAAGAAATTCACTTCGTATAGAGAGAGATGGTCTGAATTCAGGCATGGGTTGGTATCAGTCTGACTCTGAACAGTAAAAACTAGCAAAACTGGAGTATGTTTGAGCACTGATGGGAAGAGGGAAGTTTATTTAAAGTAATAAAAAGAAAAAGAAGAAAAAGGCACTTCTTGGATTATTGTAAGTCTGTAGCAGGAAGACTGCTTTAGTCATTGTAGTTTAAAGAGCAGCTAAATATGCTACTGTAAGAGCCTATTTTGTGTCTTTACCTTTTGTACAAAACCATTTTTATAAGATGTAAAAAGAGGTACCCAGCATTCCTCTCAGAATAGTCCTGGCACTAAACTGTGTGACTGATTCTAGAACCAGATTCTGATTTTTGGCAGGTCTGAGGGCTAGTGGTGCTGATGGAACAAGGTTTAATATGACTGGTAATCAAGTATTATCTAAAAATTGGAGTCCAAGGGTATTTGGAGCCAGCTTAGATTTCACTTAGGCAATTTTTCAGATTTCATCAGTGTCACAGAAACTGGTGGGGGAAGGTAACTGTTACTGGGGGTGGTCTGCAGCTCTCAGCTTCCAGGGTAGAATGGGTAGATTTAGTCATCAGTCTTTAATTTAGATTTAACATGCCAGGATCTGTTAATAATCTTCATGCATATAAGCAAGCACATTTTGTGTCACCATGGCACTGCAGTTGGACAGCAGTCGCTAGCATAGCCTACATGCTTAATAATGCATCCCACTCAAACAGCAGTGCTTCAGACTCCATATTTCCCTTGCTGTTTTTTCCAAAAGCTGTTACTGAAAACTTTGGTTATGATATTAATGGCTGGCTTATTGCATTCTTCATGTCAAGTGGAACATACTTGAAAAACGCAGCATTACATCTCCCCCTAGGGAAAAAAAAAAGGGGCAAAAAAAACCCCAAACCCACCCCAAACTAATGGAAATTGTGCCATTTGTTTCAGGTGTTCTTTTGCATGTTATGGGAGATGCACTTGGATCTGTGGTCGTGGTAGTTACTGCTGCTATCTTCTATATATATCCTCTGGGGGATGCTCCGTGTAACTGGCAGTGCTACATTGATCCCAGCCTTACCATAGTTATGGTGTTCATCATCTTGTCTTCTGCATTCCCACTTATAAAGGAGACCTCAACTATTTTGTTGCAGATGGTCCCCAAAGGTGTTGATATGCAACTACTGAGTAAGTCAAACTTGTTGTTGAAATGCTGTTAATTTTAATGGTGTATTTCAATGCGTATGTTATTTGTGGAATGACATGTTTGGATTATTTATTCATAATAGCTCTGAATTCTCAAGAACCCTGAGAAATAGTCACATGCCTGTGTCCTAGCAACATGACTCGAATCTCTCTGGATTAGTTAAAGCATGCATTTTGAGAATGTGGTACTCCAACAATACATCAAACATACCAGGTCTTGAGCTGTTAATGCTTTTTGTGGGTTATTTGTGAAAGAAACAACTTTGAGTTACAACCATGCAGTGGCTGCTTCTGAAAAGCTTTCAAAACATCTTAGAAATTTCCATTAAGAAAATTTCCAATTTCCATTGTAGCTCTTAGGTGCTGTTCACACTGGTTAATTGTGGAGTAACACTGTGTATTTCTGGAATTCCCTCATGCTCAGGGCTTTAAGAAACCAGAAGATGTGGGGTCTTGATGGAGGAAGTGATGCTGTAATATTTCCTCTGTGAACAGCTGGTAAATTGCCATGAGGGAGCCTGAGGGATGGGTGAATCCAAAAGGAAGGGTGCCTTGTTCATCACCTGGAGGCTGAACTGAAGGCAGCTGGGAGCAGACACATTGTATCAGGCATATTTCCTCTAAATTGATAGTTTTGACACTGCTGCTTTTGGACAGGGTGTCTAGTGAGGCAGCTGATAATTAGGCAGTGCACCACAGCCCCTAATCAATACCTTTCCCTCATGTCTCCCAGCTGACAGACTGGCTCGGGTACCAGGGGTGAGCAACCTCCACGAGGTGCACGTCTGGGAGCTTGCAAGTGGGAGGAACATCGCCACTCTTCACGTCAAGTGCCAAACCCCTTCCGATTACCAAGGTGCTGCTTACCAAATCCGGAAGGTTTTCCACGAGGCCGGAGTTCATTCCGTGACCATCCAGCCCGAGTATGCCGACCGCAAGAGCTCACATCTGCTGTGCAGCTCACCCTGCATCTCCAAAGCCTGTGACTCCCATCTGTGCTGCAGCCAGAAGGAGCACCCCCGGGCTGAAACGAATGGCTACATGGAGAAAAGCGAAAGCTCCCTTTCTGCACAGCGCAAAGACAATGGTTCGAGGAAAAGTGACGTTGAAATCCCTATGGAGGACCCAGTGGAAGAGGAGAGCGTGAAAAACGTGAAAAATTGTGACATGTCCGATGACAAATCCGAGTCGGGTAGTACACGATTTTAGGCAGTTCGCTCTGCTCTGTGTCACATTCCCATGGAACAAACGGATCCTGGCTGGGAAGGGGGGCGTCGCTGCTTGTAGCTGAAGTTGGTGTG
This sequence comes from Dicaeum eximium, assembly GCA_013396995.1. NCBI lineage: Eukaryota > Metazoa > Chordata > Aves > Passeriformes > Dicaeidae > Dicaeum > Dicaeum eximium. The sequence goes on along the minus strand of VWZP01003932.1, from coordinate 28,220 downwards.
GCAGAAGGATTTCTGTGCTTTAGCTGTAAACCAAAACACACCTAAAACCCCCTTGTACCTGAAATAAGGATTAAGATTTCCACCAAGGCTGTTGCATTCATGTGATTTTTGTGATGCAGCCTTACCCAGTTCTGTACCAAACTAAGGCTGAATTCCTACTGTTAGAGTGGATGGGGTGTATCGCTCTCTGTCTGCACTGATGCTTGCAGTTCGTGGCCAGTAGCACTGGGAAAGAACCTCTGGCCTTTTCTGCTGGAGGGAGCTGTTTCTTGAAAGCCCTGTGGCCAGTTAATGATTGTACTGGGCTGAAGTACTGTATATTTATAAAGGATTTCAGTAGAGATGCTTTACTGATCCTTAAACCCCATTTTTGCATGGACAGTTCATTTTTAACAGTAACAAATATGGCCAGTGGAGTTTGTGAATGAAATTAAGAGTGTCTAAGGGGAAGCACTCAGGAATTCTGACTTGTGTTATTTTCTTGATTGACTCCTGTATTTAGGGACAGAGCAGAAACTAGTCTTGCTTCTCTACAAGTAATACTGGAGTCCCAGCCTAATCACAGATGAGTGTGCTAAGGAATAGATTGCTTGTCATGAAAGCAAATAAGTACCTACTAACGTTGTCTGTGCTGATTCTAGCAAATGGAAATGCAGGCAGTCATCCAATTAACTTTTATCTTTTTCGCTGTTGTGATTGTACAACTCAGTCTTTTAAAATTCTTATTATCTTTCTCCTGACAATTCAAGTTCCAAGAGCCATGGTCTTATTTCATCATTGTGCAGGATGATTGCATTATCTTTAACACTGAGTCTGTCATTATTCATGCTGAATAAATAAGCTAATGTGTTTATTACAAACAGTTGAAATTCTGGAATTCTATTATTAAGGCATAATTTAATATTGTATTAATTAAGAAAGCACCTTTAAAGTCTTGTATGCAGTATTATCACTTAGAGGGAGCTTTAAAAAAATTAAACCAGGAAATTTTTCCTGGTTTAGTCTCAATCATTTCTTGTTGGCTGGTTTTAAAGGTCTTGATGTCTTGAACCCTACCCTCTGCCCTGGCCCTCCTCCCCCTGCCCAAATGTGTATCTCAAAGTGTATTTAGTGAAGGAGTTCACTATCTTTTTGCTGCTTGCTCTTTCTGAAGGTATGCAAGGGTGCTCTGAGGAAAACAAGGCGATGAGCCCTGTCACCAGTGCTGGATTTCAGTCAGGTGTGTTCCACAGGTTTCTGGGAGGGGCAACCCCCTACTCAATCCGCACTGAGTCGAGTGCTTGGTCTCCCTGGCTATGTGGATCAGATCCAGAAGATTCCAAATATATTTTGCTAACAAAAGCAGCCTTTCAATGGTCTGTGTGGCTTGGACAGGCTATTTTATCTATTTATTCACAGAGACACCTCTGTAAAAGAGTGGTGTCTTTACCTTGGTGACACCGTAGCACGAAGGGCAAATTGATTTTCAGCCTGGGCTGGGAAAATACCAGGACCTCCTTGTAACGATGGCTTAAAAGCAGCCAACTCCTTATTAATAAAGATGATTGCAATAATTCAATGAATATTAAAACACACTGCAGGATATTTACTGAACCAGTGATTTCAGTCTAAATAGAATAGTCTAAATTTCTAGAATTATAATTACCTCGTTTAAACAGATTTTTTGATGAATTAAGATATTTTATACCATTGCATTGTAAGTTTGTATCATATCAATTAACCTATTTGTTAATATAATTAAGAGCTTGATCCTCCAGCCTCTTTGATTTTGTTGGCAGCAGCAGGATCTTGCTTGGCAATTATTGCACGAGTTAATGTAAATCAGGAAACATTGTAAGAATTGCTCTGCATTTTAAAAGCATGTGCCATGAAGTAAGACAGCCCTTTATTCTGGTTTTTTTTTTCCCTCTTTATTTTTATCTATGATGATGCTTAGAGGTAAATAACAAATATATTTATTGTGTTTTTGAGAACTGGAACAGAAATTTCTCAAAATAACAAAGTCTATGGGAGAACTTTCTTCCCAGATATGCTCTAGAACAAGCACCCTTTCATAATTATACATAATTATTTGTATCTTAAAGCAGGTTATTTGATATATATGTGTATATGTAGATACACACATTTTATTAAATGGTTGAAAGATGAAATGGCAGTATTTACTCTGGGATTAAAAACTACTATATGTGATGTTGGGGCATTTGTCAAAATGGAGAATTTTTATTCTTCTAGTGCTAAAACCGTGGCTATGTATTTTTTAAAACTTTTAAGAGTGTTGTAACCTGAAAATACAATGAAATAACATTCTTAAACTTTATTTTCTCTTGTCTGGTTGAATGTACTCTAACTGCTGCCTGTGAATAAATGGGAAAAATACCAGGGATTATAGAAATCTTCACATCTATAAAACAAACAGATTTTGAATTTTCTTTATTACTTAAGCAAGCAAAACCAACAGAGCTATGTTATTTATGAGATAAACTTTGCTTTTTGTTTGTGTTGGGACTTTCAGGATATTCAACTAAGGTTTCTGACCATCATCTTTACCTTCCTTTGAGTAACAAAATATTTTTCTCCTGTACTTTGTGTCCTCTCTCTACTTCTGAGGGAGACTTCCTTCCAATCCGTGTGTATTTTGTATTGGCCTATTTCCCTTCAGTTCTTGGCATATCTCTTCTAATTCTGTTGAAGCAGGCTTCCCTCATTTTGAGATACAGTATATTTCCACGTTAGCCCTTATCTATGGCACTTGTTCTAAATGCAGTTTTGTAGTCTGTTTCACTGTCGTAAAAGCTCTGTTCTGGCCTCTTCAGCGGAATTAACTTTGTTTCCCTCCCTGACAAATGCAGGTTGATTGTGCTGCTCTGTCCTCTTCAAGCACTGCCTTATGATTGTCTCTCTTGGTTTTCGGGTTCTCTTGCAGTGATTGTCCCTTCTCTCCATTGCTGCTGGTGGCAAAGGAAATCTGCTTAAATTATTTGTGACTTTCAACTGGTTGTCCAGCTCCTGTGGGTGTGATCCATAGCCAGTTATGCCTGTGACCTAGTAGGATGATGACAGAACCTTTGCTAGGCCTGCCACATCATTCTGCAGTAAAAGTTAAACCTGGAATAAGATAACATAACACTGAAAGCAAAAGCAATTTATTGGCCTTCATCAGTTGTGTGCCTTTTCTTAAGAGGAATAAATTCTTTGTCACATTTTCACATGTGCCAAAGGCGCCAATTTGATTTTTAGTTTCTTCTTCTTCTGAAACCCTCTAAATGCAGCTGTTGCTTTTGCTCTTCATTGTAAAGTAAACTGCTACTATTTTCAGTATTGCCTTTGTTCTGCCAGTTTTCAATTGTCTTCCTTTTCCTTATCTTCTTTACAATACTTACCTTGACTCATAGTACAAGTGTGGTTTTTTTTGTTGTCTCTTTAATAAAAGCAGGAGGGTTTGGTAGCCTGGTCATGGTGATCTACCAATAATACAGTTTAGAAATACATTTTTATGCACTGGTTTAATTTTTGCACTCCATTCTATTAAAATACACCCACTTTCTGGTTTTGCTATGTGACACACCTTACCATTGCAAACCCATTTTTGACCTTCTTTATGTTTTCCTATTCTTTCCCTCTCCCATTCCAGATTATAATGCTTACTCTCCTGAATACTTCTTTTTATTGTGAACTTTGAAGGGAACATGCCAGCACCTGAATTTTTCCCAAAGAGAAGTTCACTACCCAAGTTCTATGGGTGGCTTGATGTGAGCTACTCCGAGTACTATTTTGTGTCCTCTGGTCTGTGTAGAAGTGTTATCTAAATAGTCAGCCTGAGATAAGAACACATGTGTTTATGTATAATTAAACTCTTTATACACTCCACCCGAATCAACTTCTTAAGAAAAGTGGATTTTTAAACCTGAGAAAATATAATGAAAATCAGGAGGATTCATTAACACCTTGAGGGGAAGCTTGATAAAAGGTAATTCAAAAGCCATGAACATTCCTATAAGTTCTACTACTTACTCTGCTGTACATTGGAAGCACTTTCTACATTAAATACTTTATTTGAACAGCGATACCTTGATATGAGGATGTCACTGTATAAGATTGTTACATTTATGGAGCTGTGTTGCTTAAAAGTTTCCTCCAGTTTTTCTGTTCCTTAAGTAATTCAATATGCCAAAATGTAATTTCCATGATTGCTGAATCTCACTGTGGTTTTATGAACCATTAGTGAGAAATGACTTAGGGTTTTATGTACAGCTATATTTTTATCAAAATGAAGTTTGAATGTCTTGTAAATAAAGTGTATTTTTAAATAAAACTTTGTTCTGAGCTTGATGTATGCTAGCAATAGGGAGCTTGTGTCTCTGGATAATTTTAAGGAATTTGTGTGCGTGAAATTTGTTCTCATCCTGAGAGACAGTTAATGTTGCAAATTTTGTATGTATTTAGAAGAAAAGGGGATCAGCACCCAAAAGCTTTTCTTCTGCAAGCAGCCTTGCATTTTGCCGCATGGAGAAAGTTGAACATGTATATTGTGATTCTCACTCCTGGGTTTCATGACTTGAATGTACATGCTGGAAATGGGATGAGGTTTAACACTACAACTTTAGGTGCTGTTTTTGGAGCAGCAATCCTGGAGGTGCCCCCATGTGTTTCTCTCTTCTTAGCATCAGTATCACATGTCTGCCACTTGGTTCCTATCCTACTGTTCCAATTATCCAGTTGCTCATGTCCTTACTTATTTAGTTAACAATAATCAATAAGGAGGCAGTGGTCATTGTGCTTGGGTTTGGTTTGGTTTGGTTTGGTTTTTTTTTAATTATTTGAGTCCATCTGTGTGGTAGATGCTACATAAATGCTCCATAAGAAGTCGAACTCCAGGTTTGGGGCATCCAACAAACTCCCTGGGCAACCTGTTCTAGAGTCTAATCACACTCACAGTAAAGAATTTCCTAATATCTAACCTAATCTTCCCCTCTTTGAATTTGTACCCATTATTCCTTGTCCTATCCCTGCAGTTCCTGTGGAAGAGTTTCTCTCTGGCTTTCCTGCAGCCCCACTTCAGACACTGGAAGGCTGCTCTGAGGTCTCTCCACAACCTGCTCTTCTCCATGATGAATAGCCCCAACATTCTCAGCCTGTCTTCCTAGGCAAGGTGGGCCAGTCCTCCCATCAGCTTTGTGGCCTCCTCAGAGTTGCTCCAAGAACTCCATGTCTTTCTTATGTTGGGATCCCCAGACCTGGGTGCAGCACTGCACGTGGGTCTCACCAGAGCAGAGTAGAGGGGGTGAATCACCTCCTTTGACCTGCTGGCCATGCTGCTTTGGATGAAACCCAGGATATCTTTTGCTTTCTGGGCTGCAAGCACACATTGCCAGCTCTTGTTAAATTTTTCATCCACCATCACCTCCAAGTCTTTCTCTACATGGCCACTCTCAACCCTTCTCTGCCCAGACTGTCTGGGATTGTGTCTGGGATTGCCATGACCCAGGTGTAGGACCTTGTGTAGGAGCAGTTTCCCTGCTGCATAGACTGACATAAGGCACTTGAAATTCCAGAACTTCTCTATACAAAGGCCCTTATTTTGTATCTCAGTCCTTTTGGAGCAGTAGGTGTTTTTCCACCTTAGAGGGCTGCTATTGTTTTGGTACTTTTGTACTCTCCAAGAAGCGACAGAAATAGGATGAGTTTGGACTGGATGTAGTAGATGGTGTTTTTTAAAACAGCTTCTAAAAAAAAGTCCACAATCTGTATAGCTTCTTATGCATTCAACATTAATTAATGCAAAATGTTTATGCATCCATGTTACAATATATATTTGCAATTACAGTTTGTTGTTTTTCCAAATGTGTGGTTTTAAACCCACACATTTGGAAAATGTGGAAAAAAATCTTTCTGCACGGACATTTTAGGTGGCTGTTATGGATTCCCCACAAATGGGTTCATGTCTATCTGCTGAGGGAAAGTGCTTTCTGATCTGGTGGAAATGTTGTTCTGACCCAAAGCTGTATTAAGAAGTGAAGAAATTGCAGTGATCACAAATGGGGGATGAAAGGTCAGTTAAATTCTCTGGCAAATTTAGAAAATATTTGGGGGGCAGTAAGTGAATCTTCCATTTAGGTTAAGGTGGGGGTTCAGTAAATGTGTAGGAAATGTGCAATTAAATGCCAGTAGAAGTTGAAGAGGTATTCATCAGGAATGAGTAAGCCTCTATCTCTTCAAGGACACAAGCTTTGCCCTCTGATTCAAATATGGAATTTATTGTTGAGTCCTAGTTGTATTTTACAGGCGGAGAGTTATTTTGCTATAAAACCATCAGCTCTCCAGAGACCCACTGGACGTTCGTGGTTGAACTTGTATCTGCTGAAGTGACATTGGCTGGCTGATGAAAGAAGCACATATCTTGGTCAATACAGATAGCAGCATTTGAGCAACCATGAATTGTTATCAGCAACTTGTATATCAGTCAGTTACTTATACCTGGGGACATTCCTAGGCACAGAGAGCAGCAGGCACACAAAAGCTTGTATCTGGGCTAGGAAGAGACTCTGGAAGAGGGTGGCTCCCTGCTGAGGGCCTGCTCAGATTATGTCCTTGACTCTGGACTGTGCCTGGGAATGGCTGGGAGAGCAGTAATTGGCATGGGCTGTGAAATGCTTGAACACCTTACTAATACAGATGATCATGGTTCATTCCCAGCTTTGGTTTAATTTGCCAATATTGTTGAGGGCTTTGATCCCTGAGCCTCCAGTCTGTTTTGCAAGGTAGCAGAACCTGCAGGTAGAAGAGGAGACGAGGCTGCTGGTGGCTTCTTGGGCTCTGGGGTGGAAAGGTTTCCTGTCTTTCCTCTGCATCAGTGCACAGGGCAAGCTGGGTGGGGAGAGGCTGCCTGATCAGCAGTGCAGTCAGCAGATAACGCTATCACCCCAGCTACTTGCATGGCTCTGGAAATGAAAGGTGCAAGCCAAGTAGCACGTTTGATATGGCACTGCCCTTTGCTTTACCTCCTTCCAGTCCTAGTACATTCTTGGGTTTTTTTCAGTGTTCACTCTTGTTTAACAAAGCTCTGTGTCTGTTTAACCATACATCACTGACCACCCTGTGGTGAGGAGGAAGAAACAAAACAATGGTAAGACCCTTCAGGGTATGTGTGGGGAAATAACCCAGTGATGACATTATACAAGTCATTGACATGACACAGTAGGTCCACAGCCTAGATTACAGAAAATTTTGCAAGTAAAGGATTGCATAATTCAAGAGGTAGAAAGCAACCCTTTTTTTAATAAACGCCTTAAAAATCAGTCTTGTAAATAGTATCTGATGTGGATGAGCCAATCCCTCAAGCTATAAACCAGGAAGTACAACAGGCAGTGGGAAATCAGCACAGAGAATGCCATCACATCTTGCAAAGCAGCACTCTCTTTAATTAGCTGTTTCTTTTTGGAGCTCCCATATGAAGTAGGGATGGTAGCCTTTCTTCATACCCCAGTTTCCTTTGCCCAAATTAGTCACAGAAAGTGCTTTTTGGTGAGTGGGCTTTAGGTGCCCAGCAGTGTGTAGGGTCTACTCTGTGACAAAACACAGCGCTATGCTGTGACAAAACACCTACCAGCAGAACAGTACCTGCAGCTCTTTGTGCTGCTTGGTGCAGTCAACAATTTGTGCAGTTTGGTGCAGTCTTCAAACAATTCCCCCCAAATGATTTTGATGACATTGCAATCTGGGGAACAGCCCTCTACTCATGAACATTTCTGGTGTGTAATTTCTAGGAGTGTAAGTGGGTGTTCAGTGAACCCTGTATTTTCTGGGTGTAGCTTGATAATTCATGAGAGGGGAAGAGAAAGGCCCCTGAGGCCTTTGCATGGTGCTCAGAGGAGCTGCTCCCCAGCCCTTGCTGAGGAGGAAGAAGCTTCTGCCCCACAGCCACACCAGCTCTGGGGAGAAGGCCTGTGGTGGATCATCTGCCCTGCATGTCTGTGCCTGTGCTGTGGCAAAGGGACATCCCTCATCCCCCAGGACAAGCTGGGCATGAGGGAGGGTCAGCTGTTGAGGGGAAGGATTTGCTGAGGCTTTCAGAGAGGGAAGAGTGGGAGCCTGGGGAGCTCCCTCAGCCCCCACAAATCCTGTTCTCTGAATGCCACCTGTGCTTTCCAGCATAGTTTCTGAGGCCATCTAGAAGTGGGCAGTGGTGTAGGCATCTTTCTGCCTCTTACTCATGATGCTTTTTACTTGAAGGGAAGTGGCTTGCTTGAAAATGTTTTGAGGCTTTTTTACAATTTCCTTTGCTTCCCGTTGTCTCCATACACAGCTTTTTCCACTTGTTTGTAGTAGATCCTCTTTGCCTCTGCCCTTTATGATATGAAATATGAAATCTGATCTTAACCAGCCAGCTCCTTACACTCATGACAGCAAGTCCATCTACCCCCAAAAGTAACTGGCACAACTTTTATGCTAATTCTGGCACTGTGTGTGTGTGTGAAAAGAAAGAAAAAGCAAAAGCAGAGATCCCAAGGTATAGTTCTCCTAAGAGCTATGAAATTCCACAAATGATGAAATGGATTATGCTTCCTCCTGGTTGTAAGGCAGGGTACTGCTTCTCCAAGAAGGAAGCTGATCTTTTTGGGTTAGTGGCTGGGCTGACGTGAAGGCTATTCCCAAAGCCTGCCTTTGGCAGACTGAGCATCAATGTCCTTGTGCTTCTTTGCCGGCCCAAGAAGGAAGGGATTTGGCTCCTGATGCAGGAATACAGGAGCAAGCTATCTGCTGATGGAAGCAGGCGGAAGTGTATTGGCTAGAAGGAAGTTCTGGCTATTTTCACCAGCTGAAAATCTGTCCCTGTGCTCTGCTCTTCTCCACATGGCAGGGAACTGTGCTGCCAGCACAGCAAGGAGGGGTTACACAGTGACTCAGCTGCCACCTTAAGGGGATGAAAATTTACTTTTCTGGCTACAATGGGGATCTCCAGGGACCATGGAGCAGCAAGGCAATCACCCTCTACTCCTGCAGGTTCCTCTATATGTATGTATATATTATTTTTGGCAGATATCAAAGGCTTCTGCAAATTATTTTATATTTGCAACCCCCAACTCACACTTATGTTAAGTTTCCTTCGGAAAGACAAACACTGGCTCTCCAAGCACTTTGTGTCCTGGCCAAAGAATTATCATGTGAGGCAGCAGCAATGGGAGGCTGAGGGGAACAAAGAGGAGCCTGGCTCACAGAGCTCTTTCAAAGCAGTTGTTCACTTGGCCAAAGAGTTCGGCAGCGTGCCTGTGCCTTCTTTGAATCCAGCATCTCTGTCCAGCCCCATGCCTGCGCTGCGTGGGGCAGGGTAACCTTCTTCAAATGGGACACACACAAAGCAAAAATCATTCTGGGCAAATGTGGCTTCAGGACAAGGATCCATAAGGAAGAGATGTATGGAGTCTCTTGTAGGATATAGGCTGTTTCCACAGCAAGTGCCAGCAGCAGGGGGTCTGATGAAGTGGAGAAATGTCTCATATTTAGGGCACATTCACATATATGCATGCATTAGTTTTTGCACGCACACACATGATACTGACCATATATGGCCATATTTATTACCATGTCTCAGCGAATGCAAATTCTTGCTTTAGTCACAGTGTCATAAAATATGGTTTACTAGGTATCCCTGATATTCTCTCTCTGGTATCTCCTTCCTGCTTCTCATTTTGAAATTGGACCAGTTCAGTATGTCAGGATTTCACAGTTGCCCTGTGTGTCTGCCTGGTAGAAACCCAAGCATAAGGGTTTTGTGTGTATTTGCTATATTTTCTGTACCATTATTGAATAATCCATGGGATCCATTTGGATCCAAGCTGTGTGAGGCATCTTTCTGCTAGGTACTGAAGCTGTGTCAAGGGCAGAGACATAATAAGTGGGCTTTCCTGGTCCTGGGGTTCACACTGATTTTCCCTGCTGTGGTTGAGCTGGGTTGAGAGGAGCACAAAGGCGGTGTTTAAAAGTTAGCGAGATGTGCACAGGGAGAAAAGAAGAGGGCATAGATAGACAATTAGAGCCAGTCCCCTTGGAAAAGTCCTCCTACTGCTTTGTTTAGTGTGTAGTTACTACTACAATATGTTTTTTTGGCTGGCAACAGCCACAATCTGACCAGCTCTTATCACCCCTCCACAAGAATGCTGGGCCCTGCTCCACCCTGCCTCTATCTGGGCACTCCAAACTTTGGCTCCTCCAGTGCCTTTGATTATTTTCCTTCTGCTTGCTCTTCTCAGATGCTTTCTCCCTTGTCATCCAGGGGCCCCCTAATCTCCTTTCTTCCTTGCTTGTTCAGGGCTGCCAATCTCTCCCACCCCAGCATGCTGCTGTTCCTGTTTTTCTGCTTGGAGACCTCCTTAACACGGTCCTGTAAAAAATCTAAAAGGGAGTCATTCAAAGTGGCCAGGTCAAGGGCTTCAAAGTGCAGTCAGCTTGAAAACTAACTTGCCCTTTACAGAACTGCTGCTCAATTATATATCTAGATTTGGACATTGAATATACATTGCTGGTCAATTTTCTCTTTTTTTTTTTTTTTTTGAAAACTGCCCAGAGGTTAGAAAGTTTGAAGATGTGAAAACTCAGTTTAGTTACTGTGGCTAAGTTGAATTGTTTTTTAACACTACTACCACCACCACCACTAACATGAAAAGGCAGTGGTGACTTGTTTCAAGCAATTTGGAGAACAGCATCAATACAAAGATACTCTGCAATACTGCTGCTTAAGGAAATAATTGTGAACCCTCAAAGATTTTGTGGGAAACCATGTAAAATCAGGAGTATGGGAAGTGTTTGACTTGAATGTTTTCCATAGTCCCCCTTCAGGGTCACACAGTGACTCCAAGACAAAGCTCCCTCCAGCTGTTGAGTGTTGTCCCTTTGGCAAACACCACAGATAACCTCAAGATCATCCTTGAGGTCCTGCTCATCCACAGCACTGACAAACCACCTCTTTTCAAGATCTGTTTTTCATCTTTTTTGAGACCAGGCTGGCTAGACTGCAGCCAGGTGGGTGTGCCACGAGGCTGACCTGTGCTCAGCCCATTCCTGCCTTTGCCACTTTGGTCCATCTGCCTCCAACAGGAGTGCTCAGAAAAACCCAGAGCATCTTCTGAGGCATGATTTTTCTCTAGACACTGAGAGCATTTTAGAGCACTTGAGGTGAGCACAAGGTCAAGAAGAATGCACTCTCATGTGTCTCTTGTTCTTGATTTATTTTTCGGGGCGGGGAAGAAAAGAGGTTGTTTTGGGTTCAGTGACAATAGAGGTTTATACGTGCTCTTTACTCAGCACGATGTGATTTAGCACAAACCTCTTGACCCCTGGGGAACTGGCACTCTCATGATAACAAACAGACATTAGGAGTTAATGCCTATAATAACCTTTCATATGGTAAAAAATTTCCAAGTTTTACAGCTTTGAACCTGTTATCCTATACCAGATTAATACAACTGTATTTACAAAGTGATTACAAGGGCACTTCTCTTGAGATCGGCAACTTTTCTGGTATGAATGATTAAACGATTCTGACTAATTTGACTGCTGTTACACATTTAAAGAAATATCCTGAGCAAAGCTTCTAGGCTTAACCTCTTAACCTTTTACTTTACCTCTTACTTAACCTTTCAATCTAATTAATTGAAAATTAAGTACAGATGATTTGAAAGACTGGTGGTTATTTAAAAATTAAGTTCAGCTGATTTGAAGGACTGATGATTCCACCTTCATTGAGATCATGGGCACTGTGGGACTGAACCTCATGAACTTCCACTGTGGTATCCATCACAGCTGTTTGTTTTTCCTGGCGGAACCAATGGCTCTGTCTCTCAATTATTTTCTTTTTGATTCCCCCCTCTCCTTTGGGCTTTCAGTGATAAGACTATGTTAATAAGGCTGAATTTTTTTTGCCCAGCTGGGCATTGTAAAGGAACCCTCTGAAGTCTTGTTTGATCACACACAAGGGATAAATGCTTAGAAATGTTAATCTATACAAAATGATATTGAAGTTTATTGCTCTAAATATTACTAATTGTTCCTTTATTAGCAGAGCACCTGAGAATGAAGGTCAGATCCCTGTTTTGCCAGATGTACTAGAAACATAAAACGGGTGGTGCTTCTGAGCCCAAAGAGTTTAAAATGTAGACAAAATTCTCAAATTTCTGGTTGATTTGAGAATTTTTTGATGAGAGTTTTGCTCTTTAGGGGTGTTTAATGTGGTTAGCCAATGATGAAAAGGGTGTCAGGAGCATGTGTTACTGTTGTTTCTTGGTTGCTTTGTCTTTACTTCAGATTTAGTGGTGCTGAGTCCAATTACGTGTTAGTACATCAGGATTTATGCATGTAGGTCTATTTTAACCAGCAGACTCATTGATTTCAGTGGTTCTATAAAGAGCTTAGGCTTCATAAAGAGCCTAAGAAGTTAATGAGTCTACAGCTCCGAAAGGAATGTATAGACTGGCTCCCAGTCCTGGTGCCTATATCAAGATTTTTGCTTCACCTTTGGATTCAGAAAAGAAGTTAGTTGGTCCTTGGTCACAGGCCTGTGGCAGTCAAGGGTCAGTGTCCTTTTGTAGGTCTTAGGTTGGCAATATAATTCAATAATGCTTTCCAAGAAATATTTCGTGAAGTCCTACATGAAAAGTAATGACTTTTACTTTTATGGAAATTGTGCTGAACTGGAGTTGTACGGGAGCAGAGGTCTGTACTATCAGGAATTTTATGATCTGCCTGAAGTAGTTCCTTTGTTTCTTATCTGCTTACCACACCGTGCAGCCAGGAATCTCCTTTCTGTACACAGAACAACTTCAGCATTTATTTTAAACTATGTGGGTTTCTTAGTGAGCAAGTAATTAGCTATTTAGCCTGCTTTTTGAAAGCATGCACCTCTTCTATACATTGCCCAGAGATCAGAAGCTGTTCAGTAGTAAGAGAACCATACATTTACATGGTAATTCCCTGGCATGTCTTGCATGATCCTTAAAAAGCATGACCCTGATGAGCTGCTCTCCCCGACAGCTGCAGTCTGACACTTGCATCTCAGAACGGAATAAGGTAACTTAATGTAAACTGACTCACACTTGAGTTTTTGTTCAACAGGAAAAATCCAAATGGGCAAATGGCTGTTATCTCAGTGAAGCCTTTGGCTGCACATGCATCTGTCTGGGCCTGATGCAACTAAGCAGGGTCCACTTCAGTGCTTGCTTGAGAGATATTAAAAGTGGTCTGCTCAGACTATGGGTTTATTTCTGAGGAATGGAGGGTGACTGCTATCTCTTGTCCCCATCTCCCTCCCATCTATGCCCAAAATCCCCCAGGGGAAGGTGAGATGTCAATAAAACAGAGAAATCATATAGGAATTAATACAAAATAGTGGGAAGAAAGAGGGCTGAGTCAGACTTCATCTTTAGACTTGAACATCAGCATAATCTCCAGAGCCATTATGTAAGACCCTGGTTCTAAGTGTTGCTTTTTATGCCTTGACATAAGCCAGAGATACAAGCCTGATAAATACTGTAATGACTTAAATCTTTCACTTGCTCTGGCTTCACAGTGGTGTTACAAATGGAATTTATCCTGGTTCATGCTGGAATAAATCAATTGAATTCTCAGTTACAAGTCTAGTCTGAAGTGCAAAAGATTGAAAATCTGAGTGAGCTTATTGGGTCGTGGTCGAAATTGAAGCTTTTGATGACTCGTGGAATATTGCTATCAACAAAGGGTTTGTTCTTGAGTCAGTCATAATTTGTAATAATGATTCACAGAAGAGACAGAAAGCGGTGGTCAAAGGTGAGATGAATCATGCTGCCACTGAAGCACCATTTTGCTGCTGATTCATGCCTTCCTAATCCGGAAGGAAGAAAGCTGCTTTACAGAAAATCACTCTATGAGAGTGGCTTCAACAATTTACAGTTTCTACAATTTTTAAACTACCAATGTTTTGCAAACAAAAGCATCCTGCGCTTGTTTAAAACCAGTGTTTTCTCTCCTCATTGCCACTCCATGGTTCTCCACTCTTCTACACAAACTGCACACAGAGACTGGCAATGCTGTGCTGTTGGTACCACTGCTGTTCCTCCAGTGCTGCCAGGAGGAGCTGCAGCATGGAGGAGGTTGTGAGCTACCTGGAGCTGTGCTAGTTGCTGTCCCTCTGCCAGGATAGGCATTGCCTCAGAGTATTTCCTCCTTCCTCTTCATTTTAGTCTCCTTTTTCGAGGTGCTGCAGGCTAAACTGTCTCCTGTATCACATTGCCATCTGCAGTACTTCAGCTACACAGGTCTTTGATAACAGTGGTAGAATTCAGCCTGTTGATCATCCAAGCTCATTTAGGTCCCTACAGGGAGTCACACATTGCTGTCTCAGGGACTGGGAAGTAGCTTTATGGGTTTTTTGGATGTGGGAGTAACCTCTTGCTGGACTCCTGACTCATCCTTTCATTTAAGCCAATATTGCAGTGGATGCATTTGTTCAGTTTGTTCACGTTAATGTGTGCTAAGACCCCCTCCCAAAACAGCAGCATTTGTGTGCTCAGTACAAACAATCCCAAAATAATAAACCCAAATGTTTCAAGATGTTCTTAGATAAAAGCAGATGAAAGAGCATAGGAGAGGAGACTGGTGCTGGTTGTCTTAGGCTGACTGGTACATTGTGTCATAGTATTCCTCATACAAGGAAATTATAATGAATAAACCAGTGAGGGCCACCCTTCAGGTGAAGTATGAAGCAAGGCTTAAAGAAGTATGTCAGGGAAGATCTCTGAACAGTACTGATCTTCACTTCCCTTTCCTCCAAAATATGATTTTTACATCTAGTTAGTGAAATTTCTGCGGCAGAAAAAATGTCATTTAGGGTGTTCTTTTGCAGCATTATAAACAGTACCTAGGAAGCAGAAGCCTACAAGATTACTTAATAATGCATTTTATAAACCATTCTGGTTATTAGTGGGCAATGATGAAAACAGGTGTTGTTAAAACAGTACTTACTGGAAAAAAACTAGTGCTGCAAGTACCTGAGATGAACACAACAAATTTCAGGTCTGAAAATCATAATAAACTGGTCAGTCAAGTTGGTCTTTATTAAATTAGATCTATGTCTCAAAGAGGATTGCCTGAAAGAGCACATTTCCTCTTTGCCCTAGGGAACAGGGTTTTTTCAGATATCTGCCCATTTTCCACTAAACTCTGGTGAGTGTGGAGTTAAAGCATTTTCCAGATACATTTCTGCATAATGTGATTATAATTGGGAGATGGAAATACTCTTAGGAAGGCTATTTTATATTTGATTGCTGCATTCTAATGATCACTAATGATCAGCAGACTAATGGGACATAGTCATGATGGAGTTAAGATCAATGTGCATTGGGAAAAACAAGCTTCCAGAGAAAGTTAAAGCTTTTACACAGTAAAAGTGGTAAAATATTCCAAGTCATAGAATCATGGAACATCTTGGGTAGGAACGGATCCACAGGGATCTTCCATCTTCTGGCCCTGCACAAAAAATCCCCTGCTAATATCCAAACACTCCTTGAGCTCTGTCAGGCTGGTGCTGTGACCACTTTCCTGGGGAGCCTGTTCCAATGCCCAAACGCCCTTTGGGTAAAGAACCTTTTTTAATATCCAACCCAAACCTCCCCTGACACAACTTCAGTCCATTCCCTCAGGTCCTGTCACACTGGTCACCACAGAGAAGAGAGCAGTGCCTGTCTCTCTCTAAAGTAAAGGTATAAGTATTAGGAAGCAGGATAGAGTAGAAAAAAAGTATTTCAAAGTCTGGGAATTATTTAAGGAAGCGGTATAAGGAATATTAGCTAAAGGCTATCTCATTTTCATCTGAAACCCTTTCCCCAAAAACTTTTTAAAATTCTTTTTCTGAATATTCCTCTGTTTTTGGGCTGCCTACCTTTGAGCTGTGAGAAAACCTGTATGTTCCAAAAGCCAAACACAATTATAAGTTAGAAAATAAACCAGATAAACCCCCCCACCCCAAACCCAGTTCATTTAATTACGGGTACTTCAAATATATTTTCTTGCAGTGTGTTGAAATGAATTTTTAGCCATTTCTTCCCTGATATGCATTACAGTCCTTGTTTCTTTTCTGCTCTAGAAAATAGCAGGTTAGTTATCATTGTTGCATGCAGGCACAAAGGTAGCAATGTCTGTGACACAGGTATCTACATTATAACATTTGAGGCATTTTTAATTAGAGGAAGTGACATGGAAACTAGATAAGTTTACCCCAGATAATTAACAGTTTGAACCCAATAACTCTCATAACTAATACGCAAGAATTTTCCATTGCACTTTCTCCTCTACAATGGACATATCTGATTTTCTTTTTATGTTATTGAAGTATCACTGGCCAGTCATAAAATATGACCTCTTTTCCCTGCAAGGAGTGGAATGTCCTGAACACAAGTTACATGCATCTTCTGATTGCAGGACAAACTAATACTTCTGAGTCTGCCCTGGGGGCTTTTCTTTCCACCACTGTAGGACCATTCCCTGTGTTAAATTTATCTCGCACAGCATCAGGGCCAATCTCAAGTGGAAGTGATTTCCATAGCAGAAAGCATTCCTTACTTGAATAGATTAATGTTGAAAAAGGATGGAAAAGTACTTTGCTGTAGCCAGGAGACATGGTATAGGGATTTGTGACTAGAAGTCAATGTTGCAGAGTCTTTCTTAAAAAAAAAAAAAAAAAGTTAGTCTTTGCTGGAAAAGACCAATAAAGCAGAGGAAGAATGAGAGATTTTCTACCAAAGAGAAAGACGTCACGACAAACCTTCTGTCTACACAGCACTTCCATTCGGATCCATGACGCAGATCCTGGAGCCCATTTGTGCAAATCATTGGAGCGATCTGGGGGCACTGAGTTTGCTGCTCTGCTATCAGCCTTTCCTGCTGGCCGTTGGGTTCACCTTATGACTTGAGTTCATTTATGAGGTGGTTAATAGCCCTTTTTGCTCTGTATATGTAAAGATGGATTGTATACCCTGAACTCTCTTAATCTCTGGATGCTATAAATGGTTGTACGCCCTTGACACGCACAGTTTTTTTTGCAAACAAGGCCCCTTCAGTGCTCGCCTTGAGTGAAGGCACCAATCTCTGGGCTATCTCTGTCCACAGGCTCATTTTGTCTTCCTAGGCCAGATATCACATCTGGGGCACTAGCAACATCTATTTGACCCATTCCTGCCTCCTGTTTGTGTCACTCCTCAGTGCCCTGAATGAGATCAACTTCTCCCTGTATGGACAAACAAGAAATCATTTGCTCAGGGTCAATACCAGTTCTTACAACTGGTCTTTTTGCCTCATTTTAGAGTAGCTTTTCACCAAAGCTTCTGAGCACAGCTCCTGAAAAATCAGAAACAACAACAAATTTGCTAGTAGATGTTTTAGAGTGCCTGGAATTTCACATCTTCTAGAAAACCTATTCTTGGTTGAGTTTTTGTCTGCCTTCAATTTGTTTTTGTTCTTGTGTCACTTTCATTGACCTAATTTTTTAGTTTTTTCTTGTTGTTTTGGGACTATGCATGCTTTGCTAGCAGCTTGAGGTACTGCATGCTTGGGTATGCTGTGAGCACTACCAGGCTGGATAGTCACAGTAAAGGAAAGGATCCCTTAACCTCCAGCATATGTAGATGTGGCACTTAGGGACAAAACTTAGTGGTGGACCTGGCAGTGTTAGGTGTAGAGATGAACTTAATGATCTTAAAGGTCTTTTCCAAGCAGAACGATTCTATAATTCTGTGATGTGATTACTTCAGCTTTTTCAGTTGGTTTTGTGCTGCACCAGGAGCATTAGAAACATCTTTTCTCCCAAATGAAAGCTGAAATCACCCATGGGTTTGTTAAGTGGGCAACTTAATAAACACCTGCAATAAGAGGACACTTGCCATGATTTTGTGCCTGATGCTGGCACTGAGGTTTGTACAAGCAGGGCAGTGAACTACAAGGGTGCTGCCTGCACCCAGAGGTAGACAAGATCCTTAAGAGCACTTAAATGTCCAGGCAGCAAAAGCTTTATCCCATTGTGGGACTCTGAGAGTAACTTTTTCACTTTACACTTCTTGAAGGAGACTGGGAATTTTACAAGATGAAGAGCTACTGCCTGCCCAGTGAGTTTTCATTCAAGCCTTCAATTTATTTCAGTGGGCTGTAGATATATGTTTTGATCCCACCTCACTTAACTGTGTTCCAATGCCAGCTTTGTGAGGTTAATTTTAATTGCAGATGTGAAATACCTGGAAGGACTCAGTCGAATCAATTCCTCTCATAAACCAGGCAATAAATACACATCAGGTAACTGAGCTATTGCTGAACCATGACCACCCCTCAACAGCACAAAGGCACGCAGGGGCTCCAGTGTCGTGGTTTGACTGACAGGGATGTGGATACTGATGAAGAGGTTTGCTTTCTGTGCCTCTGAACCCTATGGAAATGATCCCTCTAGTGGGGACTTGGAAAATTAACTGCTGGTGCTGCTTGGCAGTGCGGGAAGCCTAAGAAGGGAACAAATGAAAAGTTGCCCAATGTTAGGGTAAAAAGAAACCCCAAACAATGAAAGAGACAGCTGTATTTTCCTAAGCTTTACCACTGAAATAAGATTTTAAGGTAGTTATTATGAGAAGTGGTAAACATTACAAAAATGCTCATTCAGTGATTTCTGCAAAACTCTTTAAAACAGTTTTATTTAGATTTTTTTCATTGAAATAATGAAATTCGTTTTTTATATGTTATCATCTCCTTGGGAGAGAAAAAATAATTATTTATAAAGTATTTTCTGAATGATCGGGTGGAAAAAAACTTGTGATTTCTTGTTTAAGGTGAAAGCATGAAGCCTTTTTATGGAAACAACTTTTTAATTTTTCAAGAGATTTCAAAAGTATTTCCAAGGGATTCAAAGAATTTCCTACCAGGAAAAAAAGGCCAGGATTTGTGCTCTGATTGCAGGCACTACCTGCTTCTGGTCCATCATGTGCCTTTTGTTACTGTCATTACTCATAGCACCTCTTAAGGGCAGGGCATACAACATCGAGCTGGGTGGCCCCCTCGACACAGAGGTGTGATGTGCCTGAGCACAGAATGTGCGACATGCCTGGACAGTGTCTGATGGAGGTCGCAGGTGTTTCTTAACTGTAGCTGCCTTGAAGAAATAATTTGTAGTGAACATTTTCTTGTTGCTGTTACTGTGACAAGCATGCCGTGCAGCGGCGAGCTCCTCCCTGTATGACCTGGTGTTGTATCACTCCACGCCTTCCTGTAGGATCAACAGTGTAACACTGTGTTGCACCAAGTGTTCCCCTGTGTAAGGATAAATCTGACAGCTTTTGGATAAACATCCAGGTGACCCTAATGCTGGATCACAGCTCCTATTGTGGCCCCTTGTTTGGCTCACTGGAAGAAGATGTGGCTGTAGACAAGAGTTATAACACTGGTTCCTTTTGGATTTGTTCTCTATCTCCTTTCAACATCTCCATGTCTAACTCCAGTACTTCCCTTCCCAGGTCCGCCATCCCACAGCTGCTATGTGCCTCCCACTTGCTGGGATGTCCTGAGCAAGCAGAGCTCACCTGTGGCTCTACCAGGTGAGCCACAAAACCCACCCTTTTCTTGACCTGGTGCAAATTCTTGCCTTAACTCAGCTGGGTGCCTGACCAAGGGCAGACCTCTTGAGCTGTTCTTGTCAGAGCCACATTGCTAACAGCTCTTTTCAAGTGAGAATTTAAAATGCTTTTATTTTCAAACATCTCTGCTTTCAGATTTGAGATGTGAGAAGGAGGTGTTTGTGCACGAGTCAGGCAGCCAGTGGCAGTTTCATTCCCCTGCATGTAGCTACACAGAAGGTGTGTGCTGATAAGTTGTGCCACTCATTAATCATGTTTGTCCATGCTGCTGCTCCATGAAGCTTTGATAAAAGAGGTCCATCCTTGGAACTACATTTAAGTTTCCCTGTATAATCCAAAAATGCTTCTGTTCTCCAGATAAGTTCTTGTGCTCTCTCATTTTAGGGTGTCTGTCTCATTTGGGGGCTAACATAGAAATGCTCCTTCTTTTATATTCACAAAATATAAGTTGTTGATGAAAATTAATGCACACTTGGGGGGCATACAGATAGAAAACGTAAAAGAGAGGCAGGCAGAAAAAAAGACAGTACCTTGTACTGTCACTAGAAAGCGCGACAAGAAACACGCAGAAACAGTGACTTCAGCCAGTGAAAGGTGGAAAAGAAGCGAATTTTATTTTGATTCACACATTATATAGAGCTTTCAGAACAGCTGTGGATTGGATAGAGAGGTCACCACCTCTCCAACCACACTGGTCAATAAAAGAGTCCATCAACCTTTCTCCTCCCAGGAGAAGGAATGAAAAACAAAGAAAGTGTTAGCAAAACATCTGCGTGTTTACAGAAAACCTCGTGAGAAACTTTATCATAGAAATTAAAACATCAGAAGGCTAAAATTTAGGGTGACACCTTGTGCCTTATCACCAGCCTGAGGCTGTGTGGTGACGTGACACTATTACAGAGGCTTGAGTTTCCTGAAATTATAAAGCAACCTCAAAGAGAGAGGTCAGCATGGTTTTAAATAAGAGTGGAACAGTTCTACCCTTGTGGGTAGCATGAAGAATTCCACTCGTATGCATTGAATATTAAATGCTTCAGAATAGAGATGTCTGAAGCTCTGACAACAGTTATAACTTGCCTTGATGTCATGTGCAAAGTTATTATTAGTTTGGGTTAAAATCATGACTGAGCTGAAGGAGTTCGGCATATTTGTGATTATGGAGTCACTGAAATGTACAGAATCAACTCTTTGTGGGTATTAATCACAGGATAAATGTTTGGATCACTTGTTTAAACTACTATTGCATTAGAGAGAAGTGTTTGTGGAAAAATACTTGTTTTGCAAAGAACTATAAAAGTATTCCATCAAGTTCTGACTTCAACACCCTGGTAAGAGTGCAGTTTCAGTTAGTGATGCTGTTGGAGTTCTCCACTCATCTTTTTAGAGAGGATGCTTTTCTGAGAGTTGGGATTTTTTTTCTCTTCTAGTCTGTAGGTTTTTCCAGGGTGCAATGGAAACAAAGGGATTCTCATGGCTGTTTAACTGTACAGCATGGGAATAATTTTTGCAGACATGCTGAATTCAGCCTCATAGAAATCTTGTAGAGGACATTCCATGCCACAGAGAGCAAAACATTGTGAATTCAGACAGCAGTGTCTTACAGTCCAGCAGGATAACAGGTCTCCTCTTCCCTCCATCTCTGGCCAGAGGCATCCTACAGTGATTCTTTCAAGTAGAACATGGCTAGCATGTAGAACATGTTGTTGGCTTTGTAGAGGTTCCTCTGTCGTGTGGGGAGACTTTATTGTTTTGCTGCACATGGAAGTTCTGTTAATAAAGGTGCAAGTTTTGTAGTGACTTTTTACTAGAAGGAACTGGATCAGGTTCTTACAGAAGTCATTTGGCACAAGTTGGTTTTGTGTTTGGGACTCAAATTCAGGGAAATTAAAGCCTAATGTCCTGTCTTGAACAGGTAAAATGAAAACCAGTTAAGTTTACAATGCCTTCTTATCTGAAGACTTATAAAATTGACTTCTATACAATCTATTTTTGCAAACTTCAGTGGCCTTCCAGTACCTGAAGGAAGCCTACAAGAAGGATGGAGAGAGATCATTTACAAGAGAGTGTAGTGACAGGAAAAGGGGGAAAGGCTACAAACCAAAAGAGAATAGTTTTAGATTAGATATTAGGAAAAAATTCCTTACTGTGTGGGTGGTGAGGCACAGGAACAGCGTTCCAAGAGAAGGTGTGGATGCCTCATCCCTGGAAGTGTTCAAGACTGGGTTGGATGGGGCTCTGACCAACCTAGTCTAGTGAATGTGCCCCAGCCCATATCAGGGGATGAAAGAAGGTGATCTTGAAAGTTCCTTCCAACCCAAACCAATATAGAATTAATTACCCTTATATGATATAAGCCCTAAGTAATCAGCATTAATATGTTAATTAATGTAATGACATATTTGTGCTAAGGAATAGGTTATATGGGCTAATGATGCCCAGACTCTGTTTTTTGATTGTTTTGAGTTGTATATAATGAACAGGAAGTGAAAGCAATTTATGCAATTATGTGGATGGTGTAAACGATCAGACCTGACAGACCATGGATTGCAGGGGAGTGCTGTTATATGCCTCAAATGTACTCTTGGGCAGGCAGTTGAGTCCAATGACCCAAAGAACCCACAGACCACCTCAAAATACATCACCACAGGGTTTCCCCTTGGCTGGGAGTTTTTGCTGAGCTACTGTTTATATTTTTTTAAATTATAGGTTATACCCCAGCAGAACTAGGGTGCAATGTAACCTTGTAAATGGCAATCACAAAACTTCGCCCTGCTTTCTAAAATGTCAACAATGTACTCATCAAATGCTCTCAAGGTTGCCATAAAGTGGAGCTGATGTGGGGATTTTTGAAGCACTTGTGAAGTTTTGGTTCCAAGTACAAAAATCAGCTTAGTTCCACATTTTATATATATATGAATACCTGGTAAATATTGTCATTGAGCAAGAGTGTTTCTTTGCAGGGTTGAGGATGAAAAACTGCTATGCATTTCTGAGCACAGGTGACAACCCAGTCTTTGGAGATTTCATTGCACTCAGATGATTGGAGTATTGGAAGAATCAGACTGAAAATATCAGGCTCAAGACAGGGCTGTTTGGTAGAGAGCCATGTGGGTAGCTGGATGAGCTCCAGGGAACAGACTTAATTTGGGCTAAGTGTTAGCTGAGTAAGGCATGACTAATAAGATTTTTTAACAAAGCATTTTTAGAGTCTGTTGAAACTGTCTATTTCCCTTGAAGAAAATCGAACATTAGCAATTTTTTCCACTAATTCTAAAATAAAGCTCATGGTCTCACATTTAGCTTGTGTGGTGGGAAACTGCCTACAGTTCACTTTGGAAACCTTTCACTTTGGAAACCTTTCTAGGATTTAATAATCACCAGTGAATTGAACTACTTAGGTCATTAAGCATTCAACTGTTCTGCCATCTCAGTGTACAAATGGGTGCCTGCTTTTCACGTCAGCTGGGGTTAGAATGTTGGAGAGCAGAATACTGAATTAATTGAAAAATTAGCATAGATTGAATGACACTTGTGCGAGCTGTAAGTGATTTGGATGGGAAGGCTGGAAGTGTTTACTGGGGGGTGCAGCAGTGTGGGGAGTGGGCATGGGCTTTAAAAATGCATGGGGGCAGGAAAGTGTTTTGGATTGTGGTACTTCTTGAGATGGATGACATCTCAAGAGACAGTGGAATTTGTGCCATGGCATGAATAATATATGGCATAAAAATATTTTTTTCTTTTTCCTCCAGCGGCTTTGTGTTTTGGTGCTAGGCATAATGCAAAGGGTGACCTTCACTGAGTGCAAGTGTGTTTCAGCAGGCTATTGATTAAGGGTGTAACAGTAGGTTTATTTGGTTAAGACTTAGGTTCTGTAGGTATAGGGGCAGGGGGAATGGTTTTAAATGGAAACCGTAGATTTAGAGTAGATATAAGGGCTGGCTGCAACCAGCTTGGATATGAGAGCCTTTGGCTTCCCTCAGCCTCAAAGAAACCATGATATATGGAAATTTAGGTTTGCTTGTACTTATGAATGTCTGTTGCAGTTTGAGGCTGAACCGGACGTGAAGTTGAATTTATGGGGGCGACTTTGTGAAATATACACGTTAAGAAGGTGAGGAAGAAGCCTGGGAACTTCCTTTTTCTGGCAGGAGCAGAGAGAGGTAGGAGTGCCTGGCTTCTCTCTCGGCCAGGGCCCCCCTCCTGTCTCACACCCGGGTCGGCCAGCGGCTCTCTCTCTTCTCCCTCCCCCACTCCATTGGGCGGCAGGCAGGAAGGCAACGGGAGGGGAGCTCTGCCATGGGGGTCAGAAAGAGCCGGCTTTGTAAACATGGGCCGCTTGCAAGCACCAGCCTGGAGGGCCCGGCTGAGCCTGAGCCCGCCAGGCGCCCCGCTTCCTCCCCCCAGGAGCAGCCCAGGGTCGGTGCGGGCTGAAAAAAGCTGCGGAAAAGATCGTGCAGCTGAAGAGCAGCCCCTTCTGTGCTCCGGGCAGGAGCCACATGACTTGTCAGACTCTGGGCGAATTGTTAACGCCTTCAGCGCTCTAATCCTCCTTCCAGTTGAGAGAAAAGGAAACAGATGGAGGCCAATATAAAGAGAGAGAATGACATTGAGACATCGGAGTCAGTGAGGACGAAGTCAAGCCCAGATGGGAGGAAAAGGAGAAAGTTTTGAAAACCTGTTGTGAGTTATGGAAAAAAAGACTCTTTTTTTTCTATTGTAACACACAAAAGGCTGTCGGGGAGGTGAAAGTTCAAATTTGAGCAAAGGAAAGTCTCCAAAGGAGACGTGAAGTGAGCAGTTGAGGCAGTTGACCCAAGGAGAGGGAATTGTGTGCCCCAAGGGGAGAAGAAGAAGAACTTTGCTGTTTTTACTGCCTGAGATGATGCAGTGAGAGAAGAGAAGGAGAACCTTTGTTTTCTTTTGTGCAGTTTTCATACGTAAAGCAGGAAAACCAAACCTGCCCCCCAAGCTTTGTGGCCCCTTCCCAGCTTTGGGAAGGCTGTGGAGGTGAGAAGAACCTCACAAAGCAAGTTTCCCCATGTGGGTTGCTTGTGGGGACATTGAAAGCCACAACAGAACTGTTTTCTTTCCTCTTGTGGAGAAGTTTTCCATAACGTGAACAAGAGGGACTCCTCTCCCTGAGAGTTGAGGAAAGACTGTTTTATAAGTGGTGGACTGACTGGAATTTTGAGTTTTATGCCTTTATATTGACATTGGGAAGGGAATGTTTGTGGGGGGAGGAGGAGTATCTGAAGGGTTTTACTTTTCTTTTCTTTTCTTTTCTTTTCTTTTCTTTTCTTTTCTTTTCTTTTCTTTTCTTTTCTTTTCTTTTCTTTTCTTTTCTTTTCTTTTCTTTTCTTTTCTTTTCTTTTCTTTTCTTTTCTTTTCTTTTCTTTTCTTTTCTTTTCTTTTCTTTTCTTTTCTTTTCTTTTTTTCTTTTTCTTTTCTTTTCTTTTCTGTTACTGTCAATAAACTGTCTTCAGCCCGCTTTGCCCTTCTCCTGGTCCTATCTCACAGCAGGAAAGTGCTCTGGTGATTAACCAGCATGAGAAACCCACCACATTTAGTGGTGCGCCACCCGGCGCATTTAAACATTTAAATTGGGAAAATTTCAGAATTGGTAAACCAAAACCACGACATGAATTGGTGTTTCTGCCCGGTTTCGAACTGAAACCAGCACAATGTCGCAGCTCAAGGTGTGCTCTGTGTGTGGGATTTTCAACTCCCTCCCCTAACTTTTCCTCTTCTGTTAGGATTTTTAGAGAATAAAGCACATTTCAGGCACTGGTGAGATGTGAAAATTGAACCAGATAAATGAAAAAATACAGGTAATGGCATTGGTATCTGCACTGCAAAGAACAATGCCTATTGTGCTCCTCCTTGCCACTGAGGAGAGGGGGAAATGACATAAAGGAGAAGGGTGAGTGTTGTAAAAAAGCAACACTCTTCTAACAAATGGTTACTATGGGAGGAATTTATCTTAAATACAGTAAGGCAGTAATGTCTCCTAGGAGTTTTCAACAAATACTGGAGCCTTAACAAAAATATTTTCCTATCCTCTTCCTAGGCTTAATGTACCAGGTTTCTCCAGCCCATGGTGGCTCAGAGCACTCTCTGACCAGGCACTTTAGAGTGCTTTGGATTCACTATGTCCCTTTGTGCCCAATGGGTCTTGCCCAGGAGTTGAAATTGCACTGAAAAGCTGATTCACTTTGAGCATAGGTAAGTTTATTTCAACAACTTAGTCAACTCCAGTGTTTGCCTGCACACTGGAGAGGAGTGTGGGCAGAACAGAGCAGGTTTTTGACACTGAGGCTGCCTTTGGATCAGCAGGCATTACCTCAGCAGGAAATGGTTGTGGTGCACTGCTGTGTGCCCTGGATACTGTCTCTCCTGCTGCTCAAGCTCTGTTTTGTCCGAGGACCTGATGAAGGAGCTTCTTCACCTTCGTAAAGAACTCTACCAGCTTGTTGAGTGGAAATGGGCAGGAGCTAACCTCATCCGATGGTGTTGGCTTTTGAGTGGGGGGTGCTGTTGGGAAAGGCTTTTGAGAAGGGATTGGTGTTGGGAAAGGCTTAGGACTAGGGAATGGTGTCGGAAATGGCTTATGAGTGGGAAGTGCTGTTGGCCATGGCTTAGGCGGGGGAAGTGCTGTTGGCCATGGCTTAGGTGTGGGAAGTGCTGTTGGCCATGGCTTAGGCGTGGGAAGTGCTGTTGGCCATGGCTTAGGTGTGGGAGGTGCTGTTGGCCGTGGCTTAGGCGTGGGAGGTGCTGTTGGCCATGGCTTAGGAATGGTGGGAAGTGCTGTTGGCCATGGCTTAGGAATGGGGGGATGTGTGGGCCATGGCCTCAGAGTTGGTTGGTGAGCCGTCATATAATGACTCAAGGCTTGTGATGTTGGAGAACCCCTTCCAGCTGTGTTTGTGCCTGTGTGGACCAGGATCCAGTCATAGAAGTACTGAGTGGAGGTGTAGACTCCAGGCTGCCTTGCTCTGGCACAGCCTTTTCCCCAGCTGGTTATCCCAATGACCCACCAGTAGTCAGCTTTGTTGTCTTGGCACATGAGAGGACCACCGCTGTCACCCTGCAGGAGAGCAAAGAGGATTCAGGTGGTGTTGGTGGCACTTGTCAGCACTGGGGCTGTCTCCTTCTCTCTCACAGCCCCTGCCAGAGCTGTATTCCAGGCAGGGAAGCCTCTGCTCAGAGGCTGGAACCTCTAGAAGCTTGGCTGTGAATGCCTATGGCTCCTGTAGGGTAGGGCTCTCTCTGTCCTCTCTGCCCAGGGCTCCTGGGTGTGCATAGGATGGACATTTGGCACCTGGAGCTCTGGGCTGCCAAGAGCACTAGCTGGGCTTTCTGGCACAAGGGGAGAACTGGGGAGGCAGGTGTGGATGGAGAATGTGTGGGAAGCCCCCAGAGTGGTGGGTAGGTGGGGCTGTGAGGGCGACTGAGTGGCCAAGCAAAGCAGGCCCTGGGTTGTGTTGGGGTTGTGCTGCCGGGGCTGCTGGGGGCTGAGTGGCTCGTGGCACTCTCCTACCTGGCAGGTGTCGATGAGGCCCTGCGGGTAACCAGCACACAAGTTGTGGGTGTGGATTTCCCCTGCATACCAATCACTGCTGTTGCAGACCTGGACATCGATGAGCTGGACCTTGGCCTCCTGAAGGTGATCACTTGCTTCTTGAGCTGTGAGCAGAGAACGGAATAAATCCTGAGCACTACATTGCCCATTCTTCTCTCCTGACTTGGGAAGGTCATCCTCTTCCCTAGGGTTTGTGTCCGTAGGGGGCACTGTGTCTGCTGGGGCGCTGTGTCCCTACTGCCTGACTTTGGGGAGCAGGCCAGGCCCATCCGTGTAGAGGCATACATCCTGCAGCCTGGCTTTGGCCACTGCTGTGGGGAAGCCCAAGCCCTCTCCCCAGTGCACTTAACTAGCCAAGAAGTTGCTCGTGGAACTCACATCGTGCAGTAGTAGCACCCCAGCCAGCAACCCAGCAGTTTTGCAGCTCTGAGATTCTCAGTGTGGCATCGGGGACACAGGCCATCTGGATGTAGGGGCTGCAACGGACAGGGTGGTCCAATTCCAGCAGGGCGATATCATAGCTCATGTCGTCAGGGTTGTAGTACTCGTGTATCACCACCTGCTTGACGCTGCGCATTTGTGCCCCATGGCCTGGCTGTGTCAACTGGGTGGCCCCAATCACCACGAACAGCATGCTGATGTTACTGGAAAGGAGATGGAGAGAGGGCTGAGAAGGAGCAGAGCCATGTGCCACAGCAGCCCATCTATTGCCAGACCTCTGCATGGCAAGGTAGAGAGGGAGCAGTGCTCTGGCAGATGTNGGGAGCAGTGCTCTGGCAGATGTGAGTGCCCTTGCATGCCTTAGGCTGGGGGAATGTCAAGCTGGAGGCTGCTAGGAAGCCTTGGCACAAGCTCAGGTTTCTCCTGAGCAGTGTGGCGGCTGGGCTGCCTGAGAGGGAAGGGGATGGGAGTAGCAGGTGGTGCTGCTGACAGGGCACCTGCTGGTGCTGTTGGGATGTCCCCATTCCC
The DNA here is from genome assembly GCA_013396995.1 of Dicaeum eximium. NCBI lineage: Eukaryota > Metazoa > Chordata > Aves > Passeriformes > Dicaeidae > Dicaeum > Dicaeum eximium. The sequence continues at coordinate 41 of VWZP01003932.1, read as the reverse complement.
TGCTCCTCCTTACTTAAACTTGTCGAAGCAGTGGGCTGCTG